>CAJGYO010000013.1:200100-606731 GCA_904845875.1 Miscanthus lutarioriparius | reverse complement strand
ATGATTTCATTAAATGCTTTACTTTAAATTGATGCATTACGTCAGGAGTTGTTTGCAAATTCTTTGATTATACCTTGTTTACCTTTGTTATACTATATCCTTGTTACCCCGGTATCCGCGATCGAGTCAATGCTTAATGGCTTAGACCGGTAGAAGTCGGGTGATTTCTGAGGTGGTTACTCGGATCTCGCTTTGATGACTATGAAGTCATGATATAACTAAGTGTTAAATGAAGTTGAGACCCGGACGGAGACTTGTAGAGTTTTGGACTGTAGTGTTTCCGTCAGGTTTCGATTAAGGACCGACTGCTTGTTGGGCCTCAAGTCATGTTGAACGCATGCCTTACATTTAGCTTTGGCCGGATAAAGTACCTTCCGACCGCTGAAGCCGGGAGATTTTTCGGGCCGAGTAGATTGCCCAGCACGCCTTGTCTTGGGGCAGTGTGGTAGGACACGGGGCGGGATGATAAGACCAAAGTGCAGTCGGTCGGCCCTCGGGTACATGTGGTTCCTGGCAAACTCGAGATACCTAGAAAGTTGACTCGGTGATCAATATCTCACTTTAGCGGGTGAGTGAGGTTTGTGTAAGGAATAAATCACCAAATGGTTAGGAATCGATTTGAATCGCCATCGCTCCCGGATAGTGAGCACTTGACTTGAGTGACTTCATCGTAGTAAATGTTATGGAACACTTGGACAGCTTATAGTGAATATGACAAAGATGGAAGTTGTTTAATGATCGAAATGGTTATCATTATCTCGCTTAATCATATGTGTGCTCTAGTATAGGTGCAAATCTAGTCGACGGAGTTAATAATAATTAACTTGACAATAATGCCTTTTGAAGGGTTCTTGAAATGCTAAAATGCTTCTTTTTTGCAAATGAGTCACTACCCTACTATAAAGCCCTTCATAATCCTTGGTGTCATTTATTTTCGGTTATGTCGGGTAAGTCTAGTTTACCTTCTTCGCACTACTGTGGTTTTATTCCCATTTGTTGTAGATGGGCGGATGTATTACGGCTATTGTATCAACCGCCTTTATCCTCATTGTCGATGCGGGACCCACAGGATACCCCATGAGAGAGAGAGAGATCTAGTTCAACTAGGGTTCTTCCCATGTAATCTTAATAATAGAACTATTAAGTAATCCTACTAGGAAATCTCATTGTAAACCGATTAGGACTCCGGCCTCCTGAATATATAAAGGAGGCCAGGCTCCTAAAGAAGGGGACAATTGGTACGACATAACACTTCATAATCAATCCAACGTAAAAAGGCAAACGCCGATCGGATCGAGGTCGCATTACTCGATCTACGATCGAGGGCCCGAACCAGATAAATCGATTGTCTCTTGCGTTCACCATCGAAGTTCAAGATACGCCAAACCCGAACGACATCGCCACTTGCACTCCCGTGGTAGGCTATCGGTGGTAAAACATCGACAAATGGGCGCCGCCAGTAGGGGACTTCGCGACTTTGCATCCGAGAGCTCGATGGACCTCAATAACATGATCTTCCGACGGATCGATTTTAAATCTTGACTCGTGGATCTCATGAGAAAGCGCATAACCACTAAAGCTTCAAAGTCATCTCCTCAAAGATCCGGATCATCATGAAGAATCCTCTATTTCGACAACTACGACGGATCAACTCATCGGAAGATTCACGACTCATAATACCGATTCGAATAAGATTCCATCCGACTCAAATTCAAGCTCCGTGATCCGAGATGAAGTCTTATTCGAGTGCTTTCAAGAAGTCGAGTTCTTGTTTGGCAAGATTCCGAATACAACCCAAAACAACTCTCGGATTACCCTCGAGTTTTTTCAAAAGGCCGAGTTCTTTTCCATTTGGGCCGGACAACACGACAAAATCCTATCGTGACGGTTTGAAAGGTCTTTCAAATCAACACTTGGGATACCACTAGCGGGAGCTCAGAGGGTCTCTCGTTCTAACGATAACATCGCAAGACCAGATCATCCATCGCCGTGATCTGCATCTCGAGGATAAGCGGAACCCAACTAGTCGGCACAACGACAACAAATATTCTACCTTACCAAGAGGGAGACTCAATCTACGACGTCGAGGCGCACAATCGAAGTCATCAAGAACTCCGACAATTATGACAACTAACGACAATAACGGAACAGCTCACGCGGAAGTGTTTGATGGTTCGACTCCCTCGGTCGCCATTAAACCCCCTAGAAGCACCCGATGTCGTGTCATCGATGAATCGAATTCAACATATCACCCTTTTGCTCGAGGCTACGATGGAGAAACCGAAAGTCGAGACAGGCTCGAGAAAGGAAAAAACAAGTTGAAACAAGGGCGCCAAAGACACTACGCTCGATAGCGAGAGAAGCTCGGACTAGATACGAGTCGAAATTGGTTGAATACGACAAAAAGAAAATCACAACAAGAGGTCAAGGGAGACGCACAAAGGAGTACGCCTTTACGATAAGATTCGAGAAGCATTAGAAGAACTCGTGGCAACTTCACATCACGGGAGAAGTACGAACAACTCTAGGACTTGCACCGGTCAACGATCCCAAGAACACATGAAGAGAAAACCCGATCAAGAATACCTGCCAGATCAACAACCCATAGGCAAGAAGATCAAAATCAAAGGAAGTCTGCTTTTGAAAGACTTGGACCAAAGCGGAAGCCATAACGGGAAAGCGGGAGGGAACATAGTCGGGGCCATCAATTTGAACAACCAAGGAAGACCAGGAGTAGAGGCCTACCTGCATACCTCGCAGAATTATTCCCATCAAAACAACACTTGGCCGTAAGAGGGAGCCGAATCCGAATTCAAGGAAGCGGAACGCATGATGATTCCCCTGCTTTCCAAACAAAGGTTGGCATCGATTCGATTACCTCACAAATTCAAACCGTCTAATCACTCCAAGTATGATGGCAAAACCGAACCAAGACAATGGCTCGTAATATATTCACAATCAATTGAACTAGCCGGAGGAGACGATGATATTAAAACCTTGTTCTTCCCCATGGCACTAGAAACGATGCCCTCCAATGGTTTGATAAATTGAACCCAGGATCGATCGAACTTGGGAAGACTTGCAAAAGAGCTTTCATGCGAAAATTTCGCAGTATCATCACACACCCGATCACTCATGCCGAATCGAAGGACTCAAGCAAAAGGGGGTGAAAGTCTCGAAATTACTATCGGCGATTCGGTGAACTGCGGGCTCAAGTGCATGACATCACCGAACGAGAAGTAATTGAAGCTTTCTCTCATGGAATCATGGCTAGGTGGTAATTTCAAGATTTCTACAAAGAAAATCCGAGAAACAATGAAGAATTCAGATTTAACAAAGAAAAAAATGATTACCGCAGAAGAAAAACACGAGAAAGGTTCCCTGATAGAAGCAATCAAGACAACCCTGGATAGGCAAAATCATCGAAATAAGACATCAAGAAAGAAAGCGTAGACCGTACAATACCGTGGCAATGGCCGACAAATCAAAGAAGTTTTCTAAACCCGTAAGATATGAAGACATTGAAAACATATGTTGCCCATTACACCCTAACGGGAGACACACCATCGAAACTGCTACACTTTCAATGATCGATACACGAGAAAAGATAGTAAGGAGAACACCAAAGAGGACAATCACAAGAAAGATGAAGACAACCACGAGGACAAAGGATTTCAAAAACCTGTGGAACGTAGCGTAGAATCTTCTCGGGAGCTCCAGATTGCACAAGCAAACGCCAAGAAAAACTAGCACTACGAACCATCATGACAAAGAGAATCGCTACACCAAGATATCTCAATTGGTCACAATATCCAATCCAATTTTCAAGAGAAGACCAATGGACTAGCGTAGGGAACGCATGCCATTACCCAACGGTTTTAGACCCAACTATTGCCGGATGACTGTCCACCAAAGTACTAATCGATGGGGAGCCGGACTCAACATCATCTTTTCGAAACTCTAAGGAAGATGGGACTACAACTCATTTGGGATGATTACACCAACAAGCACTCCCTTTTACGGAATAGTACCCGCAGAAGCAGCCATGCCACTCGGACAAGTTACTTTACTCGTCACTTTGAACTCCTGCGAACTATCGAATGTAGTTTATCAAATTTGAGGTTGCGGACTTCGATTCGTCATATCATGCGATCCTCGGACGCCCAAAGATCGGCAAAATTCATGGCAATACCACATTACCCGTGACTTTATTGCTTAAGATGCCGTGACCCAACGGTATCCTTTCTCTTGAAGCGATTTGAAGCGTGCTTTTTGATCTGCGACGTTCAGCGATCCAAATTGCGGCAAAAGCACAGCCGACAATGGGAGAAAACAAATAGCCACAATTGCTGCAGAGATAAGCCAAGAAGAATTAGAAATACCGGGTAAAAAGCCCAAAGATCATCACACCACCAAAAAAGAAGTCAACGCTGCAAATCGATTTGGGCAATCAAGCGATACCTCCAAGACAAGAACCATCGCTTGCTCACCTCTCGGCAAAATAGAACTCGCGCCACACAAACTTTCTTCGACAACAAAGATATCTTCGCCGAAGCCGTACCGACATGCCAGTGTCCCAAGAGAGTTGGTCGAGCACATAATTGATGTTAATGAAAACTCCAAGCTCAGAAGCAAAATACATCATTTATTCTCACCCGACAAAAGGCAACATTAAAAAGAAATCACAAACCGATGGCGCCCAGATTCATCGGAGAAATCCTTCATCCGGACCGCAGCTAGCAAACCCGGTCCTTGTGCAAAAGAAGAACACGATGAGTGGCGTGAAAGGCCGACTACACGGATCTCAACAAGCATTGCCCAAAAGATCCATTCGGGCTACTACGCATTGACCAGATAGTCGACTCAACAAATGGGTCCGCATCATTATCCTTTCTCGATCGCTATTCGTGGTATCACCAGATCGCATTAAAAGAACAAGACCAAAGCAAGACTTCTTTTATTACCCCGCTCGGTGCTTCACATACAAGACCATGTCGTTTGGACTAAAGAACGCCGGAGCCACATACCAAAGAGCTATACAAACTTGCCTTGGAGATCAAATCGGTGAAAATGTGGAGGCATACGTGGATGATGTAGTGGTAAAAACAAAGAACCCGACACCATGATTGAAGATTTAAAGCAAACATTTGAAAACTTGAAGAGATGGAGATGGAAATTGAACCCAAATAAATGTGTATTCGGAGTTCCTTCAGGGGCAACTACTCGGATTTTTGGTCACCAAATGGGATTGAAGCCAAAGACCAAGCAAATTCGAGCTATAATGTAAATGAGGCAACCTAGGACTATCAAAGATGTTCAGAAACTAACAGGATGCATGGCGGCCCTCAATCGTTTCATATCAAGACTCGAGAAAAGGGGTTACCTTTCTTTAAACTACTAAAGAAGACAGTATGTTTGAATGGACAAAGGAGGCCGAATGAAGCTTTCAAGAAACTTAAGGCATATCTCACATCCTCACCAATTCTCACACCCCCAAGGAAAGATGAAGACATGATGCTATATATTGCGGCGACTACTATCAGAGTCAAGACGACAATAGTCGTGGAAAGAGAAGAAGAAGGACGTGTGTACAAAGTACAATGCGACCAGTATACTACATCAAATAAGTATTGTCCGAATCAAAAATCTGCACCAGCATGTACAAAAACTACTCTCACGCCTCTACTTATCACCTCACGCAAAGCTTCGCCACTATTTTGAAAGCCACAAAATTACCGTGGTGACGGACTTCCCACTCGAGACATTTTACACAACAGAGATGCGACAGACGATATCAAAGTGGGCGCTTGAACTTGGAGCTCTTAACATCGACTTTACCCCACCTGAAAGCAATCAAATCTCAAGCCCTTGCCGATTTTGTGGCCGAGTGGGATGTAAATTCAGCGACCTTTATCGACATACAATCCTTGATCACCGGAAGATGTACTTTGATGGGTCGCTCAAACTAGGGCGGAGCCGGTGCAAAAGCTTCTCCTCATTTCCCCGTATGGAAAACAACTCAAGTACGTCCTTCAGATATTATGGCAAGCTACAAATAACGAAAGGTAATATGAAGCCCTCATCCACGGGCTACGAGTGGGCAATTACCCTCGGAATAAAGAGATTACTTGTATATGGCGATTCAAAGAGAGTCATCAACCAAGTAAACAAAGATTGGGATTGCACAAAAGAAAACATGGGTGCTTATCAGGTCTTTGAAATACGGAAACTTGAAAAATATTTCCAAGGATTAGAAATTTTACAAGCATCACAAGATTCCAACATTGCAAAGCAGATGTCCTTGCCAAGCTTCGGATCGACAGAGCAAAGGTTCCACCCGTACGATTTATAGAAGAGCTATCGGCCTCTATCAAACAACCCGTGAGACATCCAACGAAATTCAAAGCTAAAGGCGTTCAGATCTTGGTAATCAACACCTCATGGACCCAAGTTTTCATCGACTATATCAAAGAAAATAAACTACCAAAGCAGATAAAGCGGAAGCTACCCAAGTTGTTCGCAGAAGCAAAAACTACGCTTTAGTAGGAGATAGACTCTATAAGAAGAGCAACTTCATCGAGTACTCCCGAAATGTGTTTCATTTGAAGAAGGCAAAGAGATCCTAGACGAGATACACTCAAAGTTGTCATGAAATCATGTCGCTTCAAGAACACCGTTGGAAAAGCATTTCGACCGGATTCTATCGCCAACCGCTCTAAAAGACGCAGAAGAACTTATCGAAAAATGCAAAGGTTGCCAAATGTTTGCAAGACAAGCCCATGTGCCACCACAATCTTATCTCATCCCACCCGCTTGGCCTTTTTTCCTCATTGGGCCGGATCAAGTGGGACCCTCAAGAAAGCAAAGGGTGGCTTCGAGTACATCTTTGTGGCAATCGACAAGTTCACCAAGTGGATTGAATATAAACCACTCATGAGATAATAAGCGCAACCAAAGCAAATCAATTCATCCAAGAAATTACGCACCGCTTTGGCATGCCCAATCGAATCATCACAGATCTAGGCTCCCTTTCACGCCTTGCACAGTAATCTGTAAGTCGGGCACAAGACTCGTGGTTTTAGTATAGACTATGCGTCTGTCGCACATCCGTAAGCCAACGGACACAAGTAGAAAGGGCCAATGGACTCATACTAGCCGGATTAAAACCAAGATTATAATGAAGAACTAATTGACTATGGGTCCAAATGGATTGAAGAATTGCCAAAAGTTGTATGGGGCTACGAACTCAAATAAGCAGAGCAACAATGCCACTCACCCTTCTTCCTAGTTTACGGATCGTAAGCCGTACTACCCGCCGACTTGATCCGGACATCACCAAAGATAGAACAATACGATGAAGGAGAAGCAAAACAAACAAGAAGATTAGAACTCGACATGTACCGTAAGAAGTCGAGTAAAAATGCCACCCTACAATCACCAGATACCTACAAGGTTTAAGGCGGCACTACAACAAAAGTACCCATCCTCGATCATTACGAGTTGGAGACTTAGTACTAAGAAGGATACAAAAGACCGATTTGACGACATAAAGCTCCTCACCCATGGGAAGGTCCGTTCATTGTCACAAAAGTCACCGGACCAGCACATACAAGTTAATAACCAAGATGGAAAGGAAGTAAGCAATACATGGCACATCACCAATTAAGAAGATTCTACGCGTAAAAAAACAAGACATGCAAGCCACAAGGACCAACATTCACAATCGACGAAAGACGATATTCTTCGACAACATATGTATTTGTTCATATTCATGATCAATAAAGATGATATTCATCCACAAAGATGTCTTATCATGACTTCCAACGAGTTATTTACCCAAATAAAAAGCAAATGGTCAAGAAAATACCCGAGCTTCCCTACCGAGAGCAAAAATAGCCGAAAACACGCTTGAGCTCACCGATGAGGGTAGCTAAAAGCTAACACCCAAACAAAAAGCAAAATGGTCTGAAAGCACTGAGCTTCCCGGCCGAGAGAAAAATAGTTGAAACACGCTTGAGCTCACCGATGAGGGTAGCTAAAAGCTAACACCAAAACAAAAAGCAAAATGGCTAAAAGCACGCTGAGCTTCCCTACCGAGAGCAAAATAGCTGAAAGTACGCTTGAGCCCGCCGATGAGGGTAGCTAAAAGCTAACACCAAACAAAGAATGAAGCCAAAACTAGTCAACCAAAATGAACTCTAAAGGACCCTCCACTCTTCGTTCAAAAAGCAAGAGGCTCGGGGCTACACTACATCCAGATAGGAATACTTTTTCCTCGTAAAAAGTACAAGCGCCACTCAAAAGGCAACATTCTATGCATTCTATGCCGAAGTCGTTTTTCTATAGCGCGTGCCAACACAAAGATTTAACAAGCGCTACTCAAAAGGCAACATTCTATGCATTCTATGCCGAGTCGTTTCCTCATAGCGCGGTGTCAACACAAAGATTTACATCTAACAAGTCACAACAGCGGACAAAGCACTCGACAAATCAAGGGGTCTCACAGATAACACACAGAGTCGCTTGGGTGAAGCAGATGCAGACGATAACACACGAGTCGTTTGGTGAAGCAGACAGACAAAATACTCAAAGCAGGACAAGTAACTTCACCACACCTGTGCAAACAATACATCAACGAAAACAAAGAATCTTCATTTAAAGAGGAGTGTAATATTACAAGAAGCTTCACAAGAAGCCGGTCAATAGGGTCAGCAAAGATTATCGGAAGGAAATGTCAATATCTAGATTTTCTCAAGACTCTCCATCAAGCTAAACCGTCGACCTCGAGCTCCATCCTCTCAACGGCATCAAGGTATTCTTGGCTCTCAGCTTCCTCTGCTATCTTGGACAGAGGCGCCTCGTGAGCAAGGACCCGGACTGGGCTAGCACATTTTGGTACATATTTGGGCACATTTCTTCGCAAATTCTTGAAACGACCTTAATCCATGGAATGAATCTGCGCCTAGATTGCCCGTCGTCATTGAGTCCAAGAACGCCGGCTCTCGAACGAAAAGATTTCCACAAAACATTCCAATTTTCAAAGGGGCACCGCCAGCTTTCTGGTCAAGCTTTCAATAGTTCTTTGGGCCTGCACAAGATCTCTATCACTCAGCTTAATCACCTTAGCAAGGGCAAGTTCTTCCTCAAAGATGAGTAATTTCCTCCTCAAATTTTGTTATGACTAGAACGGACTAGAGCCTTCATCTCATCGATGCTCTCCGAGAGCTTCACTTCTCACTCGGAGAACTAGACAGACACCCAAGAACAAGTCAAGAAAGAAAAAGAAATCAAAATACAAGATACAGTGCAGAGCCCACGGCACCTTTGCATTCATTTTTCGCAGACTACCATGCGTCTCCGACTCCATTACCCGGCACGAAGGGTTTTCTCCTCCTTTTGGTGCATCCGACGCTCATCTCCAACTCAGCCGGAGAAGGTCAAGACCGCTTTTAGAACACTCACCTCAGAAGACAACTTTCTCTCATTTTCGATGAGAAAAAGAAGCCGTAATGATCACGGAGAAAGACTGAGCCAAAACAGACAAAAAGAAAAATAAAGCGTAAGGACGAGAGAAAAACGAAAGCATGCAAAAAGGAACGGCAAGAAACCTACCAAGTTTTTCACCAAAAGAAGTCGATAGGCTCCCCAGTCATGTTAGCTCCGATAATCGATGGGTGGCATCGAATCAAGCACCACGCCATCGGAAAAAGAAGGACCGCGGAAGCAAGAGTAGGGAAGGAGAAGCCGGATGGAGCGAAGAAGGAACGACCAAAGCAACCTTTAGGGAAGCTGAGTTAAACCTCTCAAGGACCCGCATGACGACCACAAATACCTCCGGAGTGGCTAAAACCGCAACTTCGCCAGTAGCCTCAAGCCCCCCACAATGACTCCATCAACAGTAATGTCAGAGTCCCGAGGCTTGGAACTCGTTGGCATGGCGGGGCGGCGAGAAGAAGTCGAGGAAGGAGTAAGAGAAGACGAAACACCGAATAGTGATAAAAGGAGCGCCTGATAAGAACCAGAGGAAGGAAAATAAAGGTCAAAAAGATAAAGCCGGAATCTACTCACCCGACCACTTTCTTCTTTGCGGCCAAGAGAAGGCTTCGCAGGGGAACCAGATGGTAAAACGTCCCCGCCACCCGCCGATTTTAGAGCGGAATGGTCGCAACGGAGCCGCTGGAAGGAGCCGGAGCTGGAGCCGCAGAAGGAGCCGGAGCCGAGACGTGGAAGAGCTCCGCATCAAGGAGCGGTAGAACTCTGCACTGAGCTTCCAAAGAACTCGATACCGGAGTTTCGTAAGAAGTCGAAACGGAGCCTCGGAAGAACCCGCCCCGGCCTCCGATTACTTCAAAAAAAAAGATCAATACTAAAGATCAAGACCAAGAAGAGAAATTCAATGCAACAGAATATGAAAACGACTCACCGACGCTGGCGATGAGGGGTACTTCATCATCTTCTTCATCCTCACCAAAGAAACCAGAGCACCTCAATAAAAAATGAAAAGTAATCGGATCATGAGAGAGACAAGAAAAAAAAAGAACAAAGAGCATTAAATGAGCTCACCTAAGAGCATGCTAGCAACAACTGGAGTACCGAGAAAGTACTTGGTTTATGCGAGGCTTCTTGGAGACAAAGGTGCCGATGAAGACCCATCTGCTCGCCCCTCTTCGACACCATGAGGACCGCGAGGGACTATACGAGGAACATATTCTTCATATACATCAACAAATCCGGAAGAAACCCTGTGAAGAGCGGTAGTGGTTTGGGACTTACTAATTGCGTAAGTCCCAAATGAGTCTACCTTCGATCCTCCGCCACGACAGGAAAGCGCCAGAGAGACCGGTCGACAAAGTTCCGCCCAAACTCCTGCGAAAAACGGATAAAACTCCGAGTCAAAGGAAAGCTAAGCAAGAGCAAACGCAGCTAGAGTGCATAAAGTACTCAAACAAAAAGATAGACAACTCACAATTTGGGGCGGGTTGTTGGTCGAGAACTCGTGACACTGGGGAATAACGCCACCCCTTTCAAAGATCTTCTCGAAGACGCTTGAGTACCTCCTCTCACCGGTCACTCAAGAGCTAGGACCATGCGTGAAGGATCCTCGGCCCCGTATACTCAAAGCCGAGATGTTCCCGCCCTTCAAAGGTCAACCCATGCGACGAAGAAAACTCGAGAGACGATACCAAAGCCGGTCAAACCTCGCCGCTTCAAAGATGTTAATCCTATCAAGGAGCGGTTGGATCACTTGAATCTCAAAGAAGTATTCAAGTTTCTTGTCCCATCGGTCATTCACCACAGGGGCGGCACCTGGATGAATGGCAAGGAAGGATTAAATTGGCAAAGATATAACACCACTTGCGGCCGCCAATCTTTTACAGAATCGACTGGATCATAGTCAAAAACTTAATTTTGAGACCACGATTTAAACTGAATTCCACAACCGCCAAAGAACGCCGGGTCTCTTCACTACAATGAGGTTTCAAAGTAAAGAAAAAAAGCGAAAAGAGACAGAGAAGGAGGATTCCAAGGAAAGCTTCAAAAGGTGAACGAAAAAATGAAAGATGGAGAATGGCATTGGGGGTTAGGTGGTTCGACTAATCCCAAAATAACCAAGGAACTGATGAAGGAAAGCGAAGCAGAAGGCAAAGTCCGCGCGACAAAAGAAACGAAGAGGACAATCTCACCAGACCCGGAGCCGGAACCCGATGTTCGCCTCGGAATCCCTCCATTCAACGATGACTTTGCTTTTGGATCAAGCTTATCGCTAACGAGCTCAAGGTAACCGGTCTTCGCTTTGTTGGGGCCGACCAAACCTTCTCGAGCAACCCTCATAGCCACAAACTCCTGATTTTGGATCAATGAAAGGGATGATTCCTCGCTCACGAAGGTCGCCTGAGACTTGCTTATGGTTTTCTTCTTTCCCATGAACTGGTGGAAGCAAGAGAGGCGCTAAATAGGATGTAGGATGATGATGCTCGGGATACTGGCAGCCGGTGGGGCGGCGGATTTCTAAAAGCTAGGGTTTAAAGGCAAGAGTTGGGCAGCAAAGGGTCTTTAAATAGATTTTTCAAGAATACAAACGGCCCACAAGGCCCGATAAACACAATGTGGGAATGCGACGGTCCATTTACCGACGCAGCTTAAAACAATGGAGGGCACAAATCCATACAACAAAGACAAACCAACGGGCGATTTCAGACTTATCCGTCCAAAGACCACCACGGCGGAGTTTATCGATCGCTACAAGAACAACTCGCCAAAACAAGAAGAAAGAAGGAAGAAAGAAAAGGCTACCTCACAAAGGAACAAGAGAACCCGGTTATTTGAGAAAGAACCCAAGAATCTCATGGATAACGGGGATCGCAATGTAAAAAGTAAGAGACAACTCAAGACAAGATTAGTTACATTACAAGCGTAAGATTACAAACCTTAAAGACAAGATTCGTTACATTACAAGCGACTTCAAAAATAGAAGATTACAAATCTTACAAGACCCAACGAACTCCTGCACTACGAAAAGCGAGGTAGCAAAGAGGAACACACACACGGCTAGGCTCTCGAACGACTCGTGTCCCAAATTGCTACTCGGAAGGACAAACCGCCATCATTCTACTGCTTTCTTCAAAGGAAGGACGCAGCAGGCACTCAAGGCGGAAATCGGCAAAGACGGGGCAGACAACTTGGAGCAGAGAAGGCAAGGGCGGGCATCTGTCTACCCAAGACCGATGTGATATCGCATATGGTGTTGATCTGCACCGGACAGCCTCAAGACAAAGCGACGAGGATCAACCTGTAACTACCAGATGAAGAAACGCGAAGCCCGCATCACAAGACTTCCTCCAACTAACACCACATACATCCTCGCACAATGTCGTCATGGATTAGCCTACCTATAATCCCTATCACAAGACTTCCTCCAGCTACAACAAAACACACAGAACTACAAAATATGCCCGGGTTGTTCTACTTCACAAACTACCATGCTCATACCCACCACGAAGGTTTCAACGGAATATCCAATAGATGAAAACTAGCACTCCGGATCAGATTTATAGACCAAAGGAGCGGCGCACATGGACCAGGAGCACCGATGAAATAAGCCCGACAAAGAACACAGTGAAAGGACAGACTCAATAATGGACGACTCAAAGTAGAGGGGAAAAGCAAGGTTCAAGACGAGCATATTCGGAAGGATATACCATCACAAAGACAACCCGTGAACAAAAAGCATTTACACTCAACCACCACCATACAACTACATATGACAAAGAAGCAGACTATCAAAGAATACGCCAAGACCTCAGATCCGGAGTTCTTCCCGAACAAAACAAAGACGGGTATACGCTCGGGGCTCGCTAGCATCACAGATTAATCAACACTAAGCCGTGAATCCGACACTCATTTCAACTACTCCCGGGGCTCGTAACCAAAGACAAAAGACAAAAAGTACAAGAAACTCAAGACTACAACGACGATAACGCATCAAGATTTTTCAACCGACTTCTTTTCAAAAGAAAAGAACTCGGAGAAAGCACGAGGTCATGGGATACATAGCCCCTGCATTTTTTGAAGATAGAATCGACCTCCAACTTTTGCAAGCAAAAGATACACTCAAAGGAGTGCAATTTTTATAAAAAATTGCACCCACCCAAAAAGAACCCGGACATAGGCTCGTGAGGCGCACACCACGAAACTACTCGGATGATGGTTTAATCCAATACTAAAGGACCGCTTTGGAAAGATACCACGTAAACTACTACTCGATGATGGCTTAATCCAGACTAAAGAACCGCTTGGAAAGATACCACAAAAACTACTCGGATGAGGACAAGATTCAAATCTCGTGGATTACTTCAGAGCACGGATTTTCAAACAAACATAAGGATCAAGACCTCCAACTTTTTGTTCCAAATAGCAAGAGGCTCGGGGCTACATTCGGTGAGTGCACTTTTTCTCCGAAAAAGCGCACGCCATCAAAAAGACTTCCTCAACGCAGACTACTTCAAGACATTATGACAAAAAGAACCCTAACGAGCCATATTCGAGTTCTTTTGACAAAACTTCAACGAACAATCGAGCAACTTCAAGACAAGATCCTCCAGCTCCTTGTTCCAAATAGCAAGAGGCTCGGGGCTACAACCAGATGGATGTACTTTTTCTTCACAAAACACTCACCACTCGAGGGTCCCAAGAAGCGCTACAAGGTTTCACTCTAGAAAGCACTTTGGATAACATTTTGTTCCAACCTAACAAGACTTGAAGGAGCAAAGCGAGACTTTTAGAGCTCAACCATGAAGTGCTCTTGGGCTTGTCGATGCGGGACCCACAGATACCCATGAGAGAGAGAGAAGATCTAGTTCAACTAGGGTTCTTCCCATGTAATCTTAGTAATAGAACTATTAAGTAATCCTACTAGGAAATCTCATTGTAAACCGATTAGGGACTCCGCCTCCTGAATATATAAAGGAGGTCGTGGCTCCTAAAGAAGGGGACAATTGGTACGACATAACACTTCATAATCAATCCAACGCAAAAAGGCAAACGCCGACTAGGCGACGAGGGTCGCATACTCGATCTACGATCGAGGGCCCGAACCAGATAAATCGACCGCCTCTTTGCGTTCACCATCGAAGTTCAAGATATACGCCGAAACCCGAACGATACTGCCACGGTACCCCCGTGGTAGGCTATCGGTGGTAAAACATCGACACCTGCGATGGGTGATGCTTAGGACCATGGGCATGGTCATTCCTTACGTCTCGTCTAATGCTTTTGTTGGAGATGATCATTCGCTGGCACTATATTTGAACTCCGCGTGAGTGCGTGTGGTTTGAACAAATGACTTCCGCTACTTTTATTCGAACTGGTTTTGTAATAACTATGTTTAAACTCTGATGTATCTGAGATTGCGAACTTTTATGTAATATGTGATGGTGACCGCTAAACTTATTACGATCTTGGCTGGAATGGAAGTTGGTTTGAAATCCTTCGTGATTTCACGGACTACCGGGTTATACGGGCTTAAGTTTGCTAAATCGTCTGCCCTGGCGGATGATTTTCTCACTTAATTACATATAATTGGTCGGTCCTGTTACATCCAGCGCCGTGAGCGTGAAACCAGGAACGCTAATCGCCAGCGACGTCGCAACAAAGAAGCAGAAAATGTCGTCCAAGCTGCTGGAGGTGGCCTACCGCCTCTCA
This sequence comes from Miscanthus lutarioriparius, assembly GCA_904845875.1. Taxonomy (NCBI): domain Eukaryota; kingdom Viridiplantae; phylum Streptophyta; class Magnoliopsida; order Poales; family Poaceae; genus Miscanthus; species Miscanthus lutarioriparius. The sequence goes on along the minus strand of CAJGYO010000013.1, from coordinate 591,530 downwards.
CCCGTAATCTTCGATAAGAGTTTCTCATGGTGGACAACCAGCAAGTGGAGCAGACGCCGAGCGCTAATCTTACTATGGCCACCCATGAGTTGGCTAGGCTCCCACCAATGTTGGAGGTACTCAAGATTCAAGCGCTACTTAAAGCAGCTCAGGTCTAGGTCAACGACATCCGGAACCCAGCTCCGTCTTTTTTGACGTGATGGGGGGGAGTCATTACCATAACAGTCAGATCATCCAAGGGGGTCCAGGGGCAATGTCACCATCAATCCCGAATCACAAGGACCACGAAATCAGTGTGGCCGACCAGCTCGTAATGCCAACCAGGAGGTTAATCAACCCGTGCGTGATGACACTCGCGACCGCATCAACGCCAATCTCTATACCCGCAATCACATCGAGAATAGTCGTGCCCAGTGACATCAGGCAGAACTCCAACGCCGACAGGAGAACGACGACCAACACGGCGACCCCATCAGCCTCCAACCACTCCCTACAATTGAGCCGATGGGACCTCGCCCCTCCATAGCAAGGCTACAAGCTATATAGTGGCCCACAGGCTTCAAGATCTTCGGGGTTGATCCCTACGATGGCAAGGCTAATCCCAAGCAGTGGATGTAGCTCTACGAGATCGCCGTACGTGCTACCGAGGAAAACAGCGATGTAATGGCAAATTATTTGCCTGTCATGCTCTCCCAGACAGCCAACAATTGGCTTATGGGCCCAAGGGAGGATTCCATCGAATCTTGAGATGATCTCAAGAAAGTCTTCGTCAATAATTACATGGCAATGTACCAGCAGCCTGGCACGAAATATAATCTGAAGAAACTCCATCAGACCTCTGGGGAACCTCTACGAAGCTACATCAGATGCTTCTCCAAAACAAGGAACACCATCCCCAACATCGGGGACAACGAGGCCGTCTTCGCTTTCACCAGAGGACTCCATCACCATCAGGAGTTGCGCTCCAAACTTTATCGCAAGAGGCCCCAGACCATCGGCGAACTCCTCAAGGTTGCAAACTCATACGCAGATTCTGATGAAGCTAATCAGCAGTTCAAGGATGACGTTGCTCGTGCTTCCCGCTCGCATCACCACCCACATCATGATGGTGATCACCATGAAGAACGGTGTTATGAATATCGTGATAGGTGTTACGATGACCGCGAACACCGACATAATGATCGGCCAGAGGGATCGAGGACTACACAGCCACGTCATCGCTGACAAAAAAACTTCATAAAAACGTAGAGCAGCCATGCACTAAGCGCAATTTTAATGCTGCCTATGAAAAGCTCATTGACGGTCTATGCCCAATTCACAAGAACAACAAGCACACCATGCGGCAATGCTATGGCATGGCCAAAGCTTTCCGTGATGAACTGTAGAAACGACAGACGTGCAAGGACGACGAGTCCGATGACGGTAAGGAGGAGTGTCCTAAGGATGCACGACTTTCTTTCCAAGATGCCAACAATATGGTCGCCACAATCTTCAGAGGATGTGCCTCCTTTGAGAGCAAACGCCAGCAGAAGCTCACCACTCGGCAGGTCATGTCATTCACCAAGTACGACACGGTCAATGATCCCGAATATCTAGACTAGTTGGAGCATCCTATCACATTCAGTAGGGCCAACCAGTGGGAAGATGTCCCAGACCCTAGGCATTTCCCACTGGTGCTAGATACAACCATCCGCAACATGCGGTTCAAGAAGGTTCTCATTGATGGTGGGAGTGCCCTCAACATCCTCTTTGCTAGAGCCCTAACTGAGTTAGGACTCATGAAGGATGATTTTGTTCCTATTGATTCTCCATTCTAGGGTATTGTACCTGGTAGAGCGTCCCAACCTTTGGGGCAGATCACCTTACCAATCCAGTTTGGCAGCATCGACCACTTCTATATTGAGTACGTGAATTTCTTTGTGGTAGACTTCGACACCGCCTACAATGCCATCCTTGGCCGACCAGCTCTCGCCAAGTTCATGGCCATGCCCCATTATATCTATCTGGTGTTGAAGATTCCAACGAAACAGGGCATCCTCACCCTACACGCCAACATCTCCACCGCCTATGAATGCGAAAGAGAAGGACTCGCCATCGCCAAAGCGATGGACCTCTCGGCCAGAATGGAGGCTTGCATCGCCGATTCTAAGAAGGTCCATACATATAAAAGATATGACCCCACCAGTGTCATGTAGGCTCTGCGATCAAGATGGCATCGACACCCCTAATTCATGGCGCATTGAACACCTTAGGCGTTTCTATCCTTGAGACGTTCTGCTAAAGATATGTACCTTTTTATGGATATATGCATTTCAATAATAATTATATCTGTGACATTTTCTCCATTTGTTTTCCATATTTTTTCTCAAGTTACTTATTTCTCCATACTAAACATCTTTAAGATAACATATACTACCGTCATTCGATTCGCCGACCAGACATGCTCTCATTCGCATTATCCACAAGCAGTCTTGTTCTCGATTTAGAACGTAAATGTGCATGGGCAGTAGCATTCTGTGTCATGGGCGGTCGGCAGCGGCTCCTCGGCGATGCCTATATTCCTAAGCGTGCACAGGAGCTAAGCTCTTAACGCTATGGGGTGTGGGATAGCTAGGGCGGATAGCAAGATAAAGGACTAACAATACATCGTTAATATTAAATATTAACACCTTATACATGTTAAACATAATGTTTCATATACAGTTGTTTAGCATAACGTAGGCAAATCCATTACATGTCATCATGGTTGATGATCTGCATCGCCAAACAGATCCAAGTCATCCGCCAGCTTGATCGTTGAATCAGCCACCTCCTCCACCAGCGCGGTGATTTGCTCATTGCTTAGATTTTGAGCAAAGCCATCGTCGATTCGTTCAAGCTTCACCAGGGACTAGACCGATCGGACAATCGCCAGTGCATGGCCCATGGCAGAACAAGCGATGCCATGAGCATAATACTTGAAGTTCTCTAGTGCCGACTTGCACCTCTCCATGATGACATCCAACAGCGGTGGCCTGTCGGGCTCTGGCAACTGTGGGTCGATAAGGTCTAGCACAGGTTTTATCTCATCGATTATGGCCTTCACCTTACTTCTACTGGCCTCCAGCCAGAGCTCGAAGTCACAGAACTACGCTTGACTATTGGTTCAGATCACTGCAGACAAGAGGGCAATCGTCTTAAACAAGTTTCTCATAACAAGATGGGTATTGACATAAGGGGTAATTTACGTTTCAGTTTTTCGATGAGTCATTTTTCCACCGTTCGAGCTTCGTCTCTTTGTTTCTCTACTAGCGCTTTGGCTTCGCGCACTAGCAGAGCTTGGGTCTCCGCCTCCGCCTTGGCATCATGCGCCAAACGCGCTTCGGTCTCCGCCCACCTTTTCGCTTCATCAAGCTCTACTCAAATGAAAGATTACTATCAGCATGGGTGAATTGAGAATTTGAAGGCAATACACCATGGGGCCTAAGGCCGTACTTTTTTCTTGGACCACGTCATCGCCTAGCTGGTTCTTCAGCTCCCAGTTCTCTGCTTCAAGTTGCGTCTTTTATGCTCACAACTTCTGGTCGGCGTGTGCTTCAGCCAGCATTTTCTCTAGAGTCTTCATAGACTCATGCAGCCTCTGGTTTTCAGCAACTAATGGAGCTACCTACTCTAGCTGGCGTCTGTGGTTCTCAAAGATCTTCATTACATTCTACGACGACCAACAGTTAACAGGCATAATCTACAATTTCAATTGGTCGTGTAGACTAACTTCAATCCGGCCAGGCACTGATGCTAGTGCCGCCCTAAGTTTCTTCACCTACTCGCTCACCTCCTCATCCTCCACCACCTCCATTCTATCCCCGCGGCATATGAAGGTCCGCAAAAGCTGAGGAGGAGGATCCCTGGTATTTGGCACTTCGCGCTCAATTTCTTCAATCACCTTGGGGGACTCCCTTGCCTTCCTTGGTGCTCGGTCGGCTCATGGTCGGATGGAGGGGACAAGTTCTATCACTGGCATCTGAGCCCAAGGACTGACCCTTGGCTCTAGATGATTGGTCAGCTCGGTAGCAACCTCTTCATTGATTTGCTCCGGGTGCTCGATGACTTCATCTTGGGGACCAGCTTGGTTTTTGGGTATTTCTCGTGTTTCTTCTGGCTGTCCCGCCCTAGCACCCTAAGCAACAAAAGCAGCTGTGGCACTCGGCTCAGCGTCCAGACAAGCATCGCTGATGTCAACCGAGCGTAGTTCCTCGGTCGACATTTCTCTACAACATGATGTCGTATCATCAATAGTTCCATTTTGATTTTGCTTGGACTAAGTCTAGAGCAGAGACACTTGCTCGTTGGACCGCCTACGTGCAGCTCTGAATGGCCGGGGCTTGTTGGAGCTCCCCTGCCCTTCAGTTGTTGGCATGAATCTTGAGAACACTGGAGGCGGCCAGTTCGCCTCCGGTGCTTTTCTCCACGCCACGGTGGCCCTCCTAGCCAAAGCCTCTCGTCTAGGCTTGGCAACTTTGCCCCGAGCGGGTCTCTGGCCGGCTGCACCTTGGGCTGGCCAGTCAGAGGCTCTAGTGGTCGGTGTTGGAGCAACCATCCGAGCAGCTCGCTGCTGCAGTGTCTCACCCATGTCTTCACCATCATCCGACCAGCCCACGATGGCTTGTTGGCTTGCCATAGGCTCTCTAATCGAGATCCCACCACTCTTGCATGGTGGCAGAGTGTTCGGTTTCTTCTTCTTCACCAGCTCTGGTTGGGCCGGTTCTTTCCCGTGCGGTGGCTGCCGACGCTTGGGAGCTTTGTCCACCACATCCTCAAATGAGGACGATGAGCTACTCTCCGATGGCGGACCGACCGGAGCATTAGTCGAAGGGGCATCTACGTCCTTCGGCTAGGTACCATCCGGCATGTCGAAGACATACACAGCACGATCCTGTCCACAAGTTTTCACGAAGACGTTTCAACATCAACAAGATTTGACATTACAAGGACTACACACGGTATATTCTTACCAGTGGTGGTGGATTCATGATGTTGTATGCTCTTTGCTGTCCTATGTTGCTCAGTTTGGTGTTACTTGAAAAGAGCTCTAGGAGGTGACCATAGGCGTCGTCCTTATTTATCTTCTCGGGGGCTTCCCGAGCGGTATCTTCATCCCCTGTGTACTCATATGAGTGGCGGAACCTCTCCTTGCTCGGCTAGATCCGGCATATGATGAAGTTGATGGCTACACCAACTCCATCAAGATTGCTACGCATCTGACCTAGAATCTGCAGAAGCTCATTGACTTGGGTCATATCCGAGCTGTTCGGTCTTGCCGACCAGTTTGCACTTGGCACTGCTAAGCGGTCTATGTCGGCCAATAGGCTCGGTTCAGCATTTCGAATATAGAACCACTTAGCATTCCATTCTTTCAATGATGCGTTGAGAGGCACTTGTATGTACTCCTTAACCATTCCATCCCTCAGCTATAGATAAACTCCGCCGACCACTTTGGGGGAGCCAGATCCAGAAAAGGGTTTGAGGCAGAAGAAATACCGAAAGAGATTGAAGTACGGAGCGATTCTGATGAATGCTTAGCACAGATTGATGAAGAGGGAGATATGAAGAATATTGTTGGGATGGAGATGGCACAGGCTAATGTCATAGTAGCCAAGAAGTTTTCACAGGAAAGGATGTGCAGTAATCCCAAATCCATGAACAAAATAAGCCATGAATACAACGAGTTCGCTGGTATCAGGGGTCGAAAACGGTTCACCTACAGCGGGGCGCCATCCGGCGGTTACTTGATCTTGAAGGACACCTTCAAACACCATTCCTTCTAGGGTCGTCTGGGTGATAGTAGATCTAACCCAGTCCTGGTCATGGCGGACCTCGCCGATACTCTTCGCCTCCTCCTTCCCTAACTTCTTCAGACTTGATCGACTGCGTTTCTTCCCACCCTTTGCCATGGATTGGATTTGATTTGATTTGGCTATGCTCAGATTGGGTTGTGGAAAGGCCGCGGTTGCAACTGTAGAAGGGTGCGAGAAGGTGAAGTGCCGAAGTGTTGTGCAGTTGCGAGGAAGATGATGCGCTAGTGCGTAATGAGGGGAGTGCACCACCGTGGGTAGATTGAAACGGTTCGACCCTGATCTTTTTTCTTCGGGGTTTTAGGAAACCACGCTGACCCTGCCACATTGTTCGTACCCCTCCACAATGTTTGTGCCACTTCCTTTGCGCCCCTCCAACTTCTCCATCAAAGGATATTGGGCCGGTCTAATGGGCCTACAGGCATACTAAACAGCTAAGCCCGCTTCGTCGGTTTACCTCTCCAAATTTCTCCATGTTCTTCAAATTTCGCCATGTTCTCCAATGTTCGCCACGGTATAGTGCTAAGCACTCTCCATGTTCTCCAAATTTTTCTATGTTATCCAAATTTCGCCATGTTTTCTAATGTTCACCATGGTATAGTGCTAAGCACTCTCCATGTTCTCTAAATTTCACCATGTTCTCCAATGTTCGCCACGGTATAGTGCTAAGCACTCTCCATGTTCTTCAAATTTTGTAATGTTCTCCAATGTTCGCCACGGTATAGTGCTAAGCACTCTTCATGTTCTCCAAATTTTGCCATGTTCACCACGGTATAGTGCTAAGCACTCTCCATGTTCTTCAAATTTCTCCATGTTCTCCAAATTTCTCCATTTTCTCTAATTTCGCCATGGTATAGTGCTAAGCACTCTCCAAAATTTGCCATGGTTAATTGCTAAAGTACTCTCTCCATTTTTAAGTGCTCAGCACTCTCCAAATTTTGCTCCTATATCCAGTGCTAAGCACGGAGATTTGTCCTTTATACAAATATGAATAAACACTAAATAAACATAAACTACTCTGAAGGATATAAAATTCACTGATACATTGCTCCTGATAAACTCCGTTCTATTTTCTTTATCACCGAGTTTATATATTTTATTTTTAAATCATGTACTACCCGTCCTACATATTTGTATTGCAGGATCATCATCTGGGTGGTCGCACCATCCAACCTTCGGATTTCTTCGCCGATCAACTGGTCGGACCACTAGGTTCATGACTTCGTCGCCGACCAGTTGGTCGGACCGTTCGGCATTTCACTTCTACTCGACGCTCACTTCATCATCGACCAGTTGGTTGGGTTGCTCGGTACTTGATACTTCACCAACCAATTGGTCGGATTGTCTGTCGCTTCATCATCGGGCTATGTTTGGGCTCGCCAAACTAAGTCGAGAGACTTCGTCTACCGATTCGCTTGTTGGCTTACTACGTTTTGCCGACGCTGCATGTCATGTGTGATATCAAGGTTTTTCATGGTGTCCAGATCAAGGTGCTGATCTTGGGTGGCACGTTAGGGGCTTTGATAAGTATATCTATTGCAGCAATCCAGTGCTAAGCACTTTTTGTTTTCTCCATGTCGTACTGCTCGATATTATCAAGTTTTACTACAGATGTCCAGTGCTAAGTGTGGGACTTCATCCTTTACACTTAATTCTTTGATCCTGCTATAAGATGTTTTCTATCTCACAGCAGGCTCGGGGACTAAGTGTGTACACTTCACCTTGCAGTGAATGTACAGTTTTTTCTTACTGGTTTTTCAGCTAAGCTAGGGACTAGCCGTGTGCTCGGCTAAGATAGGAATTGGTTGTTTTGACTAAGTGATCGTTGAAATTCTTTGATCCTGACACCAGGTGTCTTCTTCACCTACTGTCAGGCTCGAGGACTACAATGTATACATTGCACCTAGCGGTGCTTGTATCAAATTTAATGGTTGGCTAAGTTCTCGTTTTCAGTCGCTGATATTCTTTGATCCTAACATTAGGGCCATTCTTCACCTACTATCAGGCTCGGGGACTACAATGTATATACTGCATCTTGCGGCACATATATCAGTACTAATATCCTCTCTGCCTAAGTCATGGAAGATGATCATCTGACTTCGCCAATGAAGCCTAAGTGTGTACACTTCACCTAAGGTGGAGAATTTTTAAATTTTAAACTTAAGCTCCTTACATCCTTCTGGCAAGCCTTACTTGGCTAAGTCTGAGATCAGGTCACCAGATAAATTAGCTGGCTTCAATTTCTACCGATCGAATTACTAGTTAAACTGGTCGGCACTTCGTTTTGTTGATTAGATTACGAGTTAAACTGGTCATATTGCCAGATTTGCTAGCTGACTCCAAGTTAAACTGCTCGGACTTGCTCAAGACGGCGTTACTCAGCTGATACAAGGCGCTCGGGGACTAGTTGTGGGGGGTATAACCCTAGGTACCCACGGCAATGGACATGGGCCGCACCACCATGGGAGGTCCAACCCATAAGATCAAGGCCTATGGTGCCCAGTTCTGGTCGGCGTGCACCGCAAGGTAGTCAGAAGACATCTTAGCAATGAAGGAAGATCTGTTCGGATATGCTAGATATCGTATTCCTTGTAAATACTTACCATATAGCCGAATAGATCTCGGCCTAAACCGACTTGTAATCCAACCTTCCAGACTATATAAGGCGGGTAGGGATCCCCTCAAATTCATCTCATATACAATACAATACACCAAAGACATAGGACGCAGGGTATTACGTCAATTAGACGGTCTGAACCTGTCTAAATCGTTGTCTCTATGCTTGTGTCACCATCCGATTCCTATTATGCGCACCTCTACCGATTCATCTACTACCATAGGCATACCCCTCGGTAGACTGCCGACCATATTTCATCGACAGCTATGCCATTTTGTTGTAAGAACTTTGTAAAAGGTCCAAGAACTTGGCCATATAGGGTATGTCGGCCATAGTACTCCCCCCACGATCAGATCTTACTACCTTAATCTTTAAATTGCGCTGATTTTCTACTTCAGCCTTAAATATCTTAAATTTATCCAATGCTTCTGATATTTTCTTAATTGGATAAATATAGCCATAACGAGGATAATCATCTATGAATGTTATAAATGAATCATAACCATCCACACTTTTCATAGGAAAAGAACCACAGATGTCTATGTGAATTATTTCTAAAATTCATGTGCTTCATTTGTCATCTTTCTTTATTTTCTTAACATACTTTCCTTTTATGCAATCAATGTATTGTTCTAAATCTAAAAATTCTAATGACAGAAGAATTGATTTTTTAATCAATCGTTCTATTCCCCCCCTCGAAATATGGCCTAAACGACAGTGCCATAATTTTGATGATACATCATAAACTCTCTTCCGCTTATTTCTTGCATTCATAGACGAGGAGGTATTCTCATTCTCAGTGCTCGCAACATTCATATTCTCACAATGTGATAACAAATAAAACTCGTCTTGTTGGAAAGCAAGACCAACACACTTATGATTAAACATTATCTTACATCGCCCATTACTAAAATGGCAATCATATCCAACATCGTCTAAACATGAGACACTTATTAAGTTTTAACGTAAAGAGGGTACATAAAGGACATCTGTAAGCTTAAGTACAAAGCCATCATTTAATTTTAATGGGAGTTCTCTAATGGCTTCTACTTCAGCTTTAACTCCATTGCCACCTTAATGTGTCTTTCTCCTCTTTGCAGGGTTTTTCTCGTATAGAATCCCTGTAATGAATTTACAATATGAATAGTTGAACCTGAATCAATTCACAAAGTAAATTTTGTATAACTTAAATACAAGGACTCATCTACAAATATAATAATTTCCTCACCTTTTTCTGATCAGGTGCTTCAAGAACTCTAGACAATCTTTCTGGTAGTGTCCAGTCTTGTGGCACCATCTGTAGGTGTCCTTATCCACTTGAACATAGTTGGATTTCTGATGGTGATCTTTCTGAGGGGCCTTTCCTTGTGACTTAGAAGAGGAGCTATTGTCCCACTGAGATTTCTCTTGTGGTTTAGCATTCTTGTTGTTAAAATTCTTCTTTTTATTTTCCTTCACATGGTTGACAAAGTAACCATGTGAGCTCTTAAACCTCTCCTCTTCTTGCACACACATGGCAATGAGCTTCTCAATGTCCCACTTATCTAGCTGTAAGTTGTAATTAACAACAAAAGTCTCATACTCTTTGGGCAAAAATGCAAAAACCAAATGAATTTGGAACTCATCCTTGAGCCCCAAGTCCATTGGCTTGAGCTTGGATGCCATGTTGCTCATCTTCAATATGTGCTCTCTAATCACTTCACCAAAGTATTTCTCATTGACTAACTTCTTAATAAGAGTGCTTGCATAAACCTTTGAAGAGCTAGTGAACTGACTCTCCACCTTCTTGAGATACTCAGTGGCGGTGGTACATTCTGGGATTGAACCCCTTATTGGATCCTTAATGGAGCCCTTAATCATCATCAAACACTTACGGTTTAAACTATCCCACTTCGCACGATTAAGATCATACTTCATTCTCACTTCTGCATGGTCACGCTGTCGAGTAGCGAAAGTTGCATCAGTCTCATTTGCTTTCCTCACCAGGTCCACTGGCTCAGTAGGACACGGAGAGATAAGTGCTAGATCATTGTCGGACAGCGCAAATGCTATCTCAAGCTTCTCTCACCATACATTATAGTTGCTTCCATTGAGAGGCGGAATGGACGAGATAAATGTTATTGGGTTGTAGCCTAAAACAACGTCAAAGAAAGTGAGAAACAGTTGAAATAATAATTGCATGTCGTAATTCAACGTTGGTCAAAATAAAAACATACAATATGCTTCTACATTAATTCTACATCACCGTTGGACAGAAATAGAACTAATGCATGAAAAAACTCATGAATAAAAAAATTATAATATTGCTATTATCAACGTTGGTCAGAAAATAACAATATCATAATTTACTGAATACTATAACTACTGTTTAAAATTAAATTCTCCCGCTGGTTCGAATTTAATTAGAAGATAATAAACATCAACTTTGCACCGGAAACACGAAAAAATAATCTTAAAATGATATTATCATAAGCATTTCCATGTACTTAACTACTCTCTGAACAAATCATCCATTTGGTTTAAATTTGAGCAGAGATTTAAACGTCAAAACTTAACATAGTTCATAAAAAATCGCTTCTAAAAAAATAAAATGAAAAACAGCACTGTGCATTTGGCCCGAAAGCCCACAACGGCCCAAAAGCCCTCCCTGCACGCCGTGCTCCCCGCACCCAGGCCGCAACATGGGCCTGGGTTGGGAAAGCGCCGTCCCGCCTAGGCCGAAAGGTGGCCCGAAAACTACCGGTCGTCGATCGCCATCGGACGGTCCTCCGTTCATATCGGCTGATCAAAACCATGGTCGTCTGCCTCCCCCGAAACCCTACTCCATTTTCTCTCCTCCCCTTTCGCTCGGAGCGCCACGACGGAGTGACGGCGGTGCCGCTACGGCACCCCTCGCCGGTGCATGCGTGCGGCCGGAGCCGCGCGCGTCGCCGTCGTGTGGCACAGCGGTGGTGCCCTTTGGAGCCCCGTGCTCGTGCACACGGCGCGGCAGAGCGCCGGCGAGTCGACGGCTCTGCCCTTTCTTCCAGCGCGACGATGGGGAAAAAACCCAGGTAGGTCCTTTCCTCTCCGTCCTTCTCTCTTACTTTAGGGTTAGGGTTTGACTGTTTCTGCTCGATTTGAACTAATCGATTCATCTTCTTCTACTTGCTGAAAAACAAACTACCCCAATCTAGATCTACCATCTAGTAGGCAACTGATACCAATGTTGATTCTTAGGATCATCTAGGAGTAGATCTAGTGGGTGAGTCCTTTTCAATTCAGGATAAACAAGCCTAGATCCGACCTAGAACATGAACTAGAGAGAGAAACTAGGGAGAGAGAGCGAGGGGTGTAGAGGTAGTTGACCATCAGTGGGCTTGGCTGAGGGGCTCGCCATGGCAACGATGTCGGTGCAGCCTGGGTCGGTGACGACGCGGTGAGGTCCGAAGAGTGGCGGCGCGGGCAACGGCGAGTCGAGGAGGACGGTGGCGGTGCTTCCCGTCGCTTCAGCGCTTCCCTCTTAGATCGGATTAGGGTTAGGAATGTAGGTGGGGTTTTATGGCGGCTGCGGTGAACCTCGTACTTAGTGCTCCGGTCCCACCTTTCTCATTATAGCGCTGTGCGACGGGGGCCCACTAACCATGATTGGGTTGGGCACCCCCGATCAGAGCGCGGATCAAAGAACCAAATTGACCGTTATGCTAACTTGGTGGAGATCAACAGTAAAACCAAGAGAGTAGTAGTCAGGGCCTGTTTGGTTTCTATAGGACCTCCTAAAATTCATGTCACATCGAATGTTTGACACATGCATGGAGTATTAAATATAGACTAATTACGAAACTAATTGCACAACTTGTGACTAATTTGCGAGACAAATCTTTTAAGCCTAATTAGTCCATGATTTGACAATGTGGTGCTACAGTAAACATGTGCTAATGACGGATTAATTAGGCTTAAAAAATTCGTCTCGCAAATTAGTCTCTATCTATGTAATTGGTTTTATAATTAATCTATATTTAATGCTCCTTATTAGTATCTAAACATTCAATGTGACATGAATTTTAGGAGCAACTAAATTACCAAACACCCCCTCAGTCTCTCGCCACTCGGTGCACTCAGGTAAGGACGGCGACTCCAAGGGTGATGTCGTGATGAGATCGGTCACCCTTGTTTTGACCTTGAAGCAGCAGGATGCAGTGGGTTTTACAGTATAATAAGGGCGTGATTGGTTGCAGAGCAAGCCTCAAGTCAAGATGGTTAGGCTGTGCAGGACCAAAGAAGCAGGGTTGAGCTCGTACAAATGGTCGTGTTTGATTGTCCAGTACGAGATGAGATCATGTTTGGTTGCATGCATGTATCAAAGTTTTGGGTGTCTGATATATAGGCCCCTACACTATGTGTGAATCAAGCCGTCCGGTATGGAGAGGGAAATGAAAATTGAGAAGATGGAAACGTACGGAATGGAGGAGGGCAGATGAACGAAACAATGCAGGCAAAAGATGTGAGCAGGGAAAACAAATACGGTCGCAATGCATCCAGTGATACTGGATGAACCTTCGGACGGTGTGAGCGGGGCAACCAATCACGCCCTAAAGGTACTGTACAGTATATGGATCCACCACCGGTGCAGTCTGCAGAAGAGGAGCAGAGCAGATGAGGACAGGCCACGGTCGGGCGCGCCGGCACCGGGAAAGAAAGATGGAGGTCGAGGCGGGCGTGGCAGGGACCAGGGAGACCGACACGACACCGACCGAACGGCGACCCATGCGGCCGCCTGCCGCGTGGGCTCGCCAGCAGTCGCCTCTCTCTCTCTCTCTCTCTCTGCTCTCTCTGCTCTGCTTTGGCGGTCTGTCTGCCTGCCCAGTGCTGAGGCCGAGGCCGAGGCCGATTGCTTGGTTGGATTCCTTGTTCCTTCCTGGCAAGTGGCAAGTGCAAGTGGGTGGCAACCCGGCCGGGGTGGACGGGACGCGGCCACCGGCGAGGGCGGAACGGAAGAAGACGACGCTCGCTTCCCTTCCCCGAGCGCCAAGCCCGCGTGGTGACGACGCCCGCCATCAGTCCATCACCGGCCACTGGCAAGTGCAACTGTGCAAGTGTTGGTCCCCCTCCGTTCCTCCTTGGGCGCGGCGCGTGCACATGGGCGGATGTGCCAAGTCTAGTACGTACTCCTTTCTCTTTTAGGATAGGAGTAGTCCAGTCGCTGCCATTTGCCATCGCCGGCCGCCTTTGCCTCGCCGCTTTGCTCTCCTCCACCTGGACTCTTCAATTTACCGTCCAATCGCACGCAGCTTTGCAATCATTTGTTTGTTTGTAGCTTGTATACAAGTCTAGCTAGCGTACAAGCACAAGGTTGGTTAATAACCAACGCGACCAGTGGCTGTGGCTCAAACAAACGGGCAGACAGAGTTGATGTATACAGCCAGGCAACTACGGCTCTGTTCATGCGTACACGCAGGCTTGGGGAAGCAGGCTGTCGATCGCGGCCTCAAAACACAAGATTTAACGCATCAATCAATATTCATTCATGCACTTAATCTTCATCATCATGGATTTAATATAAGACAAGATTTGGGTCATCAAAATTCAAAAGTCACTCATGCTTTTTATTTCCCTTGTGGGGAGGAGATATGATGCTACATCAATCAAATCAATAAAGGATATATAAGCCGGTCTTCACAACCTACGAAAACTCATCTGCTTTCTAGTCTAGATTGATAATGCTCAAAAACTTCTAAAGACGAGCGTTCCTCGGTTATTATGCATTCATAGGCACCTCAGAAGGAAAAACGATATGATACGATATTCACGTACTTACACTGCCCCAAGACTCATCTCAATAAAGACCCAACAGTTTCCACCATAATGCACCAGCAGCTCCCCAAATTACAGCATTGATTACGGCTGTTATAAAACCCAGCTTGAATACATCTGGAAGGCCAACATACCCCGCTGCACAAGGAAAACATCAGGTTATTCAGCAGAGAACAAATATTAAAGCTTTATTTTATTAAAGCCCTTATAATATAAGGATGACCTAACTAATAAAACAAGCAAAGAATTTTCTTCATATGTCTATGCGCAGCTAGCAGCTTGTGCTTTCATTTCATTATAAGGCTCCACTTGAATTATCATTTTGTTGTGTGCACAAATCTGAAGGTACTTTACATGATCAAATACACTGTCATACCTAGCGAAATAGAAATTGATGCTAGAAAAAGGATCTATTAGTAAATTGAATCGACAAAAAGAACAGAAAAGATGGTGCATCAAAATCTGTTCTACACATTGCAATACCAGTAGAACTGTAGAAGCTAATCAGTTAATTAACTGCTCTATAAAATGGTATTGAAAACCAGGCTCGAAACAAGTATGGAATGTACCAATCCAACGTGGTGGATTGCAAGCAAACTTGGAAAATATGTGCTATTCAACAGAAGCGGTGGAAAAGCACAATTACTTCCATAGTATACTGCAGATTGCCCGCTACTATAGTGTGTCAGTGATCCAAAGAGGTTTGCATTATATGCCAAAGCAAGTGCCGACATTAGAGCTGGCACACCAGCTGCTAAATGCATGGCAAGAAATGCCGAGTATAAAGCTCCAACATGTGCAGTTTGGCTTGCAAATATATAGTGAATAAAGAAGTATGAGGCCTGAAGAACACCAAATGCTGCAGGCCAGCTCAATGAGAAAGATCGAAGAACCTTGGCAACACAATTAGATATCCAGGACACAATCCCGAGGGTAGTAAGCTGCCCAGCCAAACCAACTAAAATAGCAAACCAAGCTAGGGTGTCCCATGCAGACTTCTCATTCAAACAATCCTCCCAGTTCAGCACTCCAAGCAGAAGAAGTATCGAGAGTCCAATCATTGCAGCAACAACGCTGGATACGCCAATAGTTTGCCTGCAATATTAGAAACAGGATAAGCCTTTTTTTGTTCCTCATCAATAAATAAAAAAAAGGAAAACTGAATTACCATATTGACTCTTGGCCATAAAGAAAAAAAGAATATTTTAGCTGTCTCCACAACCATGAGTGGAACCACAGACTAATAAAGGAACTTTTCATGGGAAAACACACAGAACAATGCTGCTCAGTGCTCTGTGATGTGAACATTGTCACAATGACAACTACAGCAAACACCAGTCAAGAAAGATACTTGTGCTCTTGTGCTGTGTGTATATATACTTGCGTGATTCCAAGAACAGTGTAAACAGTGAAACTAAATACAAAATTCAGTTACTGAAAGTCTGAAAGTTTAGCTTCAGATTGCAAGTCAATTCAAGGGGAAAATCCTCTTTAAAAAGAAAAATCTTACCCAAAAATCCATAGTGAGACTGCAAGAAGCATCGTTGCAATCATGATCCATTCATTTTTTGTTACTCGACCCATGTTCTTTAGTTTCTCGGCAGCTAATGCTTGGGCTTCAGGAGTGTCCTTTATTTCAGGGGGAATATTTTGTAAATCAAATAAGGAGTCACTAAAAGCCCAAGAAGTGCTGGCACGCAAGCAGCCTGGAACCAAGTAATCCATTGGTTTGTGATATTAACGCCAATCTCCTCTGCTAACTTCAGACACAACAGGTTCTGTGCAGCCGCTGTCAAGAAAAGAGCACTGGAGTTGGCAGCTGCCTGTCAATCAGGCATGAAACCAGCACAGTAAACCCGTTGATCAATTTGAAAATGCACTAATGATTAAGAAGCGAAAACATAACTAGTACAACTACAGAGGACACAAGTCCACATAAACATGCAAGAAACAACGTATAAGAACACTTGCAGTTTGAGGCTAGTTTCCAATTCAAATGCAAGATTTCTATTTGTTCAAAGAAAAATATCTGTACACACAATTAGTTTGTGCTAAAACAAATGGATGTCTCACTGCTGCATTGATTAATCATGGTTGTATCTTAGCACATCAAAATTAACCTTGCAAGTACACCCTTCGCATCAAATTATAATGCTTACTTAGGTTGAGTGGGCACAAACATTAAGAACCTTATAGATCAAGAAAACTACCATTACTCCCTTCTTTAAACACATTGACAGTAGTCACGAATACAGGGTGAGGTAGACAAAGAAGTGACAGATTGTAGTAAAAAAGCTAAATACATAGAGTAGCAACTGAAATATATAAACAATGAGACTCTGATGTTACTAACGCATTACATCTCATAACTAAAGCAATCTGTTGGCCACTAATTCGATAAAAAAAAAACACTCAACCAGCACCAGAAAAAAAAACAATGAGCAAAGCTAGATCTACTCAGTGGGCTGTGCAGTAGCAGACTAAAAAGGCTAGATACACAAGAATCTACCAAATTCTTTAGCAAGAAAATGAATACACATGTATCTATATCAGTGTATCACTGTATCCAGAAAACAGCCAGCTGAACACTAGACTAGCAAAATGATTTGCATACAATACAATACAATTCCTACAAATGCCATGAGTTTTCCACTGCTTTCTTTGCATTGAGTCAAAGTGACCAATAAGGCAACAACCATAACAAATATTTTTAAGGATCAATCTATTCGGTTCTTCAGTTCAGTGTTATGCAATCAAATGACTCAAACTGCGCTCAAGAATGAACACAGTTTTTCATTTCAGTGGTGATTACCATCAAAGGGGATTCCTATAAGACATTAAATAATCTTAAGGCACAGTTTCCATTACTAGGCCCTATCCTATTTGCAACTACGGAGTACAACAGTTTAGAGCAATGCAAGGTCAATACACTACAGGAATGGTTTCTAGGGGCGGTTGGCGAGGCTTTGTAGAGGCAGCTCGGCCAGCCGCCTCTACCATACCGTCTCTACAAATCATGCATTTGTAGGGACAGTTCCCAGACCGTCCTTACAAATCGATTTGTAGACAGCCGTCCCTACAAATCGATTTATAGGGGCGGTTATAGTACCAGCCGTCCCTATAATACCTGTTTGTAGGGGCGGTTCAGTCTAGAACCGCCCCTACAGTATATTTTTCCGTAAAAAAAAATTCAAATTCAACCAGAACACACACATATATATATATATATATATATAGAACTACTGTTCTGCAGCTGGCCATAGAATAACGTATTCTGTGACCACTTTGAATTATGATAATTACTATTCTAATTTACGAGATTACAGTAACTCCTTACTAAGTGATTTACTAGAACATTATGGTAAATATCACCGTGAGTTGTAGTAACACGAGTATCGTAAATGCATATTCATGTTATCGTAAATTGATACAAACATTATCGTAAATCAAGGTGGCTATAGAATAAGTTATTCTATGGCCAGCTGTATATATATATATATATATATATATATATATATATATATATATATATATATATATATATATATATATGTGTGTGTGTGTGTGTGTGTGTGTATGTATGTATATGCATATATAATTCAAATCTGATCAGAACATATATAATTCAAATCTGACCATAAGCACAAGAGCATTATATAAACTACCATTACAAGTCCAATTCACAAGAATGTATATAATCCATCATTAAATAGACATAATTCACAAGTCTAATTCGTTCCACAAATCCAAACCGTCCCACAAAGTAAGATCAATGTCAAATTCCATACACATTGTTATCAACGGCCTAGAGCTAGTCTTTCAGTCTCATGAAGGTGTTGGTACTGATGATTTCTACCTAAGTCAAAATCTCGGTCATGGTAGGTGCCTTTGACATGTACAATCTGGTCCAATATGAAGTTACAAAGGTCGCTGACGAGCTCTAAGAGTTGATCATCCTTGTATGGGTCTCTTTTCATTTCTTTCTCTTCTTTCCACTACAAGAGAACAAGTTTCAACCATTTTCTGTCAAAATTGAAAAAGATATGGTACAAATATCTTTAGACTAACAAAAGCAGTCGGTCACGACACAATCGACAACAGTACTCGGATGGACCTGCTACCAGATACAAGAATCGAAGCATTACTGATGGACCCGCTAGCAAATGAAAGAATCAAAGAATTAACTGCTGCTGTGAAAGAAACTGTCAATCAGCACTCCATCAGCAGTGCTAGCTGCTCCATTGGTTGCAGTAAGAACGTGATATTGTTAAACAGCCACTTTATTTGGCATTATTTGGCAAAATACTTTGCAATCACTAGGGCTGCAATATATAATCTATTTAATAAATATACCATTATAGGGTATCAATTACTAAAATTCAAAGACAAATTCTTTTTCCTCCTAGCTCGGCATAATCATTTTCCTCCCAGGTAGGCATTTCTACAAACAGTTGATGCACTGACCTACTACAGGAAACATAACAGCTACATCAGATATGCGAGACTTAAACTATACTGAAACTCAACTTAACAGCAGATATGCAAGACCTACTACACAAACAGCAATAAATCAAACATAGCAAAAAATATTTAAGTTAAATAGATAACTATAGTCCTCTTATCAGTTTCATATATTTATATTTTGGAGCAAAAACTATTTAAGTTAACCAAGCATAACACAGTATATCGTATATTTATTCAAGTGAGCACTAACCACAGCACATGGAAATCAAGCTTACCCTACGACGTAGATGCAGTAGAGTTTGATTCGACGCTGCAGGCCACACTGGGTCAGTACAACCATCACAGTATGTGCTCACTGCACTGACATGCACCTATTTGCCAAGTCAGAGTAAAGAATTAAAGACACTAGAAAACAATAGGGCAAGGAACACACAGATTGTCCTGCGTACAGGAGACACTCGAAATCCATTGGTACCCGGAGTAACCTCACTGAATCCACCCTCTAACTACACCTGCAGACGCTATAGCTGTGGCCGCACCTGTGCACGCACGAGGGCAGCCATGGGGTCATCGCCCCTGTGCACGCACGAGCCCGTGCCATGGCCATAGGGCTGCCGCCACGCGCCAGCGCCTAAAGGGGCCAGCATCGCCCTCCTACGCCGGATCCTGCGCCCTCCTTGACGGATCTGAACTACCGGCATACCACCACTAGAGAACACCAAATCGACACGCCAATAACCAAATCAGACGTATGTATGTGCCAAGGGTGGAAGGAGAGGACCGGATCTAAAGGAATGTGTACCTCGCCGTCGTTGGAGGGAGGAGCTCTAACCCATGCAGATCGGACGACATCACTGTGGGCTCAACCAGTAGCCGCCAGACGGGATCGGACGGGCCGCCAGTTTCGGCCGCTGGCACGCTTTGGTGCAGTGCACCCTCATCGGGCAGAGCCGGGAGGTCGCAGCGCGCGTCGTCGCCGGAGGTCGCCAAGAGCGCACTAGATCTGGGAAAGAGAGGGCGAGCGGGAGCTAGGAAAGAGAGAGAGCGATGGGTTTGTTTCGGGTTGGGGTTTGGGGGGGCCGACGGCTGGAGCTGGGTTTTGTTTAGGCTGAGACGAACTTTGGCCGTTCGATTCAGATCAGGGGCTCAGATCATACACGGCCTTAACACGCCTACGGGTTTTAGTGGCCCAAAAGCGAAATTGAGGCCCAAGTTCGGGTTGGGAGCCTAAAAACCTAGAATTTAGCCTAAAAATCTGAAAATTTGAATTTGAAATATGAGAACTTCGAATCAAATTTTGGAATAATAAATAGATTCAAATTTAAAAGTTGTGAAAACCAAATTTGTAG
The DNA here is from genome assembly GCA_904845875.1 of Miscanthus lutarioriparius. NCBI lineage: Eukaryota > Viridiplantae > Streptophyta > Magnoliopsida > Poales > Poaceae > Miscanthus > Miscanthus lutarioriparius. The sequence continues at coordinate 571,476 of CAJGYO010000013.1, read as the reverse complement.
AATTCATCGAGATCTACAACATTAATTTTTTTAAATTCTCCATCCGACTTTGTTTAAACAATTTAAAATTTGAATTTCAAAATACAAGAACTTCAAACATAATTTTAAGATAGTACATTATTTCAAATGGAAAAGTCAGCAAAAACAGAATTATACAACTCATCGAGATCTATAACTTTTGTTTTGATCATTTTTCCATCTGAATTTGTTTGAACAATTCTAAGTTTGAATTTCAAAATATGAGAAATTCAAACATAAAATTTGGGTAGCAAATGATTTCAAATGAAAAAGTTGTATACAACAAAGTTGTAGAACTCATTGAGATCTACAATTTTTATTCTGGTCATTTCTCTATCCGACTTTGTTTGAATAATTTGAAATTTCAAAATTTGAGAAGATAGAATAAAATTTTGAGATACTAAATTATTTCAAACTCAAAATGTCAACAACAAAGTTGTAGAAATCATTAAGATCTACAACTTTTGTTCTGGTCATTTTACTAGCCAACTTTTTTTGAACAATTTGAAATTCAAAATTCAAAATATGAGATCTTCAAACATAATTTTAGGATATTAATTGGCTTTAAATAAAAAAGTCAAAAATAACAAAGTTGTAAAACTCATTGAGATATACAACTTTTGTTTTAGTCGTTTCTTCATTCGAGTTTGTTTTGAATAATTCAAAAAATTTAACTGCACTTGTTCATAAGTTTAGTTATAAAATTTGAATTTGAGAATACGAGAAAGTTAAAAAAAAAAAAGACAAAAACTTCGGTAGACACCAATAAAGGCTTGTCGTGGTGGTTTGCTCGATTGGTATAGGTGCAGAGGTGTCAGGTTTGAGTCCTATGTGAACCATATTTTTTGTAGTTCTGTACGGGTTTTCTCTCAGCAGTCCAGAATCAAAGAAAAGAAATAGAACACTCATATATACGGCGGATATTTATAGGGACGGCTGGTATAAATAGACATAGCAAGGGCGGCTGATAATAGCCGCCTCTATATACCAGTCATCCCTACAAATCGACATATTTATAGGAGTGACTCGTATTATCAGCCGTCCCTACTATGTTATTTGTAGGGGCGACTGTTATGCTGAAATTCGAGCACACCACTGTAGGGGCCGCTCTAATGTCAGTCGCCCCTAAAAGAAACCCTGTTACTGTAAACTATTTTTCACATAGTGATAAGCACATGCACCGGTTCATCCATCTATATATATATATATATATATATATATATATATATATATATATATATATATATATATATAACAGCTGGATTCATAATACTGTAACATCTTAATATAAAACTTGCATGCATGCATCTGCTTCATCCAGCATTCAAGCGCATCGTCGTGTATTACCTGTAGCTGCGATTGCACAAGATAAGAGCAGAGTTTCTTGGCCGATGGGTCGTTGGGCTTGCTTCCCGACGAGAGCGACTGTGGGGGTATGGTTTATGGTACCCACGAGATAAGATATGTGCCGCACCAATAGAGATGGCCCAACCCATAAGATCAATACATGCACGGCGCTGCTCGTCGTGCACCGCAAACTATTATATAGTACTAAATATGCTACTTTTTTTTTGTAACCCTGCCCCTCCAGAATATATAAGCAGAGGCAGGGGTCCCCTAGCGGACAAGCTACAACGATCCATACATCTCATATTCAATACAATACACCAAAGACACAGGACGTAGGGTATTACGTCGATCAGACGGCCCGAACCTGTCTAAATCGTTGTCTCTGCGCCTTGTATCACCATCCGGTTCCTGATTACGCGCATCCCCACCGACAAATCTACCATCGTGGGATACCCCTCGGTGGACTGCCGAGCATCTTTTGTTGACAGTTATCGCGCCAGGTAGGGGTGTATGTTTGATTCCATGGCGAGCCAGATGGACCTTAAATCAACAACGCGTTCTCGTCATCAATCTCATGGAGATCCATGTCGGTCCACGACGATGATTCATCGCTGGCTACACCAGCCCCCGCGACAGCAGATCTGATCTCGGAACCACCTCCAAGGTCGTCCTCACCAACAACTCACCGCCCGCCAGGTGCTCGCCGTCAACGTCAACCAGATAACGTCATACGCAGCCGACCAGACTTTCTGTCTAAAGCTAAGTCACGCTTTAATATTCTTCTAAATATTCTCCAATCTCCGTATATCGCCATAATGTTTCTCCGAGCTGTTTTCTCCATATTTGCTCTCCAAATAATTTTTTGAACCCTCGAACAGTCTTGTTGATGCTCGGACGCCTCTAGAGACGACCCTATCTCCGGCTTCTCCCTACACGTGTTACGGGCTCCGCGCTCTGCGTTATGGATAGTCGGCAGCGGTTTCTTGGTCACGCCTGTTCCTCCTACACGTGCACGGGCTCCACGCTCGACGTTATGGACTATGGGCTAACTAGGGTTGAAGACTCAGCTACACACTAACTGGTCGGGCGGTTTATATTAAAAATAAATACATCTTCACACCAACTGATCGCCGAGCTACATATGCTATTTCATCGCCATTGCTGATTTTTATCCAGAGTTCAAATATTTTTACACCATGTATTACCTGTTCTACATGTTTGTATTGCAGGATCATCGTCCAGGTGATCGGACCACCTGGTGCTCGGACTTCTCCACCGATCAACTGGTCGGACCGCTTGGTTCATGGACTCCATTGCCGACCAGTTGATCGGACTGTTCGCGGGTCGTGCTTCATTGCCAGCGACGCCGGTTACTCCTCGGCGCTCGGATTCTTCGTACTCGATGACTAAGTGGGCACACTTCACCGCATCGACGTCGCCAGCTACGCCGGTGTTCGGACCTTGCCAGCTTCGCCGGGAACTCCTCGGTGCTCGGACATCGCCAGCTACGCCGGGGACTCCTCGGTGCTCGGACCTCGTCAGCTACGCCGGGGACTCCTCGGTGCTCGGACATCGCCAGCGACGCTGGGGACTCCTCGCTCCTCGGTGCTCGGACATCGCCAGCGACACCAGGGACTCTTGCTCCTCGGTGCCCGGACATCGGACGCCGGAGACTCCTCGCTCTTCGGTGCTCGGACATCACCAGTGACGCCGGGGACTCTCGCTCCTCGGTGCTCGGACATCGCCAGCGACGCCGGGGACTCCTCGCTCCTCGGTGCTCGGACATCGCCAGCAACATCGGGGACTCTCGCTCCTCGGTGCCCGGACATCGCCAGCGACGCCTCGCTACTCGGTGCTCGGTCATCGCCAGCGACGTCGGGGACTCCTCGCTCCTCGGTGCTTGGTCATCGCCAGCGACGCCAGGGACTCCTCGCTCCTCGGTGCTCGGTCATCGCCAGCGACGCCAGAGACTCCTCGCTCCTCGGTGCTCGGACATCGCCTACGACGCCAGGGACTCTCGCTCCTTGGTGCTTGGTCATCGCCAACGACGCCGGGGACTCCTCGCTCCTCGGTGCTTGGTCATCGCCAGCGACGCCGGGGACTCCTCACTACTCGGTGCTCGGACATCGCCAGCGACGCCGGGGACTCCTCGCTACTCAGTGCTCGGTCATCGCCAGCGACGTCGGGGACTCCTCGCTCCTCGGTGCTTGGTCATCGCCCGCGACGCCAGGGACTCCTCGCTTCTCGGTGCTCAGTCATCGCCAGCGACGCCGGGGACTCCTCGCTCCTCGGTGCTCGGACATCGCTGCGATGTTAGGGACTCCTCGCTTTTTGGTGCTCAAACATCCCCAGCGACGCCGAGGACTCCTCGGTACTCGGTCATCGCCAGCGACGCCGGGGACTCCTCGCTCCTCGGTGCTCGGTCATCGCCAGCGACGCCGGGGACTCCTCTCTCCTCGGTGCTCGGTCATCGCCAGTGATGCCGGGGACTCCTCGCTCTTTGGTGCTTGGTCATTGCCAGCGACGCCGTGGACTCCTCGCTCCTCGGTGCTCAGACATCACCAGCAACGCCGGGGACTCCTCGCTCCTCGGTGCTCGGACATCGCCAGCGACGTCGGGGACTCCCTTGCTGCTCGGATCTTGCTACGTCTCGTTGGTGTGCTATCAAGCTGCTCCATGCTGTTCAGATCAGGGTGCTAATTTTGGGCAGCACATCTGGGGTCTTGATACGCGCATGTCAGACGACGTCGGCAAGCTTTCAGACTTCTTTTTCTTTGACCCTGCTACAAGATTCATTCTTCATCTTCTAGTAGGCTCGGGGACTAAGTGGGCACACTTCACCTTACAGTGAATGTGCGCTTTTCTCATCTCGAGGCTACGCCCAGGGACTGGCTGCCTGCTCGGCTGGTCTTCTACTTTCTGACCCTGGCACTACGTGATTACGTCACCTACTGTCAGGCTCGAGGACTAACTGTGGGGGTATGGCCCCCGGTACCCACAAGACAAGACATGGGCCGCATCATCAAAGGTGGTCCAGCCCACAAGATCAAGGCATGCACGGCGCTGCGCATCGTGCACCGTAAGCTATTGTATAGTACCAAATAGGTTGCTTTCCTTATGACCCTGCCCCTCCAGAGTATATTAGGAGAGGCAGGGGTCCCCTAGCGGACAAGCTACAACGATCCATACATCTCATATTCAATACAATACACCAAAGACACAGGACGTAAGGTATTACGTCGATCAGACGGCCCGAACCTGTCTAAATCGTTGTCTCTGCGCCTTGTGTCACCATTCGGTTCCTGATTATGCGCATCCCCACCGACAAATCTACTATCGTGGGATACCTCTCGGTGGACTGCCGAGCATCTTTTGTCAATAGCGACAGCGACTTGATGATGGGAAGGAAAACCCCTCCTGCCATGGCGGTGGTGCTAGGCATGGCAGGCGAGATGAGAGCCTCGCTGATGACAAGCCCATAGGATAGGCCCAAAGTGCTGCGCCCCAGCCATTTGATGAAGTAGGTGGCGACGCGGTCACCGAGGCCGGTCTTGACGAAGCCGCGCGCGAAGAAGAAGGAGATGATGATGAGCCAGATGACCTCGTTAGTGAAGGCCCCGAACACGGCGGTGAAGAATAGCGTGATCGTGGCGACGGTGACGGTGAGGCCGAGGAACGCCCATGCACCGACGGGGAGCGGGCCAAGGACGAGCCCCGCGATGGTGGAGAGGAAGATGGAGAGGAGCTGCCATGCCTGCGGGGTTACCTGGGCCGGCTGCGGCACGAGGAAGCGGACGGCGAGGCCGAGGGCAAGCGAGATGAAGAGGGGCAGCGGCTTAGCACCGCCCAATACCGCCAGCGCCGGCTTAGGGCTCGAGGTTGCCGAGGAAGCGGGGCAGCCAGGAGGATCTGCTTCGACGAGCGGTCGTCGTCCTCGTCGTCGTCCTCGTCGTCGTCCCTATCTCTATGTCTCATGTCGCGACAGTGGGATGACTCCTCATTCAGAAGTGGATGAGGAGGACACGGATCCGGTATCCTAGGCATGGACCAACCGGCCCCGCACCATGCTTGCTGCTCACGGTGGGCCATCGTCTCTCTCTCTCTCTCTCTCTCTCGGTGACGGCGTTGCGGAGCTGAGGTTGAAGCGGTCAATTAGCGGGATGCATGCATGTTGTTGGGGTTGTGAGTCCATGCTGTCGGTGTTTCGTACAAGCACCGGCAAGTAAATTTATAGTAATGCGCGTTAGGCTCGGATGGTGCGCTAAAGGACACAAGATTTATACTGGTTCGGGCCGAAAGTCCCTACGTCCAGTTCGTTGCTGCTCGTGTTATTAGCACCGTGAACGGTTTATAGTAAGGGGTACAAACGATCGAGAGAGGGACTGGTCCCAAGTCTCTGATGGAAGGGTTGAAAGGATGTCAAGTGGTTCGACACAACTTGACTATGCGTATCTGAGAGTCGTCTCGTTCGATCTTGTTTTCCTCTCTCCCCTTTATGGAGGAAGCGCATCCCCTTTTATAGATGAAGGGACTGGCTTTACAAGGGTGAGGTCTTTAGGATGCGTACTCTACTTAGTCTTGTGGCTCACATCTACCCGGCCTGGTTCTTCATTCTGATGAGTGCGAAGGAAGATAAGCGCCTACAATACTGTCGATGTCCCTGTAGAATGTCAGGTTGGTTACAGAATGCTACCTTGCGCAGGTATGGCCCCCTTGATGCTGGGTTTTGACTTTTGAGCCTCCCCAGCCTTGCTCCGCACGCCTTCCGGTTCCTATGAGTCTTCGCCGGAGGGACGCGGGGTCGGGTCCGAGTAGCGCCGTGGCCAAGGTCTTCGCCTTGGTGGACTGAGGGGGGTCGGGAAGCGGGCGCCGCTCCCTTGGGTCCACTGCGTGGTGACGGAATATCCGTCGTGCTCGTGGAGATAGCGATCCTTTTCGGGCGTAGTGGTTGTCGATATCTTCGTCTGGTTCCGTGTCCCGAGAGTGAAGGTGGCGCCTACAACTCTCTGTGGTGGAGAGCTCGCACCTATGACACCTTTCGGCTCTCAAGGCGCGCTGGAAGGGCCTAAAGCGCCTGTCCCCGTCATCCCCTCTGGCAAGATTTTTTCCGCCAGGTGCGGGTATGGCTCTTGGAGCCACGGTTGACTGAACGTCATGTCTTGCCCCTGTCTCTATCATCTTTGAAGGAACAGGGAGAAGTGGTCAAGTAAGATGAATCCAATCTTTAGATATGGAGCAGAGTGAGGCTTGTTCCTTGCCGTCAGGCGCGCGGAGACCAATCCTATCTCTGGGTGAGACCGACCCTACTCCTCCGGCTCAGGGCGAGGCGGAGTCTATCCTCAGCCCTCGGGCGAGACCGAGCCCGCCCTAAAGGCGTTCAAGGCGAGACGGAGACTAGCCCCAGGCCCTCGGGCGAGACCGAGCCCACCCCAAAGGCGTCAAGGCGAGGTGGAACCAAGCTCCCGCCATTCCCGTGAGGGGTGAAGCAACGCTCTTATGCGTCCAGAAGTTTTTAACGTTCGGTGGTTATTGGTTCCACCTTCTGGGGTATCCCGGTATTAGGTCCCCGACACATGCCCACAGCCACAGGTTGAGAGATCGAGTATCTTCTCTATTCAGAGTTCAGACAGGGCTCTATGACATCACACTATCATAGTGCAGCAAGCAGGACTTGCCGATAATCTTCTTAGCGACTTTTCTTAATACGTACTCGAGAAAAAAAATCTTCTTAGCGACGTCCTCGGTCGCGAGACGTGGATCGGCACGCCCTCGAGGCAGAGACGCACATGGAAGTCCATCGGGGCATGCTCGTCGTGGGTGGCAAGGTGCCATGGACGCAGCTCTAGCCAGAGGTTGACGGGGTGGATTCCCTCCCGACTCCCGTGCGACGGCTTGGTCACGGTGGTGGTGATGGACAAAGCATGCCATCGGTAATAAGGTCCTGTTTGGCATGACTCCACTTCTCATTAGTGAAGTCATTTTATTTGGCTTTAGCTTCACTAACAACTCTTCCGGTAGAGCTGAATACATTTTAATACACCATTTGATAAAACAGCTCCGTATGGCACACAAAAGAGATAAAAATTTCATAATACCTTTTTCTTTTTCTCCTCTCCTATTTTTTTTCTTTATCTGCTCGTTTCCTTCTTCTTCCCCGATGGCACGCGCGAACACTCTGCCCGTCCGCGTGACAACGCCTAGCCGGCCGTGCCCTCTCTGCTCTCGCGCCCGGCACCCAGCGGCCCGCGCGCTCCCCGGCCCCGCGCCCGCACCCCTCTGCGCCCGCACCCTCACCAGGCAGTCGCATCCCTCTGCACCGGTGGTTGAGCCCCTCCCTGCTCTCGTGCCCGGCGTACGGCGGCCTGCGAGCCCGGCAGCCCACGCCGTCCCCGGCCCCACGCCCGCACCCTCCCCAGATAGCCGCACCCCTCTGCGCCGGTGACCGCGGCCCTCTGCTCTCGTGCCCGTGCGCCTCGACACGGACATAATGGGTCTCTCTCCACATGGACGAGGTGAAACCGAGGCCCAAACATCTGTGAGAGCCCGTCTTAACGGGCTTTACTGGTGGAGCCATTTCATTTACTCCATTTGACAGAAAATGGCTTCAAACGGCTTCTGAAGTGACGGAGAAGCCTTGTCAATCAGGGCCTAAGAAAGTTACAGAAAAAAACTGGTGGTTTATTGGCTTACGTCTAAATATGTTCTAGAAAAATTAGCATCAATAGTTTCAACATTAAAACAAAAAGATGTAAAGTAAAAGGCTTGAAAGACCGTGCACAAAGATCGATTGACAACTTCACAATAGTTTTAGTTTACAATTGAAGCAATGCTCAAGTAACTCCGGGGAGAAAAATCATCTTGCTAAGAAGATAGCATCAACTTATTAATCATGCTCCATTGTGCACTTGTCATATCCTCCTCACTTTCAAATTTTACAAAGCTAAAACCTCGGGACTAAAGTTGGTCGTCTACTGGTATCCCAATAACTACTGCTTCCTCCACACGCCCAAATTCAGGATTGAAGAATTCAATAAGGTACTCCGTCAGGAAATAACAAAGAAAGTGAGAAGTGTGCATTGCTTTAAATTTGCTTAAAACCAAGAAGTGCAGGGTTTATGAAGTTTTACCTGAGTCTACCGGAACGAAATCGTCTGCAGTCGGGAAATGCAACACTGATCCCAACCAAACACAACCTTTTTTTGAGCAAACCCAGCCAAACACAACTGGCAGGCCGGTTCAGTGGTCCATGCCAGCCCAAAAATACATAGCGCTAGTCGGTCGTCTCCTTCGCCGCCGTCGAACATCGTACCGCTGTGCGCTGATGCGCCCGATGCCATCTTCCTCTCTCCTCGCCACCGCGACGCACACATGTGTCCTCGTCCTCTTCCTCGTTGCAAATCAGTGCTCCCTTACTCGCCACCATGACGCTGGGGCGTCGTTGCTGCGGACGCCTGCCTATCATGGTCGGGCGCGTCGATAGTGTTCATTCCCCATCTCGCCCACCACCATGTACCCCACTTTTCAATTTACCGTCCAATTGCAGCTTTGAAATCATTTGTTTGTACAAGCACGGTTTGACTCAAACAGAGGGATAGAGTTCGATGCATGCACCTCTTATATTATCATCGGTCCTGCTCTCAATGTAGCCGCCATCTACTCCTACTTCATTACTAGCCAAATTCAAGAGCGGTGTCTCCATCGGCAGTTACGAATTTGATCATAACAATAGAGATTTCAATCCTATTTGGATCACCTAGGGCTAGTTATCAGTGCACTAGTGGCTAAAACTAATTGTCAGGTGACTAAAAGTTGGGTGACCAGCAGACTTTAGGATCCTAAATGTGTACAAGCACAAGCCTAAATTGTTGTTAATTTCTTCTTTAAAACTCGTCCGGCCGGGAAAAGATTACCTCACGGTATTAAGAAACCTCAGCATTCATCACCCAAAGAAATTTGATCAACACTGACCAGGATGGGCCCAGGTTGATGCTGGAGTGCGCGGGCGCACACAAACACACACAAAAAATGACAATGATCCAGAGCGAGCGTCCGTCGGTGACTCAAGTCTAGACGCGGCTCCACAGGGGCGGAGCCCATATCTCTCAGAAAAAAAAATCCCCACCCATGCTTATCTGCCTGGCTCCAAAGCAGCGTGTGGCCGCTCGGACCTTCCGCCCCCTTTCCCCATATCGCGCTCGTCGGGCTACGCCGCACCGTGCCCTTCCCCCATTGTCGGTCGCGCCGTGCGCCCTCACTCCCTGCGCCGCTCACCTGCGTCCCAGTCACCATCGCTGCTCGCTCCCTCGTTGTTCGTCCATTGCTCACCGTCGTCGGGCGTGCAGCTGACCTCGCATGGTTGCTGGGGCGCACGTGCCATGGCGCCTCATGCCTTCCCCGGCCGAGCCATGGGCACCCATGAGCATGGCCGGTGCTAGTGGTGCTTGCGTGCCGCCGCTCGCCGCTGGATCCCACCCCGAGGACCGGAATCGACCGGCCCCGGTCTCCCCCTCCCCTATGTTGCAAATGTATATTCCGATTGTTTCAGATATTTCAGAGGTATGTTGCAATTGTTACGTATGGATGTTGCCAAAGTAGATCGAGATGTTGCACATGTTGCATATTTTTGCAGTGTTTTCAGTGGTATGTTGCAAGCGTTTTGAAAAAATGTGTCATATGTTTCAGACGCATGTTGCAGCAAGTGTTTTATCTGGATATTGCATATATTTCACACACATGTTGTAAGTGTTTTATCTGGATGTTGCATACGTTTCACACACATGTTTGCAAGTGTTTTATCTGGATGTTGCATATGTTTCACACACATGTTGCAAGTGTTTTATTTAGATGTTGCATCTGTTTCACACATATGTAGCAACTGTATGTTTCAAATGTTTAATCTGTGTCCGACGTATGTTGCATTTAAGTGTTTCATGTTGTAATTGTTTCACAGGGGCACGGCGAGTGATGGGCGCACGGGCCGGGCGCTAGCAGAGCTGGGGACCGACGAATAGGGGCGCAACGAGCTAGGGGTCGGCTCTCGGGTCCCGCCCACGCGGAGAGAGAGGATGGGGTCAAGGGAAGGAGCGGGGCGCAACAAGGGCAGGGTGCGCATGCGAGGTGGGGGCGGGTTGCACGTCCATCCATCCGGACGCGAGGAGCGGCGGACGTAGCGTCGTGGGTGGGGTGCACGAGCGAGTCAGAACAAGGCGGACGGAGACGGGCTGCGTGGACGTCCAGATGTCCGGACGCTAGCCACGCCAAAAAAAAACACAAATCAGGGAGATCACAGGCAGCCTTCCTTGCAGGCAGACGCAGATGTAAGGACCCATGTGCGACATGAGGCAGGGCGCGGGAAGCACTAAAATACATAGATATTGTACATCAAAGGTCTCCTGGCTGCTTACTTGGTAGTCATCACAGATAACATAACATTCATCCAAGCTTGTTAATTAGGAAACAAGTCAGGGATACATCCGATCAACTACCTAATTGTTAATTTCGTTTCGAGAGACCTAATTGTTAATGAAGGGGTAGATTTCCTCCTCACAAAAAAGGGAGTTTCCTCACGACAATTGCTTAATATCCTAGTTCTCACTTCTGAGTTCCATCCACCACACACTGCAAACCCGCCACTGGAGAGATTGATGACATGGTTAGTCCAGTTTTGCTGATAAAGTTTGCAAACCCACCACTGGAAGCACGTCTGCTGGCTCTGGCTTTGTAATCAAGAGCTGGTTCTACTACACTGGGAGAAACTCCAACAAGCGCATTAGTGGAGATCCAGACAGAAGACCATGCAGCAGGGTCACCCCTTGATTCTCCCTCATCAAGTAACCTCTTTCCCCCTTGGGCACACCTTGTACAAATCACCCCTTGTCTGAAGAAACAAGAACAAGATATGTCAGTTAAAACAGAAACTGACAAGTGCCTCGTATGATAACTTATGCTACGACCCCGTTACATAGAGACTCCTTACAAACAAATTCCAGCTCCGCTCCAAAAAGAGGAGGCTATCGCAATCTCAAAACCACATAAAAAAAATGAAAAAAGAAAAGAAAGGCACAATGCTGCTGTGACAAGGACATTGATGACCAAACTGATGCTAAAGAAAAATAAAAGCCAAATTGCACCATTCTATAACAAGTAAATGCCCTTTTGCGATACAGCATTTGCTACAATCGAGGCCTTATCCTATGAAATTTCTGTTTATAATACTAATCCCTTCCATACAGAATTCTTTTCATTGTATCACAAAATGACGAAAAACAAGTCAGCATCTAGGCACCACTAAGCCACCTGCCAGGTGCTTTTTGAGTTTGGACAACTACCTATTTGATGCAGTTTACAAATCATATATGACATCATGTGCTTGGTTTACAAAGGCACTGAACTAAGGTAACTCTTACTCCCACGGTATTACCACATACACCCCTCTGTTTTTTATGCTTACTTATTTTGCCACACTACAAATTTTCCCCATCTTTCATGTTACTTGGTGCCTTGGTGGAAGATGAAGAGCATGAATATACTTGTTAGCTTTGCTTGCTACCTGATATCTGAAAGAGCTTTGCTTGTTTAATTATGCCTGTGCTACTGTTAGCTTGATGTACTCTTCCATTTTCAGGCTCAGCTTCGTGTTTGAGTTTTCGAAGAACTGGGTACATGACACAGAAAGTTCCCGGTACAAGAATTCTAACATTAAACCAATCCGGTACACTTTTAATACCACTGAAGATGCCGCGGTTAAGAAATCTACCATCCCGTCATCTATAAATGTTTTTTTTTTGTTTACCTATTAGTTAGCTATGTCAATCTGCAGTAGTTGTGCCTCAAGCACGATCTACTTTCCTCCCTCTAATAGCCTAATCTGCAGTCTGTGTGCACCAGGCTGGACAGAAAAGAGGAGCAGAGCAACGAGGCCAACACCACAACTGGAGAAGAAGGCCGGGATCTGTTTGCCGTAGTGGTCCATGCAGTAGTAGTGGAGAGCAGAGGATCCAATTTGGCCTAGAGGTGAGTGGTCCATGCGGTAGTAGTTGTGCCTCAAGCACGATCCAATTTGGTCGACAGAGAAGACAAGGACACAGGAGGAACAAGGCTGTTGATTGTGTAAATGTGACGGATTCGTAATTTTTGTAACAGCAACATCTTTTGGTGCCGGTATGAAAGTGTGCCCGGTAGATTTGATGGTAGATTTCTGAAACTAGAAACTTTGGGTCACACCTTGTTCTTCCCTGATCTCTAAGACTTTAACTGCACCTGCACCAACTCTTAATAAGAGCAGAATAATATAAAGCAGTAATGGAACATTAAAAAAAAGATTGGTCCAAGCAGCCAGTTGAAGTGCGGCTTACTTTCACCATCCCCATCACTACTTTTTAATAGTAATTGGGAACTTAACATTTTCTAGTGATACGTTGAATGCCCTCCCATTTGCTAGAACTTCAATAAATTGTCTAACTAGTTCAAATTGATCACATCTGTTTTGGCAAGAAAGATAGTAAGGGACCTGTTAGGAAGTAGTACCTGGTTTAGGTAGCGGGTAAGTGAGAAGTAAGAGCATCTCCAGTTCCACGATACCTCCCCTATCCCTATAAAACTATTATATTGGGGACAGTTATGCTTTTTTCCTTGTTCCAGCAGTTTTTCAATACCTCTTTTTTTAGTGGTCACCAATATGTCCCTCATCTCCCTTCAAAGAAAGAGGGAGATACAACTCTCGCAATATCATGGGGACCATACCAACTATCACTTTTCAGCCATATTTTCTCTTACACTCCTATGGAACCCACCTCTCATATGGTTATTGGGGGATATATTTGGGTACTACTATAGCATCTTTTCTAATAAATCTAGAAATTAATATTGGACTACCCCAGTACCATCTTATTGGGGGAGTTGTACTGGGGCTGCTAAGATGCTCTAGAGGAAGAGGCCTTGAACGCTGACACTACACTCCGAAGATGCATGTCAATGCCGAGCACATATCGTTCTGTGGCTTCCCACCCCTCGCACTTGGGATCGTACTTGTAGTTATGGACCGTGAGGTAGAAGACATGAGGTTCCACCGTGCTGATGACCGGAAAATGGGGCAGCAGCGGCACATCATTGTAGTGCGGGTCGTGCCAGAGATCTCCGATGCGGACTGACTCAAACAACTGCCACTTCCATTTGGTACGACTCTGGGGATTCGTCAGAATCCATGTTAGACTGTCTCCAACGGAGCAGCTAAAGCAGAACCCAAACACATTTTGGGTAGCGCACAATGTTTTGGGTAAAAAAAAAACAGTCTCCAACGGCGTATGCAAACCGAACACTCATTTTGGGTACAAGCTGAACCGGAACGCAAAGATGCGTCGTCTCTTCCCCACAACGCAATCCTCTTGCGCCGGTAGTGGCGGGCCTAGGCGTCGGGGTGGAGCCGCCGCCGACGGCGACGTGCTTCCGCAGACGACTACTACGAGGCGCGGGGGAGGTCGCGTCCGCACCGCCGGAACCGCGCCAGGGCGGCCTCTGCTGCCCGCGCCGGGAGGCCTCGCTCAGCGGGGTCGCGACGAGGGGGAGCAGCGGCGGCGCTCCCCCACGTGCTCGCCCGCGCGGCGGCCGGCCGGAGGTCACCCGCGCAGCGACGGGCCGAAGCTCCCCCGTGCGGTCGCCCGAGCTTGCCCACGCGCTCGGGCCGGATCTGGCCCACGCCCTCTTCCCCGGCGAGCTCGATCGCAGTGGCTCCCTCTTCTCCGGCAAGCTCGTCAGCGGGGAGGGGGGCGGGCGGCGCATGCAGAGAGGCGGGGAGGGAGACGAGTGGACCTCGGCGGGGAGGGAGACGGCGGACCTCGGGGGGCTCCTTATTTGCCTTCTGGCTGTTGGAAAACGAAGTTTTTGGGTCAGTGACCCATTTGCTGTGCACACCCTAAATCCTGGAATGGGTCGTCGTTTTGCCTTCTCGTTATTAGAGTCAGTCTTATGAGCACCACCTCGGCCATGGGGATGTCTTCTCATTGAGACTAATAAAAAACAAATTATAGAATTCTTCGATAAACCACGAGATAAATTTATTAAGTCTAATTAATTCATCATTAACACATGTGTTACTGTAGTATCACATTATAAAATCATGAACTAATTAGGCTTAAAAGATTCATCTCGTAAATTAGTCGCAAATTGTACAATTAGTTATTTTTTAGTCTATACTCCCTCCGTACTCGTAAAGGATGACGTCCTGGGCTGTTGGCCCGTTTTCTCAAAGCAAGTCGTTGCTCGCTCGGAGGGAGGATTTGGACGCGATTGCCCCTGCGTTTCGGCTTCTGTCCGCATTAATCACGCGCTCGCCTCTTCGTTTCACTCGCCACAGCACGTCTTCGTCGCCCTCGCACCGCGCGCCTTCCTTCTTCGCCACGCGCCTTCCTTCCTTGCCGCTCGCCGCACGTCTTCGTCGCCCTCGCGCCGCGCCTTCCTTCCTCGCCGCTCGCCACACGTCTTCCTCGCCACTCGCCGGTCTACTCCCTTCCTTCCTCACGCCATGGAGTCCGGCGCCATGGAGGTCGCTCGCGCCATGGAGGAGGCGCTGGACTCAGAGATGACGCTAGACTCGGAGATGACGCTGGCCTCGGATATGGCGCTGGACTCGGTCGAGATGGCACCGGACTCCGTCGACGTGGTGCCAGACTCGGTCGAGATGGCGCCGGACTCGGTCGAGATGGCGCCGGACTCCGTTGACGTGGCGCCGGACTCTGTCGAGGTGATGGCAGAGTCTCTGTGCGCTCGATGCGGCACGTTCCATGCCGACAACGATGACAAAGGCTGCTACCAAGCTCGCCGCGAAGCTAGCAGGTGTGCACGTTGCGGTATTGTACACAGAGGCTACGATCTCACAGCATGGATACTTGGTGGCATAGAAAAATTTGATTGTGAGCTCTACATTCCTGATGTGGAGAAGCTTCAAATGGATGGTGACACAATACTTCTTCCTGAGCACGTTATCAAGAAGTTGGACAAGATCTACAATATGAAGAAGTTGGAAGAAGCAAAGATGAAGCAAGATGCAAAGAAAGAACAGTAAGGTACATGTCTCATTCTTGCTTTCGGCTAACAGGCATGCAAAAACTAATTTGCTAGTAATATTCTTGCTTTCGGCTAGCATGCAGCAAAGACTAACATGCTTGCATCTTCTAATATTATTCTTCTAATTTGCTGCAGGAAGGCTAGCAATTGCTTCGGCTAGCAAGGAAGATTCACAAGAGATTTGCAATGGCAGCCGATCTTCTTTCTCTAGTTTTTCTTTTTGCATGTGAGGAATCTTGAACTTGTTGCACCCTTTAACTTTCATGGCTTCCCTCCAAACACTCTGAAGTGTTACAAAAATCCAGTTTGCTTTCCATGGAGAGTACTTTAAGACTGCCTACAAAATATGTGTTCAAAAATTCAATCAATGAGTATATTAGTTGTTCAAGAAACAATGGAACAAGTGAACAATTGATCAATTTACCTGTTGGACTGCTGGAACTAGATCTTTTATTGTTTTTGTATCCTTCTTGTATTGAATAGCTCGAAAAAAACCCCAAGTCTAAAATGTTAAAATCCGGAGAAATGGGTGGTTGACAAATGAGGTGAATGTCAAACCCTTCTTGCTTAGCAGCCTCACAAAAAATAGGATCATCCACTTTTAAATGGGAAGGTGCATTATCTTGTTGTATGAAAATTGTCTTGTTCACATCTTCTCTTGGCCATTTGGCTCGAATGGCAGTCAGCACATTGTTTACCATGAAATCTCTAATCACCTCTCTTGTGATTGAAGTAATTGGCTTAATTACTTGTTCTCCACAAAGACGATTGTGACTTCTTCTAACAGCATGCTCATAAGTGACAAGTGGAAAACAACATATTTTTCCATCAAAAACACATTCTCCATTCCTAAACCTTGGCCGAACACAAACACACAAGAACATTAGCCTAGGGATGTAATTCTTGTTTTTACAAGTACGATGTGGTTCGTCTTCCTCGGGTAGCAAGTAATATTTTTCAGATTTTTTAGAGAGGTAGAACCATTTTTCATCAATGAACACAAAATCAAAAAAACCCTTAAATCTTGGATCACCAAGCAAACCCTGCTCAATCATGTCAACACACCACTTCAACCTAGTCTTCTTGTTAGCATCTGTGAGGTATGGTTTGATGCTACTAGAGTGACGCCAAAGCAAACCTTTCTCCAAATACCTTTGTATCCTAGCTTTGCTCATACCAAGTTTACTAGACACATCTTCTATGGTCATTCTTTGTTTGAGAGGAATGTTGCGCAATTGTTCCAAATCAAGAGGGACTGCCTTGCGGCCACATCTACCCTTCTTTTTACTTGCAACCACAACAGGAATGTTATGAGCAAGTTGGTGTTTACCTCGCTTCCATAAGCGCTGAATTGACCGAATGTGCACTCAAATTGATCAGCAACAATTCTTGTATCCTTCTTGCCTAGTGTCCCATTCTTGCTTCTAGCCAACAATGCTTGGTACACTTGTCTTGTGACTTTTTCTGTCATGTCCTTCCTTCTATGGTGTACTTCAACGGGAACCTCAACATCTTGTTCTATTAAAAAAAAAGAACATTCTTCTTGTTAGCCACGGATTACATAAAAAATAATCAAAAAAAAAGGAAAGAACAAACTGAAAAAAATTACCAGCGAGGTTTTGTATGTAATCAAAGTCAACCGCACCATATTCATCTAATGGCAAGTTCAAATCAAATCCTGTCCAAAAATGAAACAAAAAATCAGAAAAGATGGCGCTTGAGGGAAACAACAAACTCAAACAAGAGAGGTGATTACCATTGTCGTTGCCGGACTCCAATATTGGCTCGTTGAGATCGAAGGCAAGATTGTCGTTGTCATCTTTTTCTAAGCGAACGTTCAGATCAAAGGCAGCAACTCTAGGATCAGCCATTGCATGCGGTAGTGAAGAGAAGAGAGGGAAAGTGAGGAGATGAAGCGGTAATGGAAAGAGCTCAGGCCGGGGGAAAGACTCCGTTAAAATAGGCACGGTGGAACATGGAACGTCGGAGCTATCGAGCGCAAAAATTAGAATCCGTGGCGCCACCGTAAAAATTCGTTTGCATGTGAAAAACCAACGAAAACATGGCGCCGGACTCGCCCAGAAACGCGAGCACAAATGCGCTCAAGCGGCTCAGCGCGCGCAGCACGCCCAGCAAATTCAAAAACGCGCGCCATGCAGCCACACCGCACGCGACACGCAGGGCCAAACAGTGCACAAACGCGAGCACTCAAGCGGCTCAGCGCGCAGCACACCCAGCAGATTCAAAACCGCGCGCCATGCAGCCACACCGCACGCGACACGCAGGGCCAAACAGTGCACAAACGCGAGCACAAACGCGCTCAAGCGGCTCAGCGCGCGCAGCACGCCCAGGAGATTCAAATCCGCAATCCATGCAGCCACACCGCACGCAACACGCAGGGCCAAAACAGCGCCATGCAAAATCGTAACAAAAAAAGGCGCCCGCCAGGTTTCAAACCTGGGTCCTCAGGGCCAACGCTCGCTGCACTAGCCGTCTGAACCATGTTGTTTCTCGTATTGAATGCACCCGCAACCGTTTTTAAATAGGGATAGACATAGAAAAATACCTCTAATTAATCACTCATTGGTAAGCACAATCATGTCCTAAACGTCTTCCTTTACGAGTACGGAGGGAGTATTTAATACTTATGCATATATTAAACATTCGATGGGATAAGGTATAAACTTCGAGGAAGGAACTAAACAACGCCCGAGACGAATTTCAAGGCTGTGTTCGGCCGGCTGGCCGGCTAGGGCTGGGCTGCCAGCGCAGTCACACTCTCACTGTTCACGCGAACAATGTTTTCAGACAGAACAGTATTTTTCTTTCACAACAATCAGCGGGAACAATATTTTAGCTTATTTTTCGGTCCTGACGAACAAGCCCCAAGGCCGCACCTTTGATGCAGCACATGGAGCGGTACTCCTGCGGGTTGCTAAAAGGGTTCCACGTCATATGCCTCGGGAGGCAACGGGATGAAGTGGAACGGTTGCTGCCGCTTATAGCCCGTTCGGCTGGCAGAATTTTAACTGAAACTGTCTGAAAAACACTGTTCTGGTTAAATTGTTGTGAGAGAAAAATATTATTTCGACTAAAAAAATAAGCCGAACAAGCTGAATATAGGATAAGCCGAACTCCAGCTGCCAACGTCATGTCTGCACGGAAGGAGAGGTGGTGGTCTTTGTCGGTGGGGAGGGGGGGCTCCACCTCCATGGCGTGCGCGGCCAAGTCTTCAGGGAAGGCAGGGACCTTGTCAGGGGTGAGGCAGATGTAAGGGCTGCAGATGGGGCGACGAACAAGCTGGCCGGAGGCACCGAGCGACTGCCACGAGAAGAGAGTGGCCTCGTGGCTGTTGAGTTACCAAAATTTTACAAAATTTTTCAAGATTTCTCGTCATATCGAATCTTTGAACGCATGCATGAAATATTAAATATAAATAAAAATAAAATTAATTACACAGTTTAGACGAAATTCACGAGACGAATCTTTTAAGCCTAATTAAATTATGATATATACACTAATTACCAAATAATAACGAGAGTGCTACCGTATCCTTTTCAAAAAAAAAAAAAATCGCAAAACTCACCAAGGCCCTTGTTTGCGGGGTCCAGGCCGCTCCGGTCTTCCGTGCGAAAGAGGAGCTCGGCGAGGAGGTAGTCATCGTGCTCCTCGCTGGAGGAGAGGCGTAGGACGGCGAGCCCCCTGAACTCCCATCGGGCCCGTGCTATGGGGAAGTGGGTCGAGTAGCAGCAAATCTGCCGCGGGACGACGGCGATGGAGTTGGCCTTGGTATTGTAAACCATGTAGAATCCATCCTTGCTGCCGAGGCAGAGAAGGAGCAAGTTCTTGTGGCAGCCGACGATGAAGGCGGAGTCGGGGTGAGTGCGCCCGTGACGGTTGGGGAAGTGGCCGAGCGATGTTGAGGGACAGGGAAGTGACGCCGTCGCAGGGGTCGGCGACCTGGGGAGGGCAAGGCTCGGTGCCGTCCAACACGCCAAGGAAGTAGGCAACTTCGTCGTCATGGTCCAACAAGAAATCCACCCACTCCGGCCACTCCTTGCGCACGCCGCTGGGGCCCGAGGG
Organism: Miscanthus lutarioriparius; assembly: GCA_904845875.1. Classification (NCBI taxonomy): domain Eukaryota; kingdom Viridiplantae; phylum Streptophyta; class Magnoliopsida; order Poales; family Poaceae; genus Miscanthus; species Miscanthus lutarioriparius. Next base: position 551,964 of record CAJGYO010000013.1, on the reverse strand, counting down.
AACCATGAACGCCGGCCCCTCGACATCCGCCCGGTACCGGGTCATCTCTTCACCGACGGCCACCTCCTTCTCTCGTCTGCTGCTGCTGGAGTATCTCTTGCGGAGAAGAAGCTCAATGTCCTTATTATCCCTTGAAAGACCTCCTGATTGTGGGATGAATTCTTCGACTTGATTGTTGATTCTGACCTGGCGATCGACCAACACCATGATCGGGAGTCGCAGGTGGCGTCGGCCCGCCGCCGTGGTTGAGGATCCTGCGGATCCGCTTCCATGAGCGTGGTGCCGTGGTGGTGGAGGAGGATCCGCCGCCGCCGCCGCCTTGGAGCTAAGAGGAGGAAGATGGCAAGAGGGGAGGATTACCGTAAGTTAAAGTTGAAGCGGATGGGATGCCTAGCTGGTTGGCAAACGATGTTTTTTTTTCTGTATATATATAAAGCAGGCAAACGATGTTTTAGTGGGCCGACAGCATCCAAAATATTCAGCCCGGTGCACCCAATACCCATTGGGCTGACCCACCCAGCTCGGTGCGGCGCCGCCACCTGGTTCGTCGTCAATCAAAAGCTCAAAAGAAAAGAAAAAAAAAGAACTCAGTTCGTCACCGCCTCACCGGCGTGGCGGTATCCGCCATTCCGCCCGCCCCGGCGGCGGCGCCCGGCCACACCCCCTCGACCCTCCCCAGGCCATGGCGAGGCGTCCTCACCTAAACCGCGCCCCAACCCCAGGCGTTGGTATCCTCCAGGCAGCGTGGGACGCATGGACAAATGATGGATGCGGAACGGAAGAGGAGCACACTAGAGGACCAGCGACTGCGCGGCAGAGGGCGGAACGGAAGACGCTTCCCCGACGGCGGAGGCGGGAGGCAGAGCAAGGAAGGGAAAGAGCAAACTCACCTGCCTCCTGGAGTCCTGTCCTCCTCCTGGGGGAGCTTGAGCTTGTCCGGGTCGGGTCCGCCTGCTGGACTCCGACATCACGTACATAAAGCGCTTGTTTTTTTTAATTTTTTGAGGAAACATAAAGCGCTTGCTATGTACTACAGGCACAAACCTAAATTGTTGTACAAAGCTCGTCCGGCCAGGAAAAGATTACGCCATGGTATGTGGTATTAAGAAACGTCAGCCTTGAGCAACCAAGAAATTTGACAAACGCTGCCTGACTGACTGGCAGTCCAGCAGCCTGTTCGGTTAGCTGGTTCGTATCGTTGCTGGTTCGTGAAGAAGTACTGCTGGCTGGTTTGTGTGAGAGAAAAATACTGTTCCGACTAGAAATTTACGATCGTTTACGACAAGCCATAGCCAAACGAACAGGCTGCAGATCCAAAGTGTTGCAACCCAGGCCAGGAGCAACAGCCACCTCATAACCTTGCCCTTTTAATCCTCCGTCGAGTATAGATGCCAAATGCTCCGTCAAGTATTGATGTTAAATGGTCAAGCATTAGCACATGCCCTTTCATCAGCTGTACTGCTGTACATAACTACAGTTCTGCACAGTTTTTGTACAGACGTTCAGGGTGGTGGGGGAGTAATGTGGTCCTCAACAGGCAACACTGCGCCTCTGTTCAAGTATACAGGCAGGCAAATAGCAGGCTTGGGGAAGCAGGCTGTCGCGGCCTCAAAACACAAGATTTGACGCCTCAATCAATATTCATTCATTCATGCACTTAATCTTCAAGGATTTGATATAAGACAAGATTTGGGTCATCAAAATTCAAGTCACTCATGCATTTATTTCCCTTGAGGGGGGGAGATATGATGGTACATCAATCAAATCAAAGGATATATAGGACGGTCTTAACAACCTACGAAAACCCATCTACTTTCTAGGTTGATCATGCTCAAAAACTTTCTAAAGATGATCGTTCCTCTGTTATTATACATTCATAGGCACCTCAGAAGAAAAACGAACCCCCACTTCCGATGGTGGATGATGAGTTACTTGTTTAATATATGGCACCATTTTCATGTACTTACACTGCCCCAAGACTCAATAAAGACCCAAAAATTTCCACCACAATGCACCAGAAACTCCCCAAATTACAGCATTGAGTGCGGCTGTAATAAAACCCAGTTTGAATACATCTGGAAGGTCAACATACCCCGCTGCACAAGGAAAACACCAGGTTACTCAGCAGAGAACAAATATTAAAAGCCCTTATAGGGATGACCTAACTAATAAAACAAGCAAAGAATTTTCTCCATTCATATGTCTATGCGCAGCAGCTTGTGCTTTCATTTCATTATAAGGCTCCATTTGAATTATCATTTTGTTGTGTGCACAAATATGAAAGTAGTTTTCAGGATCAAATACACCGTCCTACCTAGCGAAATAGAAATTGATGCTAGAGAAGGATTTAGTAAATTGAATCGACAAAAAGAACAAAAATGGTGCATCAAAATGTGTTCTACACATTGCAGTACCAGTCGAAGCTAACCAGTTAATTAACTACTCTATAAATCGGTATTGAACCAGGCTCGAAATAAGTATGGAATGGTACCAATCCAACGCGGTGGATTGCAAGCAAACTTGGAAAATATGTATTCAACAAAAGAGGTGGAAAAGCACAATTACCTCCAAAGTATACTGCAGATTGCCCGCTGCTATAGTGTGTTAGTGCTCCAAAGAGGTTTGCATTGTACGCCAAAGCAAGTGCCGACATTACAGCTGGCACACCAGCTGCTAAATGCATGGCAAGAAATGCCGAGTATAAAGCTCCAACATGTGCAGTTTGGCTTGCAAATATATAGTGAATAAAGAAGTATGAGGCCTGAAGAACACCAAATGCTGCAGGCCAGCTCAATGAGAAAGATTGAAGAACCTTGGCAACACAATTCGACATCCAGGACACAATCCCGAGGGTAGTAAGCTGCCCAGCCAAACCAACTAAAATAGCAAACCAAGCTAGGGTGTCCCATGCAGACTTCTCATTCAAACAATCCTCCCAGTTCAGCACTCCAAGCAGAAGAAGTATTGAGAGTCCAATCATTGCAGCAACAACGCTGGATACGCCAATAGCTTCCCTGCAATATCAGAAACAGGATAAGCCTTTTTTGTTCCTCATCAATAAAAAAAGGAAAACTGAATACTTTTGAACCATATTGACTCTTGGCCATAAAGAAAAAAAGAATATTTTAGCTGTCTCCACAATCATGAGTGGAACCACAGACTAATAAAGGAACTTTTCAGGGGAAAACACACAGAACAATGCTGCTTACACCAATCGAGTGCTGCTCAGTGTTCTGTGATGTGAACATTATCACAATGACTACTACAGCAAGCACCAGTCAAGAAAGATACTTGTGCTCTTGTGCTGTGTGTATATATACTTACTTGCATGATTCCAAGAACAGTGTAAATGGTGAAACTAAATACAAAAGTTCAGTTACTGAAAGTTTAGCTTCAGATTGCAAGTCAATTCATGGGGAAAATCCTCTTTAAAAAAGATCTTACCCAAAAATCCATAGTGATACTGCAAGAAGCATCGTTGCAATCATGACCCATTCATTTTTTGTTACCGGACCCATTAACCTTAGCTTTTCGGCAGCTAATGCTGGGGCTTCAGGAGTGTCCTTTATTTCTGGGGGGAATATTTTGTAAATCAAATAAGGAGTCACTAAAAGCCCAAGAAGTGCTGGTACGCTAGCAACCTTGAACCAAGTAATCCATGGGTTTCCAATATTAACACCAATCTCCTCTGCTAACTTCAGACACAACAGGTTCTGTGCAGCCGCTGTCAAGAAGAGAGCACTGGAGTTGGCAGATGCCTGTCAATCAAGCATCAGAAACCAGCACAGTAAATTCATTGATCAATGTCTAAAATGCACTATGATTAAGAAGCGAAAGCATAACTAGTACAACTACAGAGGACACAAGTCCACATAAACAGAAACAACATATAAGAACACTTGCAGGTTGAGGCTAATTTCCAATTCAAATGTCAGATTTCAATTTGTTCAAAGAAAAAATATCTGTACCCACAATTAGTTTGTGCTAAAACAAATGGATATCTCATTGCTGCATTGATTAATTATGGTTGTATCTTAGCACATCAAAATTATCCTTACAAGTGCACCCTTCGCGTCAAATCATAATGCTTACTTAGTTTGAGTGCGCACAAATATTAAGAACCTTACAGATCAAGAAAATTACCATCGCTCCCTCCTATAAACACATTGAGAGTAGTCACGAATGCAGGGTGCGGTAGACAAAGAAACGACAGATTATAGTAAAAAAGGGAAAATAAAAACAATTCACATTCACGAATATCTGATATAACAGCGGGATTCATCAGACTATTAACATCTTAATATAAAACCTGCATGCATCTGCATCATCCAGCATTCAAGCGCAGCGTTTATTACCTGTAGCTGCGATTGCACAAGATAAGAGCCGAGTTTCTTCGCCGATGGGTCGTTGGGCTTGCTTCCCGACGAGAGCGACAGCGACTTGACGATGGGAAGGAAAACCCCTCCTGCCCTGGCCGTGGTGCTAGGCATGGCAGGCGAGATGAGAGCCTCGCTGATGGCAAGCCCATAGGATAGGCCCAAAGTGCTGCGCCCCAGCCATTTGACGAAGTAGGTGGCGACGCGGTCGCCGAGGCCGGTCTTGACGAAGCCGCGCGCGAAGAAGAAGGAGATGACGATGAGCCAGATGACCTCGTTAGTGAACGCCCCGAACGCGGCGGTGAAGGGTAGCGTGCGTGTGGCGACGGTGGCGGTGAGACCGAGGAACGCCCACGCGCCGACGGGGAGCGGGCCGAGGACGAGCCCCGCGATGGTGGAGAGGAAGATGGAGAGGAGCTGCCATGCCTCCGGGGTTACCTCGGCCGGCCGCGGCACGAGGAAGCGGACGGCGAGGCCGGCGGCAAGCGAGATGAAGAGGGGCAGCGGCTTAGCACCGCCCGATGCCGCCGGCTGCGGCGGCTTGGTTGCCGCTTGAGAGGCCGATGCGGAGGCGAGGAGCGGGGGCAGGTGGCGGCGAGGGATAGGTGAGAGGTGGGAGGAGATGCGGGGTGAGAGGGAGAAGGGATTGGGGTAGGGGTGGAGGTGCAGATGGCGGCGGCGAAGGTGGCTATGGGGGGTCGGGAGAGGGAGAGCCGGGCAGTGGGTGACGGCGAGCCGGAGGCTCGCCATAGGCGGCGGCGGCGGCGGCGGCGGCGAGCGGGAAGAGGCAGCGGGATGGGCAGTGGTGGCTGCAGTCGTCGGAGAGCAACAGCTAAGATTTGTCTTTGTTTGCTTTGTTTTTATAAAAAAAAAAACGGGAAGGCTGGAGAGGCGTGATCTGTCAGGGTGCTCCTGACAGCTGGGGACAGTGTCCTAGTGGGACCACAATGTCAGTTTCTCTACTGTATGTGCGAATCTCCTGTTGTGAATTCCGTGACCTTTCTGTTTGACAGATCATCACAGGTTTTGTTTCAGGAATCGGCCTGGGCCCCACGGGCAGTGTGAAAGTAGATTGGGATCGTCACGTCTGGCTGTGTGGTTCAGATGTTGATTTTGGGCGGAATCTACGGTAATGGTTAGGACGTGGACGTGCATCAGTGGCCACGTCATATATCTCGCGCTCACCGTCTCTGCATGCTCCGTCATAGGTTCCTCGGTGTCGCTATGCTATTTACGTCAATCAGACTTCTTAAAAATTAATCAAGTTCATAAAAAATATTAACAACATTTATACCTTCAAACAAGTTTGTTATAAAAATAAATTGAATGGTCTATATAATTATATTAATTATGTACCATAAACATTAATGTTTTTATGTATAATCAGTTAAAGTTGAGAACGTTTGACTTTTCGAAAAACGAGAATGACAACTAAAAAGAGACGAATGAGGTATGTGTAAGTACAACATTAGAAGGTATGTGTAAGTACAACATTAGACTGTCGTTGTCAAATTCATGTCTGGTTGCTAACTTGTGTCATTTGCTATTGTTTTGGTTTCGTGGATATTATTATAATTATACTTTGTTGCTTGTACTGCTAGAGGTGAACTTACCACTCATTTCATCTCTCAAACATCATACCATTCTCAATGATCATTTACCATCGTCGTCGGCTTTCTCCTCCTCTCATACTCATGCTCTAGCTCCAAGTTGTGCTTGTGGAATCGGTTTGCACCACAAAGTTCAACGAATGAAACTCGTTGATACTACCATAGCTGCCAAGGAAAGAGCTGGTAGCCATCTTTTCCAAGCAATGGTGGACGTCCTCAAGGACCAAGCCACGCGCGGTGAATTCTTGCTCTACTTAAATGCCCATCTCATCTTCGTTGTGTCTACGATTCTTGGTGGCATGGCTTGAGGTGTTCGCGGCTTCGTGCTAGGGCACCCTATCATTGCTCTCAGCCTAGGGTTTTATGCACTGATGACAATGTAGAGATGCTTGCCATTGCACACATGAGCTTGTTCCGACGCTACCAACTAGTGCACGACCGTGGCCACGAGTGTGAGAGGTTAGTTGGACAAGCATTCACATGAAATAGGCGTTTTGTCGAATAGCTGGTGTGTCGTAATAGTTAGAGTGTGCCTCAACTAGCAATCGATACAGTTATTAAAAGCAGTGGTTGAGGTGCATGTTGATGGTGGCGAAGTATCTTGCAAGCAAGAGAAGTGGATCACAGTTGAACATATGTTCAATGTAGTATAGATGTCGACACCACTATTATCGTGTTTGTAGTGTGTTGTTGAGCAATTGGTGGTCAGTGCTCAAATACAACTAAACATAGGCTGACTATCTTATGAAGCCCAAATATCAATAAACCTTCTATCACTCCATCGTAATTTCACCCCATGATTTGGTGGATGTGATGGCAAACCAACTAAAAAAAGGTTTGGTGTAAGACCGCCAAGCTAAGTCTAAAAGCTACGGTCTTTGTTGTGTCAGTTACGTTAAAAAAAGGATGTATCCAGTGCAGAGAGCTCCTACTCTGTGCGGGGTCTGGGGAAGGATGTTAGTGGCAAGCCTTGTCCTCTCCTGTGCAATGCGAGGAGATCACGACTCAAACCCCGGACCTTTCGGTCACAGGCGGTAAGACTCTACCGCTTGCACCAGGGCCGCTCTTCTATGTCGGATACGTTGTACCGTAAAATTCTTAAAAAAACATAAATTCCAAGAAATGTTGTGGCAAAAAATTTTATTCTAATTTTCTTCACACTCAAAAGATACAAAGCCAGAGCTCGATATGTGGGACGGTTCTAGCGAGGACTTTTAGGCTTGAACTGAACAAATTTCTAGACTACAACCTGTCGAGTGTCAACCCGTGCCGTGTGAGATCAAATCAAAAAGAAAAAAAGTGTCAACTGCTCCATGCCAAACCAAGGACACGTAGGCCGCCGGATTCTCACTTTATGGGCTAATAATGTCGGATTCTCAGTCTATGGGCTGTTATGTTGGACCAGCATGGACAGTCTGCGCGGGGACTTATATGGATAGCATTACCCCTTATGGATAGCATTAGCAGGCCTACCAGAGCGGAACGTTCGCAGCCTCTAGCGACCTTACGGCCCATAGTTCGCCATGGCGCTTTCGCTTTGTACCCTCTCTTCTTTTCTCCTATAACTAAAAAAACGAAGCGTTGATATTTTTTGGTACGACATTCGTCCATCGTCCTACCTGCCGCCCGTGTGATCTTCCTCCGCGCACCCTACACCCGTCTCCCTAAGGAAAGAAACGCCCACCCTGCTCCTGTGCCCGCCCGCAGCAGGCCGCGCCGCTGCCGCACGCGCACCATCGTCGCCCGCGCCTGCCCACATCTGGGCGCGCCACCGGCGGCTGCGTAGAGTTGGGGAACCCCTGTCTAGTCTTCTCGGTGGCTCCGTGTGTTGCTCCTCGACGTACTCGCTCTCCATCTCTCTCGCGCGCGCGAGGGCACGGGCACGACGCCCGCACCTGCATGGGGGCACGGGAGGTCCCATGCAGGCTTCTCCGATCCCCAATAAGTCGGCAGCAGTGGATCCCAAGCGGCCTCCCATGCTTTCCGTGCCTATGCCGAGCGAGTCTCCTGTCGTGCGAAAGAAAGAAACAGCGCCGTTGTCGCCGTTCCCGCGTGTGCTCCTTGAACGCCGGTTGCAGATCCAGGTGCTCCTCCTCTAGATCCCGTCTCCATCTCCTCCATATCATCTTCTTGTCATTCCCCTTCACTTTCCCTCCCCCTTCTTGATTCGATTTGATGGTTCCAGTGCAGGATGCATCCCGTCGAGCTTTGATTCAGATTCGAGTGCAGGGCACGACTTTTTCATGAGGTAAACATGGGCGATACATGGAACTCCTGCTCCCCCCTCCTCGCCAAACCCTTTGTTAGTAATATTCATGTTTATTGAAGAGATGTACACAGTACTGCTGGATAGTAAATGCGTTAGTGTTTGAGGAATCCATCATCGTCAGACCATTAGATGTACACAGATGGCCTCCATCATCGTCAAACCATTAGATGTACACAGATGGCCTCTTGTTGTCACCATGATAAGATTTTTTTGTCCTATCGTTTTCCTTCTAAAGATCTCTGTTTTTTTAGATGTAACAGTGGAATGCACAATGAATCTCCAATAATCCCTTGGTTAAAAGTGAGTATATATTCCTAATCTAATACCATCTTGTACTTTTAAAACCAACCAATGGTTATAACACGAAACACATGTTGTGTTATTATTATTTTATTATTTACCTAACATGTCCTGTGTCAATTTTCTAGGTCTAATACCATCTTGTTATCTTATCGTACGATCCGTGTATTTTAATACAAAAAATTTAGTTGTTTCGTAGCAACGTACGAACACGCTACCTAGTCTCGTCAAAGGGGAAAAAAAAAAGACTCGATCCTATCTACCGCCTTTCTCGAAGTGACGTCTCTACCCATCCACCTCAGCTTCCTTCCCCACCCGCGCAGCGCGAGCGGAGTCGCCTTTCTGGAATGACGTCTCTACCCATCCTCCTCGGCCGCACCCCCTCCCCCCGGCCCCCGCGCAGCGCGAGCGGAGTTTCGCAGTACGCCGCGGCTCGCTTCGCCACTCGCCACGAATTCCTGGCGCGGGTGCGGAATTTCGCGGCGAATAGGAAGGTTTCGCTCACCGAAAAAAATGGCCTCAATCGCGCCTCCGTCCTCGGCGTCGTGCGCTCGGCGAGTCCCTCAATCCTTCCGACTTCGCTTAATTTTGCATTGAACAGGCATCAGACGATGGAGTCTCTTGCGGAAAATGCAGTTAAGGGTATATGTATATAGGAAGAAAAAAAATCTTAGGGCCGGTATGGCCGTACTCACTTCTGAACAGTAGTAACCCTAATACGAGTAATGAATTTTGGTATTGGTGAGTCAGTTATCAGGTATCCAATATAACCCTAATACGGGTATGGATTTTGATATCGGTGAGTCAGTTATCAGGTATCCAATATAAGGTACAGGTATGTTTTGTTTTAGCCTTAGTGTCTTAGATCTGTTAAGACTGTAAGATTGGTCCTATTTCTAGGATGGATTGGTGGATTTGTGCATTTTGTATTATTATCTTCCTACCTATCCTACCATCATATGCCTTGTGTTGTTGGGTGCATAAGATGAGTATTCCTGTGCTGAGCTAAGAGACCTTGATCTCTAAAACAATCTTCTCTTTAGAACGAGAAGTAGACGAGTAAAGACCATGGATAAATAGCTCACTAGCTGTTTTTGTTTCTCTTACCCAATTTCACACTTGCGTGAGGGAAAATGCAATTCCCCCATTATTTACCATTTATACAAAAAAAAAACTATTTTTTTTTTACTTTCAGGATGGGGGTGTTACTCCCCACCTGATTTCATTGCTTGTTAAGTTTTTGGCCTTTTGGCTTACATGATAGGAAAGGTTCTGGGAAAGAATTTACATTTGAAATCAGCAGTGTTTATATTGCGCTTTCAATTGAGGCTTTGTTGAGAATGCGATACTGGAAGTTTTGTTGAGGATAGTGGTAAGCTCAGATAGTTCTGGGGGAAAGATTCCTGTCTGCACCCAGGAACACCAATGCACTGCTGAAGCAAGTTTTCATCCAGATGGATGGGCACTACTGTGTTTTGTTGTAGTTGATTGTCAGTCCAGTTGCTGCCGCAAAATGGATTGTCAGTCCACGGAGTTCTCCCTTGATGACAATAGGCATGTCATCGGCATACTGAAGCATGGCGCAATGGGCTGAGCTATCTATCGGGTGTTTGATTTCTTGTGCATATTTCTTGATCAGAGCTTGAAGGGTGTCGGCAACAAGAAGGAATAGATATGGTGACAACGGGTCTCCCTGTCGGAGTCCCTGTTTACAAGAGATCCATGGGCCCGGGCAACCATTTACGAGCACAGCAGATCTGGAAGAAGACAGAATAGACTGAATCCAATTCCTCCACTTGACAGAGAAGCCCTGGGCTTGCAAAACAAGATCCAGCCCAACCCAATTTACTGTGTCGAAGACCTTTGCAAAGTCTAGTTTCAGAACCAAAGCTGGCAGCTTCCTCTTCTTGCAGGTTTGTACCAATTCAGCCGCAAAAACGAATGTCTCAGAAATAGACCGCCCTTTGAGGAAGCCTGATTGGTTGAGATCAATTAGCTTTCCAATTTCTTTCTGAAGTCTTCTTGTCAGAGCCTTGGCAATAATTTTGATGCTGCAATTTTGCAAACCTATCGGCCTGAAAGCATCTACAGCAGTGGCCTCCGGTTTCTTGGGAATAATTGCTTGTTTCATTATTAATTTTGTCCTTTTAAATTGACTCATGTAGTGGAAAACACTTTTCATGGCTAAACAACATCTATGGTCACTACAGGACTTCTAGGTTGTGTTGTGATGCTTCGCTTTTACCAAGTTCTACATCAAACAGTTTAAGGATGATGGATAAGTCTCATGTGTGGTCTTTGTGGGGCTGTACTGCTCACATGGTCCTTGTGGCTGTTTTTCTGCTTTTAGGACAGCATCTTAGACTAGAGGACAGCAGGACAGCATCTTAGAGGACAGCATCTTAGACTAGAGGACAGCATCTTAGCTAGGACAGGACAGCATCTTAGCTAGGACAGCATATTAACATCTTAGACTAGCATCTTAGACTAGCATCTTGGCATATGCTTGGCTGGCTAGCAGCCTATAAATATGTAACCCCAACCCCTCAGGTTGGTATGGCATTTGTGTGAGCTTGTGTGAGAAATAGACAAGAAAATTACCCCAACTCCTAGTGTCATCCTCTCTCGATGAGAGTAAGAATTCTCCTACTATCAAGAGTGAGAATTCAGCGACTAACAAAGGACAATCGGATCAATTTGCTTGGAAAATACCCGTCGACTCAGAAAGTTCCATATATCTCATGCTGTGGGTGGTTCATCAGAGAATGTTATTATAAATGGGAAGGCCAACCCATCTAATGCGGTTCAAGCAGATGCTGTTGCACTTGGGACCATTGCAGCTGATATGGCTCCTGTTGTTGATGGTTTTTCTGCTGATGACGATGAGCTTGACCTAGACTTCCCTACAGAGGGTTTCTCATCTATACCTGAAGCTATTGAGGACATTCGTCAAGGAAAAGTATGTCCTGATTGCCAAATTTGCATTTATTGATATTTGTGTGGTTATGCCAGTCATTCCAGTACATCTATGAATTTCTAACTGAGTTTATGTTGCAGTGTGTCATTGTTGTGGATGATGAGGATAGAGAGAATTAAGGTGATCTTATAATGGCAGCATCAAAGGTCACACCTGAGGCTATGGCTTTTATAGTGAGGCATGGCACCGGGATTGTTTGTGTCAGCATGAAAGAAGAGGATCTGGAAAGGCTACAACTTCCTCTTATGGTGACGACAAAGGAAAATGAAAAGAAACTGCGAACTGCCTTCACTGTTTCAGTGGTACGGCTTTTTCCTTTTTAGCCTTTTCTTTTTTGTAGAATAAGAACACTTGCATAAGTTTGTATTAACAAGAAAAGAGTGCAAGCTGTGCTAATTGTACTTTGGGAAGTATAAACTAAAATTATCAGGTTTTGAAAGAAAGTATTTTGCGCTTAACACCTTGATTGCATTTTGTCCTTTATCCTCCATTTCTAATTTTTGCTGCTAAACATATCTATTTTAGGATGCCAAGGAGGGAACAACAACTGGGGTTTCAGCAAACGATCGGGCAAACACAATACTGGCACTTGCGTCTCCTAATTCCAAACCTGAGGACTTCAACCGGCCAGGACATATTTTTCCTCTTAAATACAGAGAAGGTGGTGTGTTAAAAAGGGCTGGACATACTGAAGCATTGGTGGACCTTGCCATGTTAGCTGGGTTACCTCCTGTTGCAGTTCTTTGTGAAATTGTTGATGATGATGATGGCTCCATGGCTTTGTTACCGAAACTGCAACAATTTGCTAAGAGGGAGAACCTGAAGATAATATCAATCGCAGACCTGATAAGGTTAGCTTTGTCTTGACATATTCGAGTGGCGGTTCTTCTTTTTCAAGGACAAAACATTCTTCATTGATTTAGACAGTCTGATTATTATATATTGGATCCTAGGATCCTAACTGTTTTATGATAAATGATAAGTAAAACAGCCCATTTTATGGCCATTTCGTATATTTGTGTTAAATGTATGTTTCATTGTAGGTGCAGGCCCATATTGCGAACTTTTCTTTTCTTTTGTAAAATAAAAGCTGCAATTGATGGATGGTTGTACTTGGATGCATTTTTTTTATGGTAGTCTTCTTGCATTGTAATTCTAAGCTGTGAACATTCTCATTTGCAGATATAGGAGAAAGAGAGACAGATTGGTAGAGTGTGTTTGTGTTACACCATTACAGTTACAATGGGGTTCGTTTAAATCCTGTTGCTATAGATCTCTTATTGATGGGATGGAACACATAGCCATGGTGAAGGTATGCATACCTCAGTAGTCAGTAAATGTTATGTTCAGCAGAAGGATGGCTATAGTAAATATTATGTTCAGTAGAATAATGGCTACCACTTCAAACATCAGGTTCAAAAAGTTTGAATGTTTCATGGGCAGTTTAGGAACTTTGAAAAACAAGAACCTCATTGCATGATGTAGAAAGGTAAAATCACATGCTATGGGCTGAAGGGCGTAAAAATGTTGCTCCCAAATGCACCACATTTTTTTTTGCGACTAATGCACCACATTATGACAAGACATTTTGCCAGCTACATACATCCGTTAGATTGGATGAGTAAAAGATCTGATTTTTTTTTATCTTGCGGTGGTATCCCGGATATGGTTTGCTTGCAGACAACCAAAAACATCTCCTTTTTTTTGGAATTTAGTGATTGTCTAAATGATGAACATGGCCTAATCTTCCCCCCACCCCCAGCAATATGTTTGGAATTTTAGAATGATTCTTTTCACTCATGCAGGGTGATGTTGGGGATGGCCAGGATATCATAGTACGAGTGCATTCTGCATTCGGAGTGCCTAACTGGGGACATATTTGGATCAGCGAGATGCGATTGTGGGAATCAACTTGCTCTGGCAATGACCATGATTGAGAAAACTGGCCGGGGTGTAGTAGTTTATCTTCGTGGCCATGAGGGTAGGGGTATTGGGCTGGGTCACAAGCTTCGAGCATACAACTTAGGGGGTGTTTGGTTTGGGCTACTAAACTTTAGGAGCTACTAAATGGTTTAGTCACTTTTAGTAACTCCAGAGTTACTAGAGAGGACTAAAGCTCTTTTAGTCACATTTAGTCATAGTGTTTGGTAAAAAAATTACTAAAGCGACTAAAAGCTACTAAATTTAGGAGCTACTAGGTGAACCAAACAGGCCTTTACAAGATGATGGGCGGGATACTGTCGAGGCTAACTTGGAGCTAGGGCTGCCTGCTGACTCGTGGGAGTACAGTATAGGTGCACAGGTAAAGTCGTAAAGATCACTTTCATTTGAAGTGTTTTCAGATGGTTTCTTGTGGAGCTGATTAGTCTCTGTTCTCTGCAGATATTGCACGATCTTGGTGTCAGGACCATGCGGTTGATGACTAACAACCCTGCGAAGTACACAGGACTCAAGGGTTATGGTTTAAGTGTCCTTGGCAGAGTGCCATTGCTGACACCGATAACCAATGAGAATAGGCGCTACATGGAAACAAAGCGATTGAAGATGGGGCATGTTTATGGAAGCCGCTCTAGTGCTGGCGAGAGAGAGGAGCAGGATCAGAATGACAGTGCCGGCGTGCAAGATCAAACTCCAGAAGCTTGAGTGCTTAACTCTGCGTTTCTTCTGGCAGTAAATAGAATTGTCGATTCCATTGCAACTGCCCTTTTTTTTTATTATTTCTGATGCTGCGTTTTGGCCATACGTTCAGTTAGCATGGTTGATGCTGATGCCGGAACGGTCTAACGAGTTCGGGTCTAATATTCTCATGAAAAGCAGAGGTTAGGCTCTCTTCGACAGTTTGATGCTTTACTTTGGGACCAGTGACAGATTTAGCTGAAGGACAATTGTGTCAGTGGTGGCGTGATGTACTACTGTACTATGTTGTGTTGTGTCCTGCCGAAATGATATGTTGGATGCCTAAACAGCATTGTGTGTGAGCATTTTTTGTTATATCTTCTGCATTACATCCGGAGGGCAGATTGACTGCTTGCCATAAGTGAACTCTAAGCTTTACTTTCAAAGAACTAGACACCTTATAGCTTATTTATTTTGTATATATATATAAACGAGGTATTTGTGGTGACTGACGAGGATCGGATGTGATTGCATTATTTGCATAATATATATAACGCATTGTTCCAGTTTCAGTATTTGAGAGTGCCAAAGTGCTGACACATGGAACAGAATTCGGAGTACGTTGAGAAACAGAGCTTTGCTTCGCAGTTCACACATAAAAACGAACGCGAACGCACACGGTCACAGGCTGCCACACGCACAAAGGGCACGTGCTCTCACGCCAGCCATAGAATCGAGACCAAGTGACACACTCCAGCACAATAATACAGTCACTCAAACTACGAACTCTATCTGGACCATACGTTATCCTACTGATGAAAGGATGCTACGATAAGATTGTTCTACAACTGGAGCTTTAGTAATCGTCAAATGAGCTCATTAGCAATGTCATGTCAGATTAGATTGCCGAAGAAGATGATCGGCTCAAAGTCGGGTAGAAGACCACACTTGCATCCACAGGTACTAATAGGGCACCCGCAACAGTATAAGCTAGTTACTGGCTCTAAACCTACTTCTTCAATAGTGCTAACTTATAGCATATAACTCATAACATAGATGACCTCGTATAACACTCTCTGACTTTCACGTAATCTTAAAATATGTTATGAGCTTAGCTATTGATTAAGAGCTTGTTTCTCTCTCTCTTTCATTAAAATATGAAAACATACTTAGAGTTAAGTTATGAGTTATCTGTTGCGGGTGCCCTTAGCGAGATACAGGAAATGCTATGAGTCATCCACTGCGGGTGGTCTATGCAACAGGGGATGGTCGGACGGCAAGGCCAAAACAACAGAAAAGAAAGAGAAAAAGAGAAAAAAGAAAAAGGAAACGGTCTGGTTGGTTGGTTGGTCGCCCCGTGAACGTGAAGCAGCGAAGCGTCCCGGCAAGGCGGCAAAGGCACCGGTGGCCGCGTCCAGCGCCTATCGTTTCCGGGGCCCTCTCGCCTCCTCTCCTCTCCCCCGTCCGTTCTCCTGGCGGTGTGGCCTCCTGCTCTTCCTCCTCGTCCTCGCACTCCTCTCGACCGCTAGCTCACCTCCCCGTCACCATATAAACCCTATCCCTCTCCGGTCCCCGCCTTGTCGTGAAGCGCCCCGCGCCGCCGCCGGCGACAAGCGTGCAGGAGCAGCAGCTGCCGCCCCCCAACCGATGGCGACCGCCGTGGCGTCGCAGCCGCGCCACCTCCCCCTCGGCGCCGGCGGAGAGCCCAGGTGCACGGCCAGGTTCGTGGCTCCGCTACGCTCCCGCTTACGCTGTTGTTCGGCGCCACGATTCGGGTGTTTAGCCGTTCGCTCGTGAGAGGATGGACTGGACGAATGTGTTGGTTGTAGTCGTGGGGTTGATTCAATTGGTCGTAGAATTGCGCGCATGCATCGGCGCGGCGCGGCTGGAGGAACTCTGTGAATGTAGCATTTCGGTGGTCTCAGACACCAGAGCTTCCAGACGGGGAGTACCTTGAAACGGACTTGGGGGGCTTGGCAATTTCAGATGCTCTGCTAGATTTCTGTCTGATTCAGTGAGATTATAATCTCCGAGTGACGTGACTTGATATATATCCTATCGGATTTGCTCTCACTTGTAATTAGGGACTGCTGTCTCTGTCTTAAATAGCAGCTTGCCTTTGACATTGATTTATTGGGCTAGTCGATGGGAGTCCTGCGATCATCAATTGATGATACTAGAAGATAGCCTGTGCATCGCTGCAGGAATCGCGAATGAATTTTAGTGGATATTATGATATTGCTGATGTGAACAAATAAATGTTAATGGATGATGTAGCTTGCTGACGTAGATAGCTTGCATGAAGAGATAGGGCCATAATTGCATGCTCTAGTGAGTTGCTGATATGGATGACTTGCATGTTGAGATGGAATTCTAGTGAGGTTTATGATTATAAGTGCCGGGGACCAATACTAGTGAACCCGAAGAGGAGCTAATGATCATCAACATTGATTCATCCGAGCAGTCAAGAGCGCGACTACAGCTCCAACCGACCCCAGGTGCGCAGGCTCCGCCTCGACCGACCTCTGGGGCGGGCTTCGCCTCGCCCGACCTCAAGGTCGCGATCTCCGTCTCGCCCGACCCCTTGGGTGCGGGCTCCGCCTCACCCGACCCCGAGGACGCGGTCTCCGTCTTGCCCGACCTCTGGGGGCGGGCTCCACCTCACCAAATCCCGAGGCCGTGGTCTCCGTCTCGCCTAACCCCTTGGGTGCGGGCTCTGCCTCGCCCGACGGGGACCCATACCGCCGCCAACCACTCCAGGTCCAAGCGTATGGGCCTGGGTCAAAACTCTAACACCAAGAGACCGGCACGCTCCGATGTAACCCGTGGCCATGACGGACCATACCTGAGGATTCACATCAAGAACAGCGTCGGGCGTGCCGATGCTGTTTTGCCTAACCCTCGTACGACACTGACAAGCGCGTCAGTTCACCACGACGCCCACCGGGACGGAATGGGACGCCATGACCGGCAGACGATGCCTGCGCATGGCGTCAGTGACGAACAGGGCCGCGATATGGAGCCGTCCCTGTTGACGTCTACAGGATCGGCAGGACCCGCATGAAGGAGAAGGACCCGGCGGTCCTGACAGCCTTCTTCTGTCTCTCGTTCTTCTCTTTTCCTCCGCCGTAGCCCATGCTTTCCCTTGGCTTATAAAAGGGAAAGCAGGACGTCCCATGAAGGGAACCCGATCGATCGACCCATCGAGATCCGCACAAAAGCACGACACGAACACACGACTGAGTAGCGATCGAGCTCTCAGCACCCACTCACTCCTCCCACCAGAGACTTGGGATCCTTTCCCTCTCTCGTCCGTTTGT
The DNA here is from genome assembly GCA_904845875.1 of Miscanthus lutarioriparius. Taxonomy (NCBI): domain Eukaryota; kingdom Viridiplantae; phylum Streptophyta; class Magnoliopsida; order Poales; family Poaceae; genus Miscanthus; species Miscanthus lutarioriparius. The sequence continues at coordinate 534,496 of CAJGYO010000013.1, read as the reverse complement.
AACCCATACTACAAATTTTCAGTGCTAGTAACACGAGCAGCAGCGACGAACTGGATGTAGGGACTTTCTGCCCGAACATGTATAAACCTCGTGTCCTCTAAGCACATCATCCGAGCCAGACGCGCAATACTAGAAATTTACTCGTCGGTGGTAACTTGAAACACCGACAATAAGATATATAGAAATATAGAACATAGATATAATTATACAGCCTGTTTGCTTGCTCGTAAACGATCGTAAATTTCCAGCCAGGAACAGTGTTTTTCTCTCACACCAAACCAGCCAGCAGTAAATAATCCACGATCGTTTACGGCCTCCCGAACAGGCTGATAGATATAGATATTGATATTAAGAGTTTCTGATCTTGGTATAGCTGAATTCTAGTGCATTTTTTTTTTCAGATTTGATGTATTGATGGTTCAAACGGTTTGTGTTTGCAGCACATCGAAGGTTCATACTCTGGAGAAAGTATATGGTTTCAGATTCGTATGTAGAAGCATTGTTGATGTAAAGAGCTACAAATTCCATTCCCGCATTTCAAAGAGGAAGTGCTACTTGAGGAACTCACCGTCGGAGTGTGATAGGACCATCCACAGTGCTAGATGGTTGGAGTTTCGGAGACACAAGGGACTCTTCCAGAGAACTAGAAGGATGGTTCACATTATTCCGTTGGCTTCTGACGATGATGGCAACCATGTATCTGTTAATGGAGCTCCGCAAGTTGGTTCAACAAGCAACATTGATGAAATAAGGTTGAAATTGAATAAAGCATTGCAGAGTGAAGATATCAGCAATGGACTCGTCCAGTCAGTACATGATGCTGCAAGATCTATTGAGTTGGCTTTCATAGAGCACAGCAAATCGTCAAAGAGCTCGTGGTTTCCAAAGACATGGCTGGGTGTTGAGAACAATGCTTGGATAAAATCACTGTCTTACCAGGTACAGTAGTGAACATTCTGCAGAGTTACATTTGCCCCTATTCAGTATTCACATGAAGAAACAGAACATTTGCAGTCATTGTTATCTCGTCATTCTGATTTTTTACTATATCAACACAATATTAAAGCCATGAAAAAGGTAAAGATTAGGTTTATAGTGTACCTGAAACGAAACATAAATGTCTCTTGGAATGTTCTTTGTTTAATCACATGTTAAGATGCTGCTACTTATAACCAGCTTAGAGCCAAGCACCATAACTGAACTTGCTTTGAGTCAATGTTTCTTAATTATACGATATCTTCAACACACTCACTGCTGTTGTGCTCGCCATAGTCCAAAATTCCTGTGAGATACATATTTTCCATTCACTGAAATCTTACAGGAAATGTTTGCAGGCTGCTGTAGACTCATTGTTGCAAGCAGTTATTGATGTTTCATCTCGTGGGAATGGCAGAGATAGAGATATTAATGTGTTTGTTCAACGGAGGTCTACCTTCTAGCCCTTTCCTATGCTGTCATATCATACTGCTTAAATGTTTTTTTAAGTATATGATATCCCTTGCATTGAAGTTTTCTGGGAGCAACGTCCTATTTTAAAAGTTCCTTTACATCTAAGTTAAATTGTTAAGATAAGATTTAAGTATGCCTTTTGATTTATTGGCTGATTGATCTCAGAAGAGGTTGAATTCTAGTTGGAAATTTACTCTCAGTGAGAAACAAGTTACTGCTGAGGTCTATAGTGCTAAGTTGTAGTTGCATTTTTTGATCCGGAAGTAGTCCAGCAATTTTCAATTAGCAAACTGGCAAACCACATAACTGAAGTATATTAAGAAAAGAGCGTAAAACAATATGTGACTAGGTAGAATGCTATTAAATTATTAACATGAAGGTCTTGGTGCCTTAGTTCTATTCACTTTGGGTACATATAGTTAACCAAAAGAGTTTTTAAATGTCTTGCATGGATTTAACATGCATACTTCTGCCAAAGCTGAAGCATCATGAATAATTTTATATCACGGTGCTAACTAAAATATATGTGTTGTTTTCATAATTCATTTAGGTTTTAGTCGGCAGCTGCATAAATGAAGATGAATCTGTATCATATTGATTGCTTTTACTTGTACGCTAGTATGTTCAAGTGACATTGGATTCATCCTCTCTGTTATGATTTGTTCCATTTGTTGGGTGTCTATTCAGTGATGTTTTATTTGATTGCAGTTTGTCCCGCCTGCTCACCCCCCTCGAGAGTGTTATCAAGAATGAATTGTCTAAGAGGGAACCTACATTGTATGAATGGTATTCGTCCGATCAAAATCCTTTGGTGGTGAGACAATTTGTAAACATTTTTGAAAATGATCCAATGTTTAACTCTGCTACAGCAATGTAAGTTCTATTCTATCTTTTGGACTGTAACATGCTCATAGCCAGTAACTAGTAAAAGACTCATGGATATTTTCTCTTGTTTGCTGTCAGATGCCGTGAAGGCGAGCCAATGAATACTAGTGAAAGTGATCTTTCTCTGCTTATGCTAGGTTTGATCTGTCTTGCTGCAATCACAAAGCTTGGATCAGCAAAAGTTTCTTGTCAGCAATTTTCTTCAATGGTGCCTGATATTATTGGTCGATTCATGGATATGCTTCTTGAGTTTGCCCCTCTAAGTAAAGCATATAACTTGACAAAAGATATTGGCCTTCAGAGAGAATTTTTGTATAATTTTGGTCCTCGTGCTGCTGTTCCTAAACTTGGTAATGATCATGGACTTGAGATATCATTTTGGATTGAACTGGTTCAGAAACAATTACTCCGGGCACTTGATCGTGAAAAGATATGGTCAAGACTGACAACAAGTGAAAGTATTGAGGTTGAAACTAAAAGTGATCTTTTCATCTAGTCATAGAAATCTCGTCCTTTGCTTCAAATTTATATAGTTATTTATTCCTCATTGCAGGTTCTGGAAAAGGATCTTGCAATATTTGGTTTTTTCATTGCTTTGGGTAGAAGCACACAAGGATATTTGTCTTCCAAGGGTCTGACTGATTTGGATGATTCACTGAGTGGTATTTTAAGGTATGATCTATGCGAATTTATATTTTTCCATTTTCTCACTGAAATGACGTTTCAGTTAATAAGATGATATACCTTCTTTATTACCCAAATATGATTTACTGTACTGAATCATGGGCTTACAATAACCCAGGTATCTTATCGGTGGGAGTGTACTATATTATCCACAGCTGTCCTCGATTAGTTCATATCAACTGTATGTGGAGGTCAGTATGCAGGCAATATACTGAGCTTCTAATGCTACTCAGCATTCAGTGTTCATGTGCCTTTCTTACGTTCAGGTAGTCTGTGAAGAGCTCGAGTGGCTTCCTTTTTACAATGATGATGTTCCAAGTGCAAAAACTGATACTGAAGGTAGAGAAGAAGTGTCTAAAGGAGAAGTCATATCAAGAGTCCTAAATGTGTGCTCTTACTGGATGACTAGTTTTATAAAGTACAGCTCATGGCTTGAGAACCCTTCAAATGTGAAGGCAGCAAAATTCCTTTCTAAGGGGTATGTAATTATTTGGTCATGCAATGCTTATCTTTTTCTTGTTTGCAGATAGGGATTTGTTTTTATGTTTTTTTTGAAAAAGCAGATATGGATTTGTGAGTACTGATTAACTGCATGTTAATAATTGTAGACATGCTATGTTGAGTGACTGCATGAAGGAGCTTGACATATCAAGGTAAGTGTTAAGCAGGAGCTTGAATTGTTTGTTCTCTACCACTCAGTAGATTTATTTGTTTGCTAAACATGTTGCAGAAATAATATGTCAAAAGGCTGTGGCTTCCAAGAACCTGAAGAAGAATTGGATACTAGAACAGAGTTAGCTTCCTTTGACAAGGTATTTATTGCGTAATGCCTTTAAGAATTGCTAATATATTTTCACATTTTTGCACATCTGAAAAAAATATGTTCTATACGATTGATATAGGCCCTGTTTGGTACAGCTTATCTGGGAAGCGCTTCCCTGATAAGCTGCACAAATAGAGTAAAAGCGGCGGTCAAAATAAGCTGGTCTGATCAAACTTCGGCTTTTTAGTACAAATGGGAGCTGTGGGAATAAGCGTGGCCAGAATAAGCTGCTGAAAAGCGTGGCGTTTGGCTGTTGATTTGAGCTTATTTTGGCCGTAAGCAGCTTATAAACTGTACCAAATAGGCCCATAATTCTTAGTATGACCTCAAAGGTATTAATGGTAACTATAAAATGCTGTTTCTTTGTATGTTTCCTATGCCTCCACAACAAATTAGAGAACTAGTATAGCATTGACTCTATGTACCCAGCAAACCTCTAAGAGACAATCTCTTATCTAAGAGATAACATACTTACATACATCATATGCTCTCCTAGTTTGCTTCACCTAAGATTTTACTGATGTAATAGATGGTCCAGGTGGCACTATTGTACATGCCCTTAGATGTATTGAAAGATCTCACGAGTAAAAGGATGGACAATTGCATATGTGGTGGACAGATATCATTTGCAATTAAATCTATTTTGGATATGCCATCTGCTTATTTCAAGTTTACGATGATAGTTGCCTCTAAAATAGATGCTATCTTCAGTTGTTGAAGCGTTGACGACATCGGTTTTAATCATTGCAGTCACTTGAAAGTGTTGAAGAAGCTTTGGTTAAGTTAGAAAATTTGCTCCAAGAATTACACGTTTCCAGTTCAAACTCTGGTAAGGAGGATCTACAGGCTGCATGCTCTGATCTTGAAATGATAAGAAGACTGAAGAAAGAAGCTGAGTTTCTTGAGGCATCCTTTCGAGCAAAAGCAGAATATCTGGAGGTGAGCCTTTTGGCTTTCTTTTATTTTCAGTATCTCTTACCCACACATGTTGCTTCTAATAAAGGATAGCCATGCATTCTTACAATTACAAGTCTTTGATCTCATTGTATTGGGAAGAGTTCCTTTTATGGATTTCCAGTGCACTCCACTTATCATGGTCAGTCCATCAGGATACTGCCAGGCGAGAACAGTCACTTCGATTACTGTAGCTCATGAATTGCATAAGTTTGCTTCTGTTGTTATCTTAGCCAAGATATGATTTAGTTGCATTGGTTAGTGATAGCATCACATCAGATGCATCTCTTTTCAATTAAGCAATGGGAACTCAATGTAATTTCCCGTCAATGTTTGTAATCCTCTCTTAAGGGCCTGTTGGTTTCAGCTTATGCTTTTGTCTTCTGGTCAAAAGGCAGAAGGTGGAACAAATGGCTAGGTTTTGAAATTGGTTTTTGAGAAGCGCTGTATTTGTATTAGAGGCCAAAAGCAAGTCTGAAGATGCTTTTGCTGGCTTCTATGGGATCTGTTCTGAGGGTTATACATTTTATTATTTATTCAAAAGCCAATGGACAATGTTAGCATGTTTACTGCTTCCTTTGTTACTAGCTGACTGCCTAGGAACCTCCCCTGGTTGTCACCTACTTACTCCCCCTCTTTACTGCTAGTATTTACTTCTCCTTTTGCTGCTAGACGGCTGATGCCTGGGAATCTTCCCTGGCTGTCGCCTGTGTGCTTCCCCCCTCTCTCTCTTGTGTTAATCTAGCTCCTATATAAATCCTTGTAATTTGGTTTACTCAACATATGAAGGGCGGGTTTGGTGCAAGCGGTAGAGTCTTACCGCCTGTGACCGAAAGGTCCCGGGTCGAGTCGCGGTCTCCTCGCATTGCACAGGCGAGGGTAAGACTTGCCACTAACACCCTTCCCCAAACTCCGCACAGAGCGGGAGCTCTCTGCACTGGGTACGCCCTTTGGTTTACTCAACATGTATGAATACAAGAGCTAGTTCATCCTATATCATGGTATCAGAGCGAAGAATGCGTTCAGCCTTGCCGTTTTGGGAGGAGGTGTAAGGACAGGACCATCCATAGAAGAACACCGTGAGTGAGGAAGAAAGAGCGGGCGGAGGAATTGTCAAATTCACGCCCATTGTCGCACTGGACGTTTTTATGGCGCAGCCAAACTGAGTGGTCACGTACGAAAAGAAATTTGCCAATGTAGAAAAAGTCTCGGACTTGAGCCGCAAAGGGAAAGTCTAGAGAAAGTGAGAGTGATCGTCAAGAATAACGAGATAATATTTGTGGCAGAACCGTCTAATCTAATGCCTCACAAGAGTACTTGTCTTCCATTAGACATTAAGTATCCAAGAGAGGACACTAAACTATGCAGTTCCGTCGAGCACACCCCAAGAGAGGACTCGAAAATCCACATTTTTCCCTCAGGATAATAAATAAGAGAATAAAGCTTACAACAATCTTAAGTCATTTCTTACATCACTTTATTACAGTACCAGAATATTACCTCAATTTATTATAACAGCGGAATATCACAATGTTATCAGAGTTACAGAGGAAACATGATTAATTTAATGACATGGTGGAGCATTAACATAGTGGACATTTTTATACAAGAGATGCTAACAAATTTTACATCTTTTCTTATAAAAATCTTTCGTGAGGTTTATAAATAAACACTACGGTCGTAGCGTGAAAGAAATCATCTCTGAGACCACCAGGAGGTTTCTACACACAAGAGTCAGCTCTAGGTATCCTTCGATCACCTGCAACAGGGGAATAAAATCCTGAGTACTTGATTGTACTCAGCAAGACTTACCCGACAGGAGGAAAATAAAAGACTTTAAGGATATGCAAGGCTATCTGGCTTGTGGGTTATTGTATCTACGGAAGCATTACTAAACGTGCGTTCTTATATTCCATTTTATTAGCAGTCATCATTAATTCATTAACTAACCATTCTGTGTAAGCACCTATGCTACTTTCAATCAGGTGGTAAGCAATCAAAATCATTTTATCACCTTTCAAGTTCCAGTTCTTACTACGGTGCTAGACCATAGCCAAGTCGTACCGTCTCACAGAAATGGCGATTTGCGAATTAATGTATCCCAGCTGGGTACTCCGAAACACACGCCCCGCTTGCGCCCTAGGCACAAGCAAGACTAATCCATTCCACTCCTGTCACAGGGTCCAAGTCCCCATCCAAACTTGGACTCCAAGCCCCCGCACTTGAAACCCGGTCTCAGAATGGTGCTTAGACCTCCACCTTTTCCCACCTCCAATCAGTCGGTCCGGAAAGAGCCGGAACCCGCGACAAGAGCGTAACGAGCCTTCCCGCTCCCATAAGTAAGTATGTGCTCAGGATAATAAGTCTGTGACCTGACTATCATCCACAGCAACAGACGGTCCTCAATCGACACAGGCGGAATAAGTGCAATCCGAGCCTCGCTCGAATGCCTAACCAAGTCCAGATCCAAAGTACCATTCCGTCCAGTCTCCAGTTATCCTCCATATATATTCCATGTGATAGTAATATAATGACTACAATAATATCTTTCATATCTCTCGCAAGTGACAGGTAATCACTCGACTTCTATCGGGTCCTATAGCAGAGCAAGATACACGATCCTGATACATTAGTAGGACTGATATATATATACACAAGTGGTTTTCATTCAACTTCTTAAAACTTAATGCACAAGCATAAGATAAAGTGCAAAATAATAGGGGTTATGCGCCGGGTTTTGTCTAGGTAAGATATAACCAAAAGTTAGCATTCCCTCATGGTGACACGATCAACAAGGCACCATTTTTTCGCTACTTCGGTCATCTCCACGATCCATCGTTGTTCCTATTATGATATACGTGGATGCAACGTAGAGACGCAATCAATCAATGGTAACTGTAACTCTAAAATACGATTACAGTCCGCAAGCTAATGAGCTAGCTTTAATGACTAACGTATTAGTCTACGTATCCAAGCCGTCAAGTAATACTTTGCCTCCGGAACAATGTTTTAATTCTAAAATCCCAAGATGTTTCGGTATTTTATTGATTAAACATATATTTTTGAACTAGGGCTCATTTAGCTACCTTAGCAAACTAATTATTATGGAGCTACAAAAATTACAGTGAGCACCTAATAATGTTAGGAATTTACTGTGAAAATTTCAGAACCAACACTATCACCAATTTATCACAAAAATTCTTTCAAGTTTATATCTTAATAATATTAAGCACCTCAAATTAATTAGATTACTTCTAAAAATATTATAAAACTATGTAAACAAAACATACTAGCAGGTAGATCATGATTTTAGAAACTTAACAAAATTGGTTTCATAATTTTTGGTTAACTACACAATTTTATATTGAATTTATAAGTTTACCTTAGAAATTAAATTAGAAAATGCATTAGAAAAAGGAAAGGGCCGGCAGCAACACCTTCTGGCCCGACAGCCCAGCGCGTCGCGGCTGCGCGCGCGTCGCGGCGGCCCAGTACGGCCCAAGGCTGGGGGCACCCAAGCGCGCTGGCCGTTTTGCAGAAAGGCCCCTGAGCTTTCAGAGATTAATACGACTACTATGTGCACTATTTCTACCGTCAGTAACTTTACAACTAAACCCTCGGATGTTTTCGCCTTTACCACGGGGAGGTCCCTGGGATCCCCGCGCGCACCGGCGCGGCGGCCGACGGCCCAAGGCGGTTACGCCGGGCAAACTAGGCTCGCTACGACGGCATTAAGGGGCCGACCACCATCTACAGATAAACGCGCAATGATGGGCGGCGGTTAGGGACTCGGAGGCGTACTGTCGCGGGCTGCAGCGGCGAGCGGCTATTCGCGGCGGCGGCGCGACTGTTTCGGCGCTTGGCAGATTAGAAGTGGCGGATAAGCATCAGTGGCTCACCGTGGTATACGCCCTACTGATGGTTGAAGCAGGGGAGCGCTGCGACGGTCTGGCCACGTGCAACCGAGCGAGGCAGCGGCGCTCTACGATGGACACCGGCGCGTCACCCCACCGACGACGAGCACAGTGGCCAAAATAACGCGAGCAACGGATGGAGGGAGTCAAGGCGAACTCAGGGTTACGAGCAATTGGACTGTTACCACTCCTACAGGCCTTACCCCCAACCCTCTGGTCACGGCGGCGCACATGACCGGCGGCAAGCAAAATCCGCAATTGGCAGCGGCCAGACCACCGCTGGACCCGACGAGAGTGGGGCATCTAGCTAACTTCCTCTGTTTCTTACTGATGTGAGGAAATGGGCTGAGAAACCATGGGCTTGGCGAATTTGAAATGCGGGCGCGGTGCCCAGGCTGAGGCCACGTCGTGGGGAAAAGCATGCGGACGAGCTCGAGGGGTAGGACGTGTTAAAGCGGGGCTTCGGTCAACGGTGGCAGAGCGAGCTCGTGCACACAGGTGACGAGACCAGGCGGCTCGGCGCGACGCGCTTGAATTGGAGCGGCAGGACCCGAGCCGGTCGCACCGGCGTCGGCTAGCGAGGGCAAATGAGGCAGGCAGGCATCCCATCGCCCCTGTGACCGGGCCAACAACCAGACATGGCGACAACGGCATATGCCAAGGGCACGACGCGGTAGGTGATACGAGGGGTGAGGCGGACGCCATGTCGACCGAGCGACGGCAGCCGCAGCCTCGGCTCGGCCCAGCGCACGGCACAGCGGTAGCCAGACCGCGGCCAGCCGGGGCCGGCCAACGCCAGACCGAGGCACTGCGAGGCACCATCCGTGCACACGGCTGATCCGCGTGAGACCGACGCCCACAGCGTCCGCGCACGCAGTGACCGTGGATTTAGGCCGAGCGGCTGCGCTCGGCGCCATGCACGTATTTTAAAGCGAAGCAAAGAATGCCGATCATCTCAATCGAAGTCCAACCAATCCTACTATCCTAAAGTCGACACTACCAGCTAGCTAGAGGATTAATCGTCATGACCCGAGAGCAACCAGAGCGGGAGATAAAAGGATGCCAACTTGGGTTCGTCGTTGGAGTGTCGGTTCACGAACAAAGCACCAATCAACATGGTTACAACGCGTTCCAACGAAGTTTGGGCAATTTTTACGAGAGCAACGTGACCTCCAACACAATTTCGACCTATGCCATGCTCAAGCACTCACTTTGGTGCAATCAACGAACCACAACATGCAGCTAGTGTTTAAATATTTTTGTTAGAAATTAAATGTCAAAATAGCATTGTCTTACTACTTTCCATACTTAGAAAAGTTAAGGATTCAATTCAAACTAACAGCCATTAACACTTTTGTTACAACTTTTAAAAGGCTTAAACCCTATTAACTGCTACCAACAAGTATTTCCTGCAATAGTCCATACCTTATACTAACCCATAGGAGCAAAATATTTAAGCACCATTTAACTATTTTTGCTCAATATAATTCGCCAAAAATGGTATTCTACATAATAGTTCAAGTGTTTGCCGACTTAACGAAAAGAGCTTATCTTAACGTCGAATTTGATTTTTGAGCTCCCAAAACACTAGTTAACAACATCTATTTTCCAAAAGTTAAAGTTGCTTTTCCATCTACTGAACTTGTACTTCAATTTTTATTTAAGTACTAAATACAAGTTATGTTTGATCCTTGTTCCTAGAAATTGTTTTTCGCCTCACGTGCGTTATAAATTTTAAAAACCCGGAAACTTGTTAAGCTAATCCTTCTCGGACCTAAATCTCGGTGCTAAGTAAGCTCGTAACACCAGGGGTGTTACAATATTTATACCCGGACACACTCTTGATAGGAGAGGTCCACAAGCCATAATGAAGCTGCCCTCGTCGCCCACCTCCACGCCCAGGCTGCGGGTGTCCAAAACATCCGCTCCCTCGTGCCAGTGGTCCTCGATCTCCTGTCCCCCCACTACAACCGATGGCCCGACTTAGTGCTGCTCACTCGAGCGGTACGCTCTCACCGACCATGTCCTCTGCACCGTGCCCCGCCCCGCCTGTCCTTGGCACCGGATGGACTGCGTTGTGCTGTCTTGGCTGTTTGGCACCCTCACTGTCGAACTCTAGGATACCGTTCGCGAACGCGGTGGCTCAGCACATGACGCTTGGATTGGCATCGAGGAACAATTCCTGGGCAACCGCGAGACTCGCGCTCTCTACCTCGACGCAGAGTTCTGCGCGTTTGTCCAAGGCGACTTGCTCATCCGCGACTACTGCCGCAAGATGAAAGGTATGGCAGATGCTCTAGGCGATCTCGGCGAGGTCATCACTGACCGCACCGTCGTCCTCAATGTCCTTCGTGGTCTCAACGCCAAGTATGACCACATGAAGGCCCTCTTGAAGCGGACCCGTCCGTTCCCGACGTTCAATGAAGTCCGCAATGATCTCCAACTTGAGGAGCTCATGCTGGACCCCCCTGTGTCCCAGCCACCGACGGCTCTCCTCGCCTCGCAGCCGAAGTCCAACGCCACCAACACCTCCCATGTGCCGCAACCTGGGGGCCCCTCTCTCCACGGTGCCTCCAATCGGGCTCCTGGCACCGGTCCCAGCCACCACGGTGCTGGTGCCGGTTTTGGTAGCAATGGCGGCAAGCGGCATCGTCGCCGTGGGAACAGCGGCAAAGGTGGCAACAGCAGCCAGGGTGGCTCCCCTTGGCCCTCCTTCTACAACCCCTGGACGGGCTCCTTCACCGTGTGGCCCACTCGTGGCCAGCAGCAGCAGCAGCCCCGTGGTCCTCCTCCAGATGGGCACTCTAGTCACCCTGATGTCAGCAAACTGGGACGTCGTTGGTACGTGAAGAACCCGAACATCACCAATGGTGACCCGTTCACGAACAAAGGGTCTTCCCACCTCCGTGTTCCAAGATTTTGGCTCCAGTCTTCATATCAGCGAGCCCGCCGATTCGACTGCGGTGGGGGGGGGGGTGGTTAGCATGTTTACTGCTTCCTTTATTACTAGCTGACTGCCTAGGAACCTCCCCTGGCTGTCACCTACTTACTCCCCCTCTTTACTGCTAGTATTTACTTCTCCTTTTGCTGCTAGACGGCTAATGCCTGGGAATCTTCCCTGGCTGTCGCCTGTGTGCTTCCCCCTCTCTCTCTTGTGTTAGTCTAGCTCCTACATAAATCCCTGTAATTTGGTTTACTCAACATGTATGAATACAAGAGCTAGTTGATCCTCTATCAGACAAGACATCCCATAGAAGCCAGCTTTTTAAATCAAAAGCCTAAACAAACGGGCCTAAGTGTAATGTCTAATGCTAAGCAGCGGTCACCATCTGTCTATCCTTCTGGTGGTGTTTTACAGCTTAATGATATCAGATTATTATGTGCTTAATGTACCAGTTGGAAACAGTACATGCCAAACTGCATACTTGGTTGCACTACAGTTGGAACTAGAATTAGTATGCAATCATGGTAAATGTGTTTTTTTTATGGTTTATTAGGCCGATGCACCTGCAGAGGAAGGACGTGTAAATACAGGTAGCAGGACGAACGATACATCAGCACCACAAAAATCAGGAAGCAGGTGGAGTATTCTTGTAACTAATACTAATTAACTAATTCAAACATGGTTGTGATAGCTTATGTGATTTCAGGGTAGTAAAGCAGACCTGTTCAGTTGTTTCCTATTTCTCTTGTCAGGGTGGATAATAAACGCCGTCCATTTTGGGACTTCTTTGGTCGGTCTTTGGGAAAGAAAGTTGATCCAGCTCTTGCAGATCAGGATGTATGGATGCTGTACTGTATATTTGCAGTTTGTTTTGTGCATTAAAGAACACACCAGCATTTTGCGGTGAAGCGATTTCCAAGATGCATCCTTGTTTAATGAACAGTCCTTGACAATGGCTCTAATTAATTACTGAAAAATAATTATGGTCTTCAAAAGAATACCATTTAATTTTATCTCTTAAGATTCTTATTGCAGCGTATTCCTAATCTTATGGTATTATCCCATTTTTATTTCTGATGATGAAGGGCACTTTCGCCAATGTGGAGAAGAAAGATGCGGAGTCAAATGACATCCTCCGCTTTGAACAGTTAAGGCGTGAGCTGATTGAGTTAGAAAAGCGAGTGCAGAAGAGTGCAGATGAAGCTCAAAAGGAGGAGGTATGTTTGTTTAACAGGATCTTGAAATAGCAAATTACTGGTTCTTCAGTATTTGGGCAAACTCTTGGAACAGGACCTCAGCAGTGATTCTGTAAACGTTATGAGATTAATTGCATCTTGTATTGTTAGTTCTGTTGTTTTCTGAGTTATGATTCTTAACCACAATGGTTGGTTTCAATGCATACAATTTTTTTCTTTTTCAAAGAATTATCTATTCAGTCAAGTCCTGTTTTCCAGGAGATGGTTGTCGCAGACGAAACAACTGCACCATCGCCTGGTTCATCAGTTCCTTCCGGTCAGGCTACCAAGAAAGAAAACGTCATAACTAAATCAGTGGAGAAGGTCAAGGAGACTACAACGGTATGACCATCTAAACCTAAGATCCCATAGTAGTAAGAAACACATGCTAGCATATATTTATGAGCTTTGCAAGGTTTTCTTCCTCTGTTGTGGCTGACAATAATGACACTTCAAGGCATGGTATCATTTTGAAAAATTGTAGTAGGGGGTTGAATAATCGAATTAACTTTATCCAAAAGCCTATTTGCCAAACCAAAGGCACTCATCACAATATTGTTAGCTCCATACTTCCATTGTACTAGTTATAAAAAAACTTCTTGTTTCTTATTCATATTTTTCTGCACAGACTGTGTTGCAGGGGACACAACTCTTAGCAATTGATACAGGAGCTGCTATGGGTTTGCTAAAAAGAGCTCTTATTGGGGATGAACTAACTCAGAAGGAAAAGCAGGCTCTTCAAAGAACCCTCACGGATTTGGCATCTGTTGTTCCTATAGGAATACTCATGCTTTTGCCAGTGAGTCTTTCTTGTACTTGTATTTCTACTTCTTAAACAAGTAGAGGCTTATTAGGTCCACTTTATCATTTCATTTAATTTGTGTGGAGTAATCCTTTTAACCTTTTACCTTATCCGCGTGGACTGTGGGCTACTAAGACTCATTTTGTTGTTTGAATTGCCATGGCAAAGTATTTTGTTGTGTCCAAGAGTGATATCAATCATATACTCTGACCTGTGAATCTATCGACTGTAAGGTGTGTTTACTGTTGGAGCATTCTGACAATTGCCTTTCTGTCCCAGCTCACCGCTGTTGGTCATGCTGCTATTTTGGCTTTCATCCAGAGATATGTGCCATCGATGGTATGTAGTTTACGTTCACACGCTACTTTCCCCCTGTTGCCATTTGTTATATAATTCCTATTTTCTGTATTTGCAATCGTGTAGATCCCGTCCACATATGCTCCCGATAGGTTGGATCTCCTTAGGCAGCTTGAGAAGGTGAAGGAAATGGAAGTTGCTGAAGGCAGCAGTGAAGATATATTGGAGGCCGTTGGTTCAAGAACTGAACAAGTGAAATAAGCTGGCCATGTACAGATGGACATGATTATACTGCTTAGCTTACGACCTTTCCTGTAAAGTGTAAGTAACAAATTCACCCCTGGTCTTCTGCATATGGCTGCTGCCTTTTCTTTCTTGTTATATACATGTGTTGCACTCTGTTTAGCTCTAATGTGGAGCAGCTCAACCATAGACATCGTGCATATAAATACCTTGACAACTGAACTGGTCCTTCCATAATTTTGTGCAGATATTTGTTCTTCTAATTAGGAGTATTTGGTTAATATCTTCTCAATCATGTTTGTTTTTGTTTTTTTGTAGTGTTTTGGAACAGGACATTTGAGGGTTTTATTTTGTTTAAAGATTCTTTGAATGACATACCGCTGGAAACTGAACTGCAAGGCCATACGAATAACCAATCATTGGGTTGATAAGGCGAAGAAAGATCCTTCCAAATGCTCCACGTCTGTAGGCTGTATCCATACTTCACAGTATACATGGGCGCATGGTGCCCTCCAACATAGTAGAGGATGAATGTCTAAGTTCCTCTTGGACAGTGTCTGTGTAGGGTAGTGGTTTTGATAGAGGATTGTATATCTAGTTGATATGTTGTGTTGATGATCACTTTTTCTCATGCAGCCTCCACCGTGAGGGGGAGTAAAACCTTGTAACCTTGTTTTTTAGGAACCAAGGGGAATGCTTCATTCCCTGTACCCAAATGCCAAGTTCAGTGAACTAGTTAATGGCCAAGTTTTAGAGCCTTCATAAATCACACGCTTCAGTGGCGGCTTACGGGCGTTTTTTCTAATAAGCCCGCCCAGGGCATTTGTGACAGGTGAATGCCTCGGTCAAAAGTTCACAAGTAATAAGATGCGACGAGCGCATCAGGAGCATGGGCAACGATGCACTGGAGTGAGCAAGATGTGGAGGTGGACAGTAGTCGTCAGGTCTGAATTCGCTTCAAGTTTGTCTCTTTTATTATCATCCCATCACTCTGTAATCTGTATTGTGTCATTGCGACTGAATTGCCGTCGAGGCCTCTTTGACCGTCGAATGCTTGGACACGTAAGTGTTTGAAGATTTTGTCTAGTTACCCTGAAACTACGGCGATGAACCGTGATGCAGAAGCATCACAGGACGACGACTCGACGAGGCTTACACTTCTCTTCTGGTCCAGTCAATGCTGAAACTTGAGCGTCTTAATAATTTGATGATTTGATAGTAGCTCTAGCCCCCCTTGTAGCGCTGATTGAGGGCTTGATGCTTAAGAAAGCTTCAAGATTTCCAAATGAATTTCCAATGTGGTCTCTGACTGAGTTTCCTGTTGGGTCCATCCTGTCACGCTGAAAGCTCAGTAGATAGATGTACACATTTACGCTTATTAACCGTTTGCCAAAAAAATGGTTCGCTATCACTAGAGATAGTACCAGAAAGATGTCCAAAACGAATACATATACCACCATACCGTACAGCTATTTGCATATCATTGGCTAGCATAAAAACCGGTTTCACGATTTAGCTTTACCAAGTCAATCATTTCCTTCGGCAGTTATTTGCAAAGCTTGCTGCACTACTACGGTAACTACCCTTGCCTTTTATAACATACCATACTGAATGGCAGAAACGTGATTACACAAGAGGTGAGGGTGTGAGACACGTTTTTTATATAATATAAGTCAAGAATCAATCAAGAAGATACAAAAGGCAGAAGAAATCTGATAAGTCAAGGACAGCAAAATTTCCTTTCCTTTTGAAAGCGAATGGCCCCCATCACCGACCGGCGACCGCATCGTGTCGTAAGGAAGTTTAAAGGTACGCACACATAAAAAGTACTCCGTGCCATCTTATATAAAGTTATTATTATACGTATATATGTAGCTGAAATATCAAATATTATCTCATATCTCCTACAACTAAAAAGAACAAAGCGTAGATATTTTTTTGTGCGACATTTGTTTTGGTTCGTCCGTCTATCCACGCCTGCGATCCCGAGGCGCCGGCAGGTGGGACCTCCTCCAAGCTTGCGATCCCGCGAGTACCCAACCCTCGCCCCGACGCCTCTCCGGCCCGCGCCCCCTCCTGGTGCCTCGCCCGCGATCGCTCCCCACGCGACTCCTCTGCCTTTGTGTAACCCTAGCCGCCGCCGGTTGACGCGAGGCCTCGTTCCTTCCCGGTCGTCCCGCTCCTCCCTACTACACTGCCTGCGCTCGCGCCCAGCCGCGCCTCCCCTTCTTCTCCCTCTCCCGACGTGATTTACATCGGTTGGGCCCCAGTAGCCACCTTGACGCCTAGCACGGGGCCGGAGCGGGCGCGCCCGGTGTCTTGGCGCGCTACCCGACGGGCTCCCGGTGGTGGCGCCTACCGGCACGCAGCAGGGCAGGGCGCGGAGAGGCCCGCCACCGGCAGTGGCCACGCCGCCGCCTCCCCAGCGTCCGGGCTCCCCGGAGGTCCTCGCTCCTAGTGTGTGCTCTGTCTTTGAGCAAACCCTAGCTGGCGCCATCTTAGCGGCGCGACGAAAACCAGGTGATAGCCTCTCTCCCTTCTTCCTCCTCCCCTTCCCTCGTCGACGCTGGGGATGGCCGTTCATCTGCTCTTGCCACGCCCCTAGGGTAGATCTGTGCTGCTCATGGAGCACGATTTAGCCTTGCCTGCTCCGCCGCTCCATGTCAGGTTGCTACGCAGCAGACCTCCCCTGTTGGCCTCCACAGCAACGGCGATGGTGGCGACTCTGAAGACTGGGAGGAGAAGTTCTTCCCGACGTCACCAAAATCGAGTATGAGGTTAGGCCATGAACGAAAATAAAAACTCAGGTTCTTCAATTAGATTGAAGCTGTGATGCCGTGGTGACAACCTGCTTTAGTTTGAGGTAGCTAAATTTTTTAGCTTTTATTGCCAGCCAAAATTTTCCTGAAATGGTCGTTATTTGAAAAATGCTATCCTATGTGTCAATGGCATGCGGCCCCAGGCCCAAGCACGGGATAGTAATTTCCCAATATGGGTCTTTGCTGTGGTTAGTGTGGTATTGAGTTAACTACAACTTCTGTAATGTGCTTAGCATAATTGGCCCAGCATAAATAAATAATCCTATTTCATGCTCCTAAAATTATAGTTTGTTTTATACCATCTTCATGCCATTTGGTTGCATGTCCCTTGTCCCTATGTTTTACACTGCTACAAATACATTTGTTAAAGTAGAATAACTAAAGTAGTTGTTCATCTTGGATCCATCTGCATAGCTCTTGTTCTTTGTTTGCTTTTGACCAGAACTCAAATACTTGAATTTGAATCAAAATTCTTTAAGAATCATTTTCATCTGCCTAGAGTTAAAATGTTCTGCGGACGTGTGGATGAACTTGAGAGCCAACTCTCCAAACACAGAAGCCTTACAAAACTCTACTTTTATCAGCGGCATCTTACCACAGTAAGTTTATATTGTTGTGTGATTCGCATAGTCCTTTAAATCTTTTCTAAGTAGCTAGACTTTTATGCTGATAATAAGTCATTTCTTTTTTCCTAGGACCCACAGATCTTTCTGAAATAAAATGTTTGGCCCGGAAGGTCGTCGACAGCATTGTTGTGCTTGGCTTGGAGCAGTTTCCAGTTTTCCAAAATGTGCTTCTGCAGTTATTCCTGAACAGGTGTATATTTGAATTCACTATATGATTTCAGTTTGAGCATTATTTTGAGGTTTACAGCATCCTCAAGATTTTTTTTGCAACATGGCGTTTTGAGGATTAGTAAAATATTATAAGGTGCCACATAAGCTATTAATTTTTGCTCGGCAAGATGGACTGTTGCTATGCTTGATCTGTCGAGCAAGAGGCAAGCCAGCTGCCTATGCCTTGGGATTTGAAGGCTTTGAACTGCCATTCACATAATAATCCTATATGCTCCAACAGTCCACCTCTTACTATGACATAACAATATGTTCCTAGTCTGTTACTCAGATTCCTCCTCTACAGGGTTACATTTCTATTTTGTGTTTGGCATATTAATTAGTGAATCTTTCTTTGTTTCAAATGTAGGTTAACAAAATTTGCAGACATACTATCTCTTATGTGGAGTCCCTTATTGAGTCTATCATGGGTGGATTAGAAGGTTTGATAAATATTCTAGATTCAAAAGGTGTGTGGTAAGCACGTTGTGCTTCTCCTCATGTTAGTGCTCATTTTTAGGTTCGTCTTCACAGCCTGTTACAGTGTTACGCATTGCTTCCGTTTGACCTTGCTTGGTCCTGGCACCTGAAGATTAATTAATTGAGTGACTTTGTGATGTTCAGTTTCCTTACATGCCACAAATGCTAAAAGACAAGACAACAATATTAGAAGTATGCAACTTGAATACATTTTCTCTTATTTAAAATTATTTGACGATATTTAAATTATTGGCTGATATTTATTTTGCCTTTGTGTTGTCTTAGTTCATCGATCTAAAACCTAGACAGCTTAGGTCGTTGCTTGCCTGCTCATGCTCTTTAGTGAATACTGACGTGTTTATAGTTTAAAAATCAAATTTGCAAACAACTGAACAGATTTGCAAATAACTGAACGGATTTGTTATTTGGCTTCAAATTGAAAAGTGCGATCTTCCCAAAATAATCACATTTGCTCCGGCAATGTTTCTTCATGTACCTCTTACACCATTTAATTCCAGATTGGGCGTGTTTAGGAAAATAAATAAACCTAGACCCTATATGTTTATCGATGAAACAACCTTCAAGGTAGATCTTTACACTATCCTCTTGTGGTCTACCTACTTTACACTGATTACATTAACTTCAGTGCAGACATCTGCTTAATTTTTCCAGAAAGAATGGCTTCTGGAACTTGCAGGAAATTAAATTTCAGATGTTTTGGATGTGTTCTTAGTTTCAATAGCAGGTAAAAGGTTTAATGCATCTGAAACATCTTCATAATGTCCCATGCATTCCAGGTCCTCTTTGTATTGGTTGGTCTTCATATATAGAGTAACAAACTGCATAATTATATTCGACATATTTTCAGTTTAGTAGTCTGGCTACATCAAAATAAAACTACCTTGTCCATTGCTAAGACAATCTGCCAATTTTTCCTATGCATGCCATTTACCATTGCTAAGCCATGAATTATTGCATTTAGATGTGCAGCTGCTGCATACAGTATTTATGGTAGATTGCTACGAAATTGAGATACCAGAACGACGAGTTGCCTTTACTGTGCCACACACAAGCGGACGCAGCAAGTGCAATGGTGGCGCAGGACAGCCGAGTGGATAGTGTGGCCGTGTGGCATGCTACCACCAAGCGCATATTGCATCAGGCATGCAAGCGTGCAGACTGCCCTCACTCACCGCACGATCTAACAGCCCAGTGCTCAGTGACAGTACCAAGCAGCAAATAGTAGGAGTTCCAATTCATGGCTGATGCAAGCAAAGAAAGGTAATAATTGTAGCTCCTGGTTTCTCAATTATTATTTTCTTCCTTGTGTGTTTTCAATGATTATGATGAATGGTTTGGTTCAATATTTTTCAAATACCCTTTGTGTTTTAATCATGTTCAGGTAAAAAACTTCTCGCATGTTTCCAAACAGGTTCAGGTAGTGACCACCTGTGCTAATCATTTTTTTGTCTGCATATGTTCCTCCATAAAATTTCTTTTAACTAGCCAACTACATTTATAGCAAACATTTGAAACGTTCGATGCATTTGCAAGAAATAAAGCTTCTGTGTCTTGCGATGTTATGCCTTCTAACATCAGTTTGATTGGTGCAACACAAAAGGGAAATGCCAAACATGGATCTGCAAGGTTTGAATTATTAACTGTCCACTTTCCAATTTTTTTTTCTTGCTTTACAAGGTTTAAAATATTAACGGTTCAATTTACAATTTAATTTTTCTTCCTTTGCAATGGCAGACGTTGGTCCTGGATCAAATTCTTGGGTTCAATTTTATTTTCATCTATGTCTAGACCATGCAAAATTCATAAATGAATATGACCTTTTCTTTAAGGCACAGACTGCTCTGATCTACCATGTTCTGAATTGTTCCAACAAAGTAAGTGTCACATGAAGTTCCAGGTAGATATATGATGCATGCCAAATAGAAAATAGAAATATATTGCATCCATACCTTAATGTTAATTTATTTGCCAATTTATATTTATGGTAGGCATATGGAGCTAATACTCTACAGTTTTTTCAGCCGATCAGCGATTTTGGACCATGTTCAGGATATAAATATTATATCATGTTTGTTCTAATGTGTTCAGGTAATCAGATCCATAACTATGCTTTTAACGTAGTGTATGCGTGCTTTTATCTTAGATTTCAATCAAACGAATTTTATCATTGTTCTTTTCCTTATGGTCCACCCAGTAAATTTATTTCTTATCAGAGTCGCGAGGTTCAGCGTTCAGCAACATGCTCCACGCTAACGGAAAAAAATACTTACTACATACGGAAATCTGAGTGAATCAATCCCTCTTCCTATTTTAGAATGCTTAATTTTAAGATTACGGAGTATTGTTATATGAAACTTCAACAAGACAGCAGTTGGCCATGTTGCTCCTTTAGTTTTGCATCTGATCATATTTGATCTTTAAACTAATTTTGAATAGTTATGCCGCTATATGTAGTTGCAGATAAGTTTTAGTTATAGGCTTCCTGAGTACTCCAAATAGATAGATGATCCTAGGCATCAAATACCTGAAAACATGGATTTTGATATTTTGATAATTCCTCTTATTTTTTCTGGAAGATTTGTTATTTGGAGTAAAGATACGTGATTTATACATATTAGTTCCCGCATTTAAACTAAAACATATATTCTAACCTCCGTTGTCAGCGCCACCACTGACGTCGGGCGGCACGCTTCGCGACGGCCTCATCCCCACCACCAGAAGCCGCTAGCTCTCGTCACCGCCTCCAGTACGCCACTCCCCTTCCATATCATCTTCCTCCTGCTCCGCCAGCCCTGATATGCTCGCCCCATAGCGCCCGTCGCAACCAGCTGTCACGGTCGCCTGCCCTCCACTCTGTGGATCTTGGGGCGCCACCTCGACCTGGCTGCCCACCAAGGGATCACGTAGGAGTCCGTGGACTCGTCGGTGACTACGGTCGCCGCCAGGAAGGTTGCTGTCGACTGTAACAAACCAGGTTTTTGGAGAAGCCAAAAATACGAACTTTTTAAAAATTTTGAGCCAATGTGTGAAGCATGTAGTTGCTAGGTCAAACTAAGGACAATTTATAAATAAATTGTTGCACTCATATAGAATTGCTTGTAGGAGCTTGCCGGAGTTCCTTATTTGGTTTAGGGTTTTTGGGTTGGAGAGCTGCATGCATCACCGTTGGTGGCTTTCATTGGCTCGTCGACTTCCTGCCTATCTTGACCAGCAGCCAGCCGAGCCCGACTCCCATCCTCTATCTTGGCCTAGCCTGGTAAGAACAACCGGCCTAGCGCAAGCAGCAGCGCACAACCCAGCTTCCTTCCCTGCGTCTCGCGTACGCAGCACGCGCACGAAGGAGCCGCCGCCGCTCTTCCCTTCACGTGCATGCTCCTGTACGACTCTCGTCTCCGGGACCCGCGCGTCAGCCTCAAGTGGAGAAAAGAGGAAGCCGAGGACACTGTTCCCTTTCGTCGCTCGACCATCAGCCTCGCCGTTTTTGTCTTTCTTTTACCTGCCCCGTTACCTCCTTTTCCGTCCGAAGCGGAGCAGCTCGCCAGCCAAATGGCCGCGCCTCAGACGCCCCTTGCGCCCACATCATCGGAACCCACGCCGTAAATTGCGGACAAGTGCCTCGACCGTACCCAGACCAGCGCCGCGACCCCTCTGGGGCCCTCCAGCAGCTTCCCGACCTCCTCACCTACCCTACCTGTCCCACGGATGGTGGCCGCGTGTCCATGAGCACGCGACCCTGACGATCGCCCTCGTCCCCTGGAAGCTCCCTGCTCTCGTGAACCCTAACGGACCGCCTATAAGAGCCAGACCAAGCCCTCTCCCTCGCCATCTCCCTCCTGTCCATCGCCACAGAGCCCCTCCTTCCTCTCTGCCTTCTCCCCCATCCAAGGATGCCATGGCCGGGACGTCTTGGGGCCACGACACCGCCGCAGAGCTCTGGGTCTGCACCGAGCCCCGCCGTTCTTTGCCACCGCGCTGTGAGCACAATCACCGAGCGACCTCGCCATCAAGCCTGCAACGCCGGATGCATCATCGAGCCGCGTGACCATGAAAACTCCACGGCCTCGCCAAGCCACGTCGCACGGAGACCTCGCAACCACGGATCCGCGTCAAGCCCCGGCGTCGACACCACGTCGAGCCGCCATCCACCTCGTCTCCATCACAGCCTTCACAAGCAGACGGTGAGCCTCCTCTTACCCAAGGTCCTGCCTTTAGCTGCCATCGTCACTGACAGGCCTTCGCGTCACTAAACCTAGCGCCTTTGGTGCAGGAACGACCTCCTAGAGCCACCTCACCACGGAGCCCCCGACCGCGGTGCTCGAGATCCGATGCCACGCCACGCGACGTCTCGCACTGGGAGGTAGCTGAGCACAGCTCCCACTGCGTTGCCGCTCGGGCTCTCCCCAAGGATGCTGACGCGGCCATCTCCCTTTACCAGAGCGAGCCACGACCACCTGCACCATCGCGGCCACGTTCTAGTAGCCTCAATGCCACCGCGACCCGCACTGCGCCCTCGGCACCATGACTCTGATGACCTCGTGGACGGGAGAGCCCTAATCCGAGCCACCACCGCACGATCTGCCTGCACCGAGAGCCCAACCTGCACCGGGCGATCTGATCTGCCTCCCACGAGCCCACCGGTGAGCCTCGAGCGCCCAAGCTCGTTACTTTAGCCGAGTTAGTCATCCTAAGCCTATTCCGGTCTTTGACGTTGGCTCTGTTTGCCACATGCACAGTGCGACATCTCTACCGCCGTTGGCCACCCATGGTTGCAGCTGTTCACCGAGACACACGCACAGCTAGCCACCGGCACCTAGTGCCTTGCCACCTGTCGCGCTAGCCATACACTTCATGGTCATCCGCCCGCCACTGCCATGGCCACAACGGTGCCGTCATGGCTCGACGCCATGGAGGCGTCTCACACCTCGGTCGCACAGGCACAATGCACCCACGCGCAAACACGCAAAAGCCTAGACCCTTGCCTTCCCTAGTTGCCTACTTGCCTAACCGTCGGCCTTGTCCGTCATTTCAGCGCATTCTCCATTAAGGTCTAGGGAACCGCCGTAGGGGACGCACGTGGCCGCGCTCTCGCACATGCCACCATGGTGCCTGCGCACGCACGGACCTACGTACACAGCCAAGGCCCTACCTTGTCGGGCTGATGGCACTCGGGAACACAGCCGCCACCATGTCCTGTCCACACACGGTCGTCGTGGCCGGAGCCACCCACGGCGCCGTCTCGTTCTGGCCGTCTAGCCCCTGTAGAGGTAGCAAAGCCACCAGATCCAAGTCCGCCCTGCCGTAGAACATGGAAAGCCACCCCCCTGACCCTGGGAACATTGGTCGTGTCTGCCTCACCGGACCACCGCACGCTTCGTGCCGCTGCTCTGCCGCAGCCGTTCCGGCCACCTCGTGTCGCGAGGATGCGCCGTCGAGCTTCACCGTGACCTAGCGCACCCTGCCGACTCACCGGATGGGGAGGAAGCCCTCGCCTTGCCCTGCTGACCACAGCCGCGCAGCCACCAAAGTTTTGCCATGTGTCCTCACCGTGGTGCGGACTCCGCCGCACCGTTTGGCCGACGCCGGTGAGTCCTTCGATTACCAGTGGACCCCAATCGAATGAAAGGAACCTCTCCTTGCCCTGAACGGAGCTGTGACCACCTCACCGTCGTCCGCCAGCACCACCATGCCGCTGCCGTCAATGATGGCCATGCCGGTGCCCTGCCGCCACCTTCCTGCCCTCGGTCGCACATGCCGGGATGCTGTCGAGCCTCCCCGTAGCCTCTCTAGAGCCCGCAACTACCCTGCCACCGCAGCTGTATCGCCCGTCACCACCGTCCCGTGCCACTGCTTCGCACGCACTGGCCACCGGAACCCTTGGCCTCGTCCTTAGTCCACCAACGCCCTCGCTGCGATCCCACGAACCCATAGAACCCATCTTCAGCCTTGTGGTGCCACCGCCTTGCGCTGGCGTGCGAGCTCGCCGCCGGTGAGAGCCCTGCCGCGGGAGAACAGAGAAGGGGAAAGGAGGAACCTGTCATGGCATTGCGAACCCATTCTACCGTGAGCTGGGAAAGAGAAACGAAGAAGTGGACTTGGTCCACCATGGACCCTACCTTAGGTCCATGGACCAGCGCATCTTGGTCTACCGTGAGCCACGCTCACGCCCACAGCCTAGAACCGAGCCCGTATGGAGCCCAGATGAGCCACGTGGATGGCCTCCCCGCGCGACACGTGTCCGGGCTGGCTCGGCCCAAATCTAGCCCTGTCTAGGCCCACCAAGGCCCAGTCGAGACCCAAACCGGATGAACTTTGACCGGTCAGCATTGACCGTTGACCAGACCCACATGTCAGTGACCCAAGAGCCCCGGTCCCACATGTCAGTAGCCGATGACGTAGATGACGCCATGCTGATGTCAGCGGGACCCACCTGTCATTCACGATCTATGCCTATCTAAATCCACATATGCCATGCCCTTATGCAGGTTCCCTCATTGCTACGGAGATGTGCTACTCCATTCGTGTGGTCGTGTCTTGGCTCTTATATTGGGTTGTCGGGATTCTTGTTCTTATGTTGTGCTTGTTTGCCTAAGGACCATGCCTTCAAGCCGATCGAGGGATAGTACCTCGTTCGACCATTTCGGTCGTGGGATCGCCCCACCGTGGCCGTAATGGCGAGTATAACTCGCTCCCTCGCTTTTAGTTGTCTCCAACGTACTACAATTATTAGTAATCCGATTCGGCCCTAGGACCTAGCCATTGTGGACTGAACATTGGTGCGGATATCACCCGCACACAATGAGCCCTTTGTGGCCTAACTTAGTGGACGAGTCGGGATATGATGATTGTAGAAGACGGATGTCAACTCATGTAGGTTAAGCTCATGGCCACGAGATGCCTCGCCATGACCATCGGGCTCTACCTCTTTTTGCCTGAGTTTATCCTAGCCACCTTATATGATTGCACCACCTTGACTATAGCATTCCTTCGGATCTAAGCGGTGACAACCGCACCACTGCGAACTGAGGGAATAGCATTGTGCCATTTAGTTGCACGATCGTGATGCCCTATGAGTTGGTTTGGGTCGTGGGACTGTACCTCTTCTCTCCAACCTTCGTCCGTTCCATGACAAGTTGGTCGAGAGACTACATATTCCATTCTTCTCTCATTTGGTTCTCAATCCTCGTCGATCCAGTGAGATGTGGATTGATCCCCTTGCTTATTTGGTGTTTATTGCACTCTTGATTCCATTCCCTTGATTCTCATCGGCTTCTATAGCGAGTGGATCAAAGGAAGGCGAATCTCGTGTTCTTCTCTTTTGGTTCTTTCGTGCTTAAGCCCTTGTATGTTTGTACCCAATTGGACCATAGCATTTTTGTGGTTCTTGCGGTGACAACCGCACCGCTAAGAACCCTAGAGATGTCTTAGTGCATTTAGTGCACCTAGCTCCTACAAGTGGATTGGGCACTCGTGTCCTTTTGTGTGTCACTCCTTTCCGATGCCTCGTCCTTTGCCATGGCGTATGTATTGGAGGAAGTAGACCATTGCCCTGCTTTTCTCTCTTGTTCCACCCTTTCTTGGTTCTCGTCAATTACAATGGCGTACGGATTAAGAGAGACTAGAACTGTTTAGCCGCTCCTTTCGATTCACGTCAATCTCTATGACGCCGGATCGAAGGACCGCGAGCCGTGGTGTTTGCTTAGGATGAGCTGAGGTCTTGGCCATTTATCTCAAAGCCGTACAGGTCGACCAAGATCGACCCAGGAAGTACTAGCTAGGCCTTGATTTAAGCTTGTGCTTAGCAAATAACCACTCTCGTTTCTTGGCCCAGGGATCGGACATCCACCGAGAGGGCTAAGTCGTTCCTTTTGGTATTCCTTCGGTGTTGTTGATCTTCCTGCGTCTTGCCGCCTTTTAGAGTATTGATTGTTCTCTTGCCTGGTGTGTGTCACTCTGTGGAGTAGTTGCGTTGATCGGATCGGAACCCACGGGAGAAAGAGAACATGACTGACAACAGGACTTTGGAGTGGAGTTGATCTGGGAGGAGGAGACCTTGCTGATCGACTACACTGACTAACGAAGATTTGTACCACTACTACCTCGACATCGCAGGTGTCATGGCAGCACCCTCTTTTAGAGAAACCTATTAGACATTGCATAATATCTAGAACTGCTAGCGCTTTATATTTAATCATTTGCTAGTATATTGATGCATGCTACTACCTGAGCCATTATCACCCTGATGCAACCCACTCTACCACGTCACCCTGCTTTGCGCATTCGCTCACTTATACATACTGACTTGCCTGCTTGCTTGCATATTACACCACTATACTTATTATTAACTCCACTTCGCCTTATATCATGGATGTGATGCTGGTGGTGAACCCCTGGGAATGGTTTGGCTTGGGAAGCCGGACTCTGTGGTGTATGAGCGTGCTGCGTGTGTGCCTTGGGTGCGTGGAGAGTGAGGGTTGCGTCGACTGAGCTGGAATAACGACGAGCCTGGGGCGAGTCTTGCCATGTGGTGCTACCTGGGCACTCGGATATGGTATACCTGTGGTGGGTAAATGGTAATTGGAGGTGGCCTTGGGTGTGAACCTGTGATGGGAGGAGCCCAGGGTGGAGGTGCTGTGGTGGCACGTAAAATGGAAACCCTGATAAAGACATTCTGGCTTGGTCAATCCCTAAGGACTTACTAGTACTCAGACTCACCGGGAATCCTTTACATCCCACTCGCCCTATATGGTGCGGGACGGTCGGACTACTTGGTAGAGCGATGCCACTACTACTAGGCGAACATGTGCAAGGAGGTACGAGGCGCGCGGTTTTTCCCCCACACCCTTTCGAGACTTCAGGAGACCTTGTGGACCCGGCTCTTGACATCCGAAGGGCCCCGGCTCTGTCTACGACTCACAGTATCAGCCATCCTAGACTAGACTTGGGATGTTCTAGGGCTGAGAGGTAGGGTGGCATCGTTCTAGGCTAGCAAGTGACCGTAATTTTGCCTAGGAGATTCTAGACTCCGAGGATGGCTAATCTTGTGGGCATGTAAAACCTCTGCAGAGTGTATGGTTTATCGATCGATACATATGCCGACTTGTTGGCTATGGACCTTTCCTGGGTTTCGCTTAAACTAGATAGGAGATGAGTCCTTCTTTCCTCTCTCCAGGGTTTGGGGTATTACCCGGTCGTGAGCCTTGGGGCTGTGGGCCATTGAGACAAGGCCGAGAGGGAGTTGGCCTGTCGACCTGAGTGTGTGAGATGAGATATGGTGTGGTGTGGTGGTGTGGAGATGGTTTGGGATGGATGGTTGGTGGATGGATATGGATGGTGTGGTGGTGAATGTGTTAAAAATTGGATATTATTATTATATTACTAATGTTATTTACTTCTCATGCGCTAAGAATGTAAACCACAGCCAAATATTAGGATCACCAGATCCCTTGTTTATCTTTTTCACTAAAGCTCATCGGTGCTGACCATGGCCTGCACACATCTGGCGGTGTGCAGATTTCCTGCTTCTCAGAGATGCTGACTTTAGAAGGATTAGGAGGTCTCATGCCTACGCTCAAGTTTGGTTCGGAGATGGAATCTACGCTGCACTACGCCAACTCTGATGATGCCCGTGAAGGAGGAGCCTTCACTCGATAGTCTTCCGCTAGATTAACTCTGTAATAGGTGTGTTTCCTAGTGATGTAATATCTTGTATTCTAGTAATCTTACGATGTATGACTATGACATCAACTGAAATATGATAATATGATGGAATCAGTTCTTGGTTTTATCATATTAAAATTCATTCTGTTGATTTTCTCTTCAAGGAAAATTGAGGATGTTTCATCGACTGCTCCCTACAAGCCGCTGGCGCCCGGTCCCCTCCAAGCTGCCGCCGTCCGCAAGAGTTCCGCGCCGACTCCTCCATCTCCAGGCAGTGACGGTGATGCACGTCTTCCTCTCCCTCCCCTCTCAAATCTGTAGGCCTTGGCTACATCCTCGATCTGAATAATGTATTTTGGTTTGATTGAATAGCCTCTACTAGTAGATAGGCCCATCACTGTGTGTTCTTAATCTACAAAGCTAGAGTTTACACACAAGGAATAAGACTTTGTTGTTTTATTAATTGGATTGCGAACAAATGATAAAGCTACAAAGAAAGGATTTTTTTAGATAGAGTAAATTCAGAACATATTATGGGTATATCTTTTGTTCTTATATGTACACCTGAATTGTTGGATTCTAGGCATTGGTCCAATTATTATTTTATTTTCCTTGTGCATTGCCAGGTTGATTTTTCTGTAGAAAACCTGTACTGATATTTTGGTGTATGCTGATTTCCGAGGGTTAGCCTATTTTTAGCTTGTATATTTGGTATACTGAATTTATAGATGCAATCTGTTTACTATATTTCTTTGGCATGACATAAAAGATGTATTTATTTTATCTCTGCGCTGCAAAATGTCTGTGGATTGATCTTTGTTTATTTTTGAATAATCTGGTGTAGGCAGGTAAGAAAAAGAATGGTGATTTCTCACTGAAGTTAAACCTTGAAAAACAGGGAATGCAAGAACTTTTCTGCAGGTAATAAACTGAACTTTCTTTGACATATTACCATTTGCATATTTGTTATTTTGGAAGGTTAACTTTCTTTGACATATTACCATTTGCAGGGCCTTGGAGCAGTAGCTATCAAACTTATACAGTTTGTTCAAACATACGGTGTATCCTGTGGTCATTTAAATAGACCATTTCGTCCAATACTATTGATCAACATGTAGTTTAATTTCAGACAAGCACGACCACTAGCGGCTCAGCAAAACTACTTTAGTTTATTTTAGTTCTTAAGACAATTCAATTTTCAATTCTGTTTTTTTTATTTTCTAACGTGTTGAAGCTATGGACCTTGCGGATGTAATTTGTCTATTGCATATGAACCTTGGTGGATGTAATTTGTAATCCATTTATTTAGTCATTGTTATGAGTAGGGGTGAAAACGGTACGGATATTTTTCGATCGTATCCGAGACCGAATCCGTTTAGAGGGTTTAGATCTATCCGTATCCGAGTTCGGATATTCAACATTGGTATTTATTTACACACGAAAGAAATGGAAATCGAAGATTTCTTTCGACCAATATAAAACATTATCTTAGCCACGTCACGGAAAAGATCTATAAAGTAGAGTTTGTGAGCCTGCGACGCCGCGTTCTCCGTGACTTGTGTTAATTTCACACACTTTGATTTTTTGGATTAAGTGTCACTTTAACATTGATATTTAATTTTTATAGTATTATTATCTTATCGTACGATCCGTGTGTTTTTAGTACAAAATATTAGCTATCCCATAGCAACGTACGGACACGCTACCTATTCTCTTAAAGAATCGAAGTATTGGTGGTTATATTGAGAAAAAATAAGTCAGTGATCATCGAGCCCTGCACGACATGACCCAATCAAAGATTCATCAAATAAGCATGAGCGACAATTAGGCATGCACGCGGTAGCCAAGAGATTTCGGGAGGCTACCAGACTACTTGCGTCACGGAATGGCCTGGCAAATCTGTCCCTATTTATCGCAAAGTTATATGGATTCATTTCCAACCTCGAAAGAGAAGTACCAAAATTAAGTGTGAGGAGGCCATTAGCAATTGCAGAGAGGCAGTTTCTATTTTTGGCACAAAAGGTGAATTTGATTTTGGAAAATACTTGTCGAGAAAAGAGACTTTTTTTTTGTGCACCGCTGGATGCGGATCCGACGAGCAAGATCGTCTCACAGTCACAGTCACAGTCCACCGACATCGCGCCATCAATTGCTATGGTAATTAACCTGCCATTGTTATGGTGTAAACCTTCATTTTATTTGTTCCTGCCGCGTCTCCTTTTTCATATATCTATAAAAATCGCTTGGCCGTGCACCGTCCGTCCCCCACATTTGCAAAGGAGAGAGAGACCAAACCCCACACCACCTTTAACCCCAAACCCTAGCGCACTCGCCGCCAACCCCACCGCCCACCGTCTCCTGATCCAATGGCGCGCCTCCACCTCGTGGCCGTGGCAATGGCCATGCTCTTGGCCGTCGCGACGGCGCAGGCACCAGGCGCGTCCCCGACGCCGGCGCCCAGGGCGCAGCCTCCGGCGACCCCGCCGCCGCCGCCGTCGCCTCCTCGTGGGGCGCCGGCGCCAGCCCCGGCGTCTCCCCCCGCGACGCCTCCCCCGGCCTCCGCTCCCGCGTCCTCTCCGACGCAGAAGCCCGCCCCGGCCCCGGCGCCGGCGCCCAAGGCCACGGCACCCGCCCCGGAGATCCCCGCCTCGCCGCCGGCGCCGAGCTCGATCGGGCAGACGCCGACGGAGGCCCCGACCTCCCCTCCGCCGCCCAGCGCCGCCTCCAGCGTCTCCCCCGCCTTGTTCCTGGTCGCCGCTGTGGCGGTCGGCGTGTTTTTCTTCTGAGGGAGGGAGGTCGGCCGGTTGGTCGGCGCCGGTGGATCCGCCGCCTGTGGTGTGAGTATGACACGATGGCTCTCGCTGCTGCTATTTGTTCGCCGCGCCGTCGTTGCATTCGGGTTTATTACTAGCATACTACCTGCTCCTAGTAATACTATAGTTGGGTTCGTGAGATCAGATCTAGCGTTTGTGCGTGCGTGGTGAGTGTGATAGAGATTGATGAGTTGAGAGACAGTTGCTATCTGGGTTGGGATGCCATTGTATAATCCCCCGCGTTTTTTAGCGTATTCTTTGTTTGTTCTACATACAACAGATCTGCTCACTAGGAGAGTACGTATTATTTATCTTATTAGATAGGAGTTATTGTTAATAGCCTGTTTTCCATCA
Source organism: Miscanthus lutarioriparius (assembly GCA_904845875.1). Taxonomy (NCBI): domain Eukaryota; kingdom Viridiplantae; phylum Streptophyta; class Magnoliopsida; order Poales; family Poaceae; genus Miscanthus; species Miscanthus lutarioriparius. The sequence continues at coordinate 503,289 of CAJGYO010000013.1, read as the reverse complement.
GATCCGGTGCTCTGTCGTATGTTACCTTCTCCGTTCTTCTTTTTCTTCCCCCGTCGTACTTGTGAGATGTCAGTCGTCAGTGGCGTCTTGCTCTCACTTTTCCTTTTTCCTTGTTCGTTCGTACTATACTCGTAATGGTGACTCTCGAGATGGAGGTGATAGGTTTGGCCAGCTGGGGAGCACCACCACCATACCATGGTCTCCAATCCTCCATAGTAGGGTAGTAGGAGAAGTCCGGTGAAGCGTCTGGACTCGGTGCACGACTCAAGTGACAAGTGGAACCACACCACACACGTCAAAGGGGAGGAAGTGGACGTGCGAAGCGACCATCGGCCGTCGCTTAGTGCGCCGCCGACGACAGGGACAGCAGGCGAAGTTAGGAACCATTGTTGATTGTTTGATTTGATGCTCAAGAGGGAAGGCGCGGGTCGCGTGGTGATCGGATACCATGGGACTCGGCGAGACTGCCCGCCTCCTGCTCCCTTGGATTTTCTTGACCATGGGGGGGTTGGGGTGCTTTGACGTGGGCGCTCCGCAGGCCAGGATCAGAGGGTGGCCGAAGCTTATGGACCTTGTAAAACATACAATTGATTTAATTGAATAAGGTTCATTTAAGGCCAATTAAATTCAACAGCATAGCTACCTCTCACATAAGAGCAAGGCTAATAAGCATATTTACAGTCTTTCTCTCAGCCCACACATATAATAGTTAGTTCTTCACTATTAATACATGACTTACTTGTCTCTCTCATAAAGTTTCTCGGTTCTTGTAGCTAAGCTGGCTGTAAGTTTACCGCCTGCTTCTCTTCTCTCTCCTCTCCTCTCTCCTCCACTTCAGCATTCAGTCGGCTTATAGCTTGCTATTATACTAATTTGCAAAATCTAACACGGGACCAACGCTCGTTGGCGTGATGGCGCGACCGCCTCTCCCTTTTCCTCTCCAACGCGACACGACCCCACACTCCCTCTCCCATGCGACCCTGTGCCCCCTTTCCTTCTCCCCCGCGACCACGCCCTCGTCGGAGAAGGAGGCGCTAGTGTTTCGGCGAGCCGTCTTCTTCTTGCCCAACTCCGACGGGCCTAGTAGTGGGCGGTTAGGCCCCTGGCGGTGGTAGAGGCGGCCGAGCCAGGGCGGGGGCGGGCGGTGGGCGGTGTGGCCGGCTGTGAGGGAGGAGGCGGGGGTGGGGGAGGAAGGGCGCACGGCATGGGGAGGGAGAAGACTGAGGCCGGGGTTGTGCTCGCCGTCCGCACGACGTGTTGTGTGTTAACAGTGTCCCACATAATTGCCACACGTAATTTCAGGCTTATGTCCCATTACAAAGCACGGACATAATATTAGCTAGTGAAATTACAATTCCGGTAAGCACGTTCAGTCCAACGTGTGACACGTGGTGAGTTTGTCGGAGGACATGTACCCCATGAGACAAACATCGGCAAGAGGTGCAAGGCTTGCATTTGACCCAGTCTTTACATGAAAGTCCTTGCTGGATCATATTTGGGCCCATTATGTTCTTGCAGTAGCGGATATTCCTTGTACACACCACACGCACTACATTCAACTCTATTACGCTGGGAGTCCTTTTTAAGGTTTTACCTGAAAGTTTATTCCTACTCCCCCTGCTCAAGTCTTGAAGCACCATTGTTGTCAATCAAAAAAAAAAAAAAGTCTTAAACCACCACCGTACCAGAGATGTGAAGCAAACCCAAATCAAAGACGCTTTTGCTTTGATATTCACTAGCAATTAGCAAACGTGCCCGTGCGTTGCAACGGAGTTTACAGTTTGTTGCATGGTTACTCAAATGATTTATAACCCGATGATTTATTTAACGATCATGACATATGTTTTAATTCATTTTGCAATAATCAAACTCCTTTCGATGATAGGAGGAAAGAGGATTAGAGATTTATATTTTATGATCACAACATGCGTTTCAATTCATCTTGAGAACAAACTTCATGCCGTATCTGGAAGGATTATTAGAAAGAAACTCTACTTTAATTTAATTTAAGTACATAAACAAATAGATAGGAAATATGGTAGTATTATGTTCTGCTTGTAACTTTTCATTATCCATACCAGCAGTCCAGCGCCTCTCGGCTTCCAGCGTATGGCGGCACCCCAAACCACATGACGCACTCCGCCAATGCAGCACTCATCTCTGTCCCAACAAGTAAACCGCTCGAAGCAGCAGACCCACAATCGTCGTAGCCTGGTAGTGGTACGTTGCCCCAGTGCATCACGATCATCACCAGCATCGTCGGGCAGTTCTTGGCTTTGGTCTTCAAAAACTGCTGGCTCCCATGCCCCGAACGTTCTCCTGACTTGCCAATCGAAACCGACGAGGAGGAGCTGCCGTCAAAAGAGCTTCTTGGTTTCGCTGGCAAAAAGTTGCTGCTGTTGTAAGCAGAGATGCTGATGCTGCTCGTCTTGGATGAGTAGTGATCTTCTCCTCGGCCTCTCATGCTGTGGTGCTGCAGCTCCTCCTTAAAGCTTTTCGCTGCCGCCATACGGCTCTCAGTCGCCGGGTGGTAAACCGTGGACGAGGAACGGAGGCGGCGCCGGTGGTGAGGAGGAGATGGAAGAGACCTATACGTGAGGGTAGTACCGGTACCTATACGGACTCCTCTTGGCCTTGGTGTAGTACTCCTCTTCGCTTGCCTTGGCCAGCCTCTTGGGGGACGGCAAGGGTCTCGGCGACGCGGGTCGGCACGTGTCCAGCCTTCCGTACCGCGACTGCCACGAGATCGGCGAAGGGAGCACGGTCGCGGCCGCAACCGGCTGCCGAGTCATGAGAGCTCCGACACGGCCGCGCACGCGGCGTCTCGACAGCCCCCGCGCTGGCGTCCTGTGCCAGCTGCCTATGCGTCCACGACCTGCCCGATCCGAACCCCGCCGCCTCTATGGACACGATGACGACGGGCTCCACGGGCCAGTGCAGCGCCCTCAACGAGCGCGCCCTGCCACCCCTCCGGGAGGGCTGTCCGGCACCAGCACGTCATCATCGTCGTCGACACGGAATTTCGATCTGTGTTTCGTTGTTATGTTCTTCGCTCATCAGGACGTTTCGTTTTATCTGGCCGATTTCTCCTTTTCCTTCCTTTTTACGTCCATATATACGTATTCTACCTGAACTCTGCCGTATGCGGTGCTTGTGTAGCTTGCCTAGATTACGTTGCTCCAGCATGGGAAAGACAGGGATAGGTAGAAATAAAATTGAGGAGAGGCTGATGCACGGAAGATGTAATAGACAAAATTCCAATATGAGTTTCATACGGAGTCTAGTGCCAGCGCTAGTCTGTGCAAGTACATGTGCATGCGTGATGAATTCGGATCGAAGTATAAAAAACATGTCTGTCATCATAGGGGAAAAAATAGAGTGAAACTATTGCTATTTGGGGATCGAACCTATTTCTTCTATTTTGATTAGGATTAGAATTCATATCCAATTTACTTGGAATCGGACAGATATATTTGGATTAGGATTCTTAACTATTCAGATACCTCAAGAACATATATTGAAGCCGTGCATATATCAGGAGGGCTATATAGGTAGACAAATAGACATGGTTTCCGCATTCACAGAGTTAGCTAGGGGAGGTGGAAAAAAAATAGGCTAAAATTTTACCTTTTATTATTATTAGGATATTCACTTGCTTTGCTCGGTTGGTTCAGAGGGTGGCACGTACGTATCACGCAAACCGTCGGATGATGGATCGGAGCAGGTAAGGTGTTGACACGAGAAGAGAGCTCAAGTACCGTCATCACTAGTCAGCTACGTACGAAGGCGGTGAGGCTCTCATGTCTCATCGCTCGGTTGGGCCTCTTGCTTCTAACCCGTTTTCAGCCCGTTCGCTGGTTGGTTTTAGTTAGAGCTTATCAGTTAATTAATAATATTTTTTTCTCACAATAAATCAGTATCAACTAAACTTATCAGTCTAGAAACCAACAACCAAACAAGCGGTTTGGCTCCATCCTTTTGGAACGAAGGATGTTTATTTCGCGTAACACTTGTTTGGAAGATGCTATAGAGCTCTGTGAACATTCAACAAACCAATAAGTCACTGTCATGGGCCATCGTTTTTCCGTGGATTATACTACCGTAGCATCTTTTCCTCGATCGACGTACCTTGGCATTGGGTCGTCTAGTCCCATCCTTGTTGCATACCTAACCCAACTGCCCAGAATCACTGACGACGTCTCTTCCCTCGGAAGGCCGCCGTCCCTCAAACCAAAAGTCGTCTATCACCTAACAATGCTTTGCTCAGCATGACCAATCCGTTAGCTTCTTTCAGATCAAATCTTTTAATTAGATAGATACTGGATAATAGTAGTATTGTTTTGCATGCGCTTGTTTAGTCAGCTTCAGTCTTAGGCTTCTAGAAGGAAAGGAAAACCTTTATTTGAAACACAAGTTTTTTTTTGTGTGCATGTATTTGAAGCACAAGTTGAGAATACACACAGACATGTGGAACCCAAGTTTCTTTACTTATTTATTTTGGATTTTGGATAAAAGACCACTCCGGCGGAAAAAGTTGGGCATTTTCAGAGATGCATGGACCAATTGGCAATTGGCACCGCAATAGTACATACTTTAACGTATTATTAGACACCATACATGATTATATATCAATAAGCAACAAACTGTAATAAGAATGATTATATATGTCACAGCAAATAAAATCATCATATACAAAAATATGTCCACACACACACACACACACACACACACACACACACACACACACACACACACACACACACACACACACACACACACATATATATAGAACGGAGAAGAGAAATGATAAGACACCAACAATAAAGAAAGCATCAATGATACAGTAGTACATCACGAAACCAGCAAATATAAGCGGTGTTAGCTAGCTACCGTACGTGTGGAAAATTAAATCGGATCCGGCCGTCAGACTGAAAACGCTCGCTCATCAAGAAGAAGAAGAATCCTGCACTGCCTCTACCCTCGCAAGACGATCAGGATGGTACGGTGCGTGCATGATCAGAAGAGGGCGAGCTTGACAAGCACGGCGGCGGCCACAGCGAGCGCGGGGCCGGCCGTGAGGCGCACGGACGCGCTGCCCGGGGTGCCACTGCCAGGGGCGGGGGCGCTGGGGGTGGTGGGTGCGCTGGGGCTGGGCGAGCCACCGGGGGTGGTGGGGGGCGTCGAGGGGGAGGAGCCGGAGCCGACGGTGACAGCGAGCTTCATGCCGGAGCCGCAGTGGCCGGTGAAGCCGCAGATGTAGTAGTGGGTGCCAGAGGTGAGGGTGATGGTGGCCGGGCCGTTTTGGATGGTGTTGGCGGCGTTGCTGGTGGAGCAGCCGTCGTATCCGCTCTTGTCCACCTCCACCACGTCGTGGGCACCGGTGGCAAAGTTGAACACTGCATCCACGCATGCATGCAATTTCATTAATTCATCATAACTAAAGTAACAAAAGAAAATTAAAAGATGCATGCATGGTGGTGATCGAGGATCGGACGACGCACGCACCTAGCGTGTCTCCAGGCGCGAAGGTCTTGCCACTGGCCCAGGTGGTGTAGTTGACGCTGCCAACAGTCCACCCGCTACTGTCGCCGACGGTGAACGTGGCCGCCGAGGCCGCCGCGACGGAGCTCACAACGACGAGCAGCGCGATCAGAGCGGAACGGGACGCCATGGCGCTGAGCGAGGTTACGTACGTTGGAGCGGCGAGCTGCTTTGCTTTGCTTTGCTTGTGGACGACACGTACGATCGAGCTAGGCAGCACAGGTATGTAGTAGCTTTATCGATGGATGTCGATGGTGGATGAGATGAGATGATGACTGGCCGGGTTGCACGATGGCTCCCTTTTATAGAGCGAGCAATCAAGCATTAAGCCAGCTGCTTATTCATGGGATGGGAAGAAAGACGCGACGGCTGCGGGTGCAGAGGAAAAGGGAGAGGGAGTCGTTGGTCCAAGCTTGGCCGCTTCTTCCTTTCCTTTGGGTTCAACTTTTCCTTGTGTTCTCTTCTGCACCTGCACCGCACCACCAATATAATCAATCGCCGCATGCAGCCCGCAGGTGTGTCGTGTGTGTGAAAATACTTGGCGTTGAATATGTATGCACCACCACACTCGTTCATGTTAGATTCACGTTATTCATATTCATCAGATCGGAATGCATAGTAATAGGAATACATGTACACAGTGAAGTAGGTGTACATGTTCTTGAATCCCAGTAGCTAAAAAATCATAATACACGATCTACAAAGAGGCAGAGAGAAGGGGAGTGAGAGGTTGCAGACCATCGAAGGCCGTAGTGGTCGAAGCAGTCGGAGTGGTGGAAGCGCCGGCCGGGATCTCGTTGGCGGATGCCATCTGCGCGCCGGCAGCGACGTTCAGTGGACAGAGGAGTCGGTGCAGTGAAGTGGTGGCGCAGTGGAGACGGTGGCGGCTTCCCGTCACTGGCTGCGCCCCTCTCGGATCGGGATGGGGAATATCGGTGGGGAGTCGCAGCTCAGGTGAACCTCGTATCGAGAGCCTGCCGGCCCCCACCTTTATTTATAGCGCAGTGTGACGGGGGCCCACCAACCATGTAGGGTTGGACGCCCCCGATCAGGGCGCGAGAACAAGGCCCAAAAGGCCGTTGGGCCTAACTGGTGGGAGATCAAACCTAACATTCTCCCCCTTGATCTCTCATCTATTCTTCGTTCTTTAATTTCATACTCAAAACTTTCAATTCATATTTTCTTGCTTCTATCCTATTCCTTTACAAATTAGTGCATAGAGCTGTCTCATCGTCACAGCAATCAGTGCCGTTAGACTAACAGCCACAACACCCATCTCCGTATTGGAATGTAAATTTTCTTTGGGCCCTTCGTATGTTCGGGAATCATATGCTTTCCCTTAAACCCATGCCGGCTACGTGTTCTCTGAACACGTTGGGTGGTAAGCCCTTTGTGAGCGGATCCGCGAGCATTTTCTCTGTACTTATATGCTCAAGATTTATTATATGATCCCGAACTTTATCTTTCACAACATAGTACTTTATATCAATGTGTTTGGCAGCACCACTTGACCTATTGTTGTGAGCGTACTGTACCGCTGGATTGTTATCACAATACAATCTCAGTGGTTCATTTATATTATCAATCACTTTTAATCCGGGTATGAATTTCTTCAGTCAATTCACCTGCCCCGTTGCCTCATAGCATGCTACAAACTCGGCATATATTGTCGAGGATGCAGTTACGGTTTATTTGGAGCTTTTCCACGATATAGCCCCTCCTGCGAGAGTAAATATATATCCTGACGTGGATTTTCTTTCTTCTCCCGCATAATCAGAATCTAAATACCCCTCTATCTGCAGGGAATCAGATCTTCTATACGTAAGCATGAGGCCTTTCGTACCCTGCAAATAACGCATGACTTTCTTCACTAATTTCCAATGTTCAATTCCTAGATTCTTTTGATATCTGCCAAGTAACCCGGTAACAAAAGCTAAGTCAGGGCGTGTACACACTTGAGCATATTGTAAACTTTCAACAGCTAAAGCATACGGTACCGCTTTCATTCGGTCAATTTCATATTGGTTCTTGGGACACTGATGTTTCCCAAATCTATCACCCTTGACTATAGGAGCAGGTGAAGGACTGCACGCATACATACTAAATTTCTTCAGGACCTTTTCTATGTATGCCTTTTGCGATAATCTTAGAACCCCTTTCTCCTGTCTCGGTGAATCTCTACTCCCAAAACGAATGAGGCCTCACCGAGATCTTTCATATCAAAGTTTAAGGACAAGAATTTCTTCGTTTCCATTAGTAGATTGATATCACTACTAGCAAGCAAGATATCATCCACATACAAAATTAGGAATATGTACTTTCCATTCTTGAACTTTGCGTAAACGCAATTGTCCTCAATATTTTCCTTAAACCCAAAACCTTTTATCGTTCTATCAAACTTCAAATACCACTGTCTTGAAGCTTGCTTCAATTTGTAGATTGATTTCTTTAGGCGGCATCCCATATTTTCCTTTTCTTTTATGACAAAACCTTTCGGTTGTGCCATATAAACATTTTCTTCCAAATCCCTGTTTAGGAAAGCCGTCTTTACATCCATTTGATGTAACTCTAAATCATAGTGGGCTACAAGTGCCATTATAATTCTGAAGGAATCTTTACATGAGACTGGAGAAAACGTCTCATTGTAATCAATCCCTTCTCTTTGCGTGAAGCCTTTCGCCACAAGTCGCGCTTTAAATCTTTCTATATTCCCTTGGGAGTTATATTTTGTTTTGTAGATCCATTTACAACCTACTGTTTTGGCTCATTTAGGAATAATTTCTAAGTCCCAAACTTTATTGGTACTCATTGACTTCATTTCATCTTCCATGGCCTTAAGCCACTCTGATGAATGGTCGCTTCTCATGGCTTCTTCAAATGAGGTGGGATCATCCCCCATCTGAAATTCTTCTGTCTCATAAACTTCATAGTCATCAGTAATAGCTGATCTTCTTATTCTTTAAGACCTTCTAGGTGCCTTTGGCACTTGTTCCACGTTGGGCTGTTGCTGTTCTTCCTCATGTGCGACATTTGGTTCTATAGGTTCCTCAAGGACAGGTTCCTCATGTTCATTCATTGTCGCCACGGGAGAACTTGCAACAGGTGTTGGCACTATAGTGTCCTGCACTGTCGGCGCAACAACAGCAGGTAGCGTGAAGAATGGTTCTTCAACCATCGGAGTGGGTACATGTACCCGCTTCTCCTGTAGGCTAATTTCTCGTGCTACCATGCTCCCCCTTATCATGATATCCTCCAAGAACACAACATGTCTTATTTCTATAATCTTCGTATGTCTGTCAGGACAATAGAAGCGATATCCTTTCGATCTTTCTGGATAGCCAATAAAATGGCAGCTGACTGTCTTGGAGTCTAACTTTTCTATATTTGGGTTAAACACTTTTGCCTCAGCCGGACAGCCCCACACACGCAAATGGTTAAGTGAGGGTTCTCTTCCTGTCCATAATTCATACGGTGTTTTAGGCACCGATTTGCTTGGTACTCGATTAAGTACGTGAATGACGGTTTTTAGTGCCTCCATCCATAAACTAATCGGTAATGTGGAGTAACTTATCATGCTTCTTACCATATCCATTAAGATACGGTTACGTCTTTCAGCCACTCCATTCTACTGAGGCTCCCCCGGTGTGGAGTACTGAGCGACTATGCCATTTTCCTGTAGAAACCTTGCAAATGGTCTAGGAATTTGGCCATATGGGGTATGTCGCCCATAGTACTCTCCACCTCGGTCTGATCGTACTATCTTGATTTTCTTATTGTGCTGATTTTCAACTTTAGCTTTAAATATTTTGAATTTATCCAATGCTTCCGATCTTTCTTTAATTGGATAAATATTGCCATAACGAGAGTAGTCATCTGTGAATGTTATAAACGGGTCATAACCATCCACACTTTTCACAGGAAAAGGACCACATATGCCTATGTGGATTATTTCTAAAATTCCTGTGCTTTGTTTGACATCTTTCTTAATTTTCTTGACATACTTTCCTTTGATACAATCAACACATTGTTCTAAATCTGAAAATTCTAAGTGTGGGAGAATTGATTCCTTAACCAATCGTTCTATTCTCCCCGTCGAAATATGGCCCAAGCGACAATGCCATAATTTCGAAGAGACATAATCAATTCTCTTCCGCTTCTTAGTTACATTCGCAGATGGGGAATCATTAACATTCTCATCGCATACATTGTTCGCATTCTCAGCAAGAGATAATAAATAAAGCTTGTCTTGTCGAAAGGCAAGACCAACACATTTATTATCAACCAGTATCTTACACTTGCCACCACCAAAGTGGCAATCAATTCCATCACCATCAAGTTTCGAAACGCTTATCAAATTTCTACGCAAAGAGGGAACATAAAGTACTTCTTTAAGTCTAAGTACAAAACCATTATTCAATTCTAAAGAAAAAACTCCAATGGCTTCAACATTGGCTTGCACTCCATTTGCAATTTTAATCGTTCTTTCTCCTCTTTGCAAGGTTCTCGTCCCACTTAACCCCTGTAAGGAATTTGCAACATGAGTAGTTGCTCCTGAATCAACCCACCAAGTGGATTTATCATAACATAAATACAGGGATTCATCTACAAATGTAATAAATTTATCACCTTTCTTTAGTAGAGATTTCAGAAAGTCTGGACAATCCCTCTTGTAGTGTCCCTTCTTGAAGCAGTGCTTGCATTGATATTTTTCAGCTCCACCATACTGCTGATTCTCAGAATCCTGGGGTTTCTTTCCCTGTGAATTGGAGGAAGAGGCTTTATCCCACTTGGGTTTTCCTTGTGGTTTAGAATTCTTGTCATTAAAATTCTTTCTTTTGTTATCCTTCACAAAATGAGCGGATTCACCCTGTGAGGACTTTATCCTCTCCTCTTCTTGAGCACACATTGAGATGAGTCTTTCTATGCCCCATCTTTCAGGCTGCATATTGTAATTCACAATGAAGGTGTCATATTCTTTTGGCAAAGAAGCAAAAATCAAATGAATCAGAAAATCCTCCTCCTTCAAATTCATTTCCTTTAGCTTAGATGCCGTAGTGTTCATCTTCGAAATGTGCTCTCTTATGCTACCACCAGTGAATTTCTCATTCACAAGCTTCTTAATCAGTGAACTTACTGTGGCCTTGGTAGACCCAGTAAACTGACTCTTGATTTTCTCAAGATATTCTTTGGCAGTAGCACATTCAGGGATTGAGCCCCTTATCTGTTCTTCTATGGTGGCCTTGGCCACCAACAGGCACTTGCGGTTGGAGAGAGTCCATTGCCTATGTTCAAGGTCATATTTCATTCTTATTTTAGCATGATCACGCTTTCGAGCAGCGAAATCAGGGTCAGATTCATTTTCACCTCTCACTAGGTCCTCTGGCTCAATAGGACACAGTGAGGTGATGGCAAAATCGATCTCTCCCAACGCAAGTTCCAATTCATACTTCTCCCGCCACACACGGTGATTGGTCCCATTGAGTGTCGGGATATTGGCAATGTTCACAATGCATTTGCCTCCTGAAATCACACCAGAGTAAGTAAGAAACATTTATACATAAAATTTCATGCTTTAACTCAACGTTGGTCAAATTAAAACTTATAATTCATCCATGCAAACATTTTACATCACCGTTGGGCAGAAGTAAAATTAATGCATGATTTCTCATGGATCAAAATTATAATATTGTTATTAACAACGTTGGTCAGAAAATAACAACATCATAATCTCATCAAAAAAATTATCAGAAATTCATCACTTCTCTTAAAATTAAATTACCCCGTTGGTTCAAATTTAATCAAAGGAGAACGAAAATTATCATGCACAGCGGAAACATTAATAATCTTTTCATATTATTATTTTTCCAGAAGGACTAAGGACTTTACTGTTTTCTAGCAAAATATCGGTGGACAAAATTTGCATAGAAAAAATTGTATCAAAATCATTCAAATTCATCAAAAAATATGCATTAAAATTGATCCTGGAAAATAATAACAAAATTTTTTCTTTTCACTTCAGCCCAGCGTGGCCCAGGACGGCAAAAGGCCCAGCTCTCCGCGCGCGCGCAGGCCGCACCTAGGCCGCAACCTGGGCCTGGGCCAGCAAAGTCGCGCTGCCGCGCGCGCCCGCCTGGGCTAGCCGGCGGTCCAGTCGCGCTCCACCGTCGGATCGGATCGGACGGCCGAGCGTTCGTTTCGGCCGGATAAAAACTCCGACGCCGCGTGGGTGCCTGAAACCCTAGGTCATTCGGCCGCTGCTTCTCTCTCTTTCTCTCTACCTCATCTCTTCTCAGTGCAACAGCGACCGAGAGCGACGACGGCGAGCGAGCGTGCAGTGGGGCGACCATAGCGCCGTCGTCGGCCCCCTCACCGGCGCGTGTGCTCCCCAACGGGTGAGCACGCCACTGTTGAGCGGCCTGGCCGCGGCGCTTCCTTGGCTGAGCCCGGTGAGCCAGCTCCCCGGCTCAGCTTCTTCTCCCGCGCCGGCGAAGATACATCCCGACGCACGGCGAGGTAGACCTTCTTCTCCCTTCGGATTCGTTTTCTATCTTCTTTCTTTTCTTTTTACTCGTTCACCCGAAAAGGGGATCTATGGTTAGGGTTCGGTTGAACCCGATTCGTGTTTTTTTTGTTTGATTCGAGTTCTCCAAGATTATCCCCTTTCCCTTCTTCGGATTTGGGTCTGATTTTCTCTTATCCGAAAGGATTTAGATCTAGGGTTCGGGTTCCAGTCCGGCACGTCGGCGAGGGCCGACGGCTCGGTCTTTGTCCTGCGCGGTGGGGATGCCGCCGGCGGGATGAGGGCCCAGGTAGGACCCCATTCATCCATTCATGTTAGGGTTAGGGTTAGGGTTCGTTCATGTTCTTTCCGATCTGAAATTGGTTCATTCGTTCGATCTTTCTTTTCAATAAAACTAGCTCCGATACCAATGTTAGATTCACGTTATTCATATTCATCAGATCGGAATGCATAGTAATAGGAATACATGTACGCAGTGAAGTAGGTGTACATGTTCTTGAATCCCAGTAGTTAAAAAATCCTAATACACGATCTACAAAGAGGCAGAGAGAAGGGGAGTGAGAGGTTGCAGACCATCGAAGGTCAGTAGTGGTCGAAGCAATCGGAGTGGTGGAGCGCCGGCCGGGATCTCGTTCGCATGGATGCCATCTGCTACACGGCGGCGGCGGACGTTCGATGGAGGAGAGAGAGTCGGTCAGCAAAGTGAAGTGGTGGCGCGGTGGAGACGGTGGCGGCTTCCCGTCACTGGCTGCGCCCCTCTCGGATTGGGATGGGGAATATCGGTGGGGAGTCGCGGCTCAGGTGAACCTCGTATCGAGAGCCTGCCGGCCCCCACCTTTATTTATAGCGCAGTGTGACGGGGGGCCACCAACCATGTAGGGTTGGGCGCCCCCGATCAGGGCACGAGAACAAGGCCCAAAAGGCCGTTGGGCCTAACTGGTGGGAGATCAAACCTAACAGTTCAAACATTTATTTCTTGTCGATCCATTGATCTTCTTCATGTTATTATCAGTATTTTATTTCCATGCAAAATTATTAAGAATGTAAGATGATCTCATGCATGCTCCATATCCCTCCCTTGAAATTGGGCATTGGAATTAGAATTGTATATGCTGCTGGTTCGCCGGAGCTAGCAACTACCAACTGAAAAAAAGTGGTTTAATTTTCTGCGCAGGAATATGTCGCTATCTCCTTCTCTGCTTCTTCCTCTCTTCTTCCTTTCCCCGAATGCGAATGGTTCCATCATGTATGGTAGCTGTGGGTCGTCGTCAATGATCGTTATCATCGGTCATTGCTTTGCATGCATTTCCGGCCATACATGAAGATTGATTCAACTAATTTGTTTACACTGAGTCGTCACTTGCTCCCTCTCTTTTGTAATTTTCTTTCTTTATTTCACTCATTCATGGTCCAATGCTCCTAGACGGTTACAAGTACTAGCTAGGCCTTTGTGCATTTTGTCAATGGACACGCAGCACCAGATTAATTGAACGGAAGACGCGTCGATTAAATAAATTAAGAAAGATAGATTGAGCAGCACTAGATGATGGAGTGGTTAGGAGAAGCGATGCCAAAGCTTCATGGCACGATTTATTTGTATTATTTGTATAGCCGCCACAGTAGTGGTACAGCATCTACCTCCTCTCACCACAAGAAGCAGCAGTGCGGGCTGATCGATACACCATTATATTTGCCTAAAGGCTACTGATGTTATAATCAGTCAAATTTTGTTCACAAACACCATTCAATCGTGTAATTTGTTGATGCACACCCATCTTTGGAATTTGCTCAGTACCATTTTGGGAGAGAAGGGGTGTGAAAGGTGAATTTCGCCCTCCACTCTATCTATCTACTTCTTCCACTCCCCATCATCCCCTTTCCCGTCACCAAACACCTTGGTATAGTCCAGCGGTTGGGCCCTTGAACGTCACCAAAAAACGCGGTACCTACCAATTACTAGGGATGATGACGTTTAGGGGTGCTGGAGTGAGCGGGGATGGGGGGTGAGGCAGCTACTGCTTCCACCGCCAGGGATGATGACGTGGTAGCGAGGGCTAGATGGGGAAGCGGTTGTGACGCCTGTGCCAGCGGCGCCGACGAGTATGAAGAAGCAAACGAGGCCTCTCTAGATCCTAGGGAGAGGAGGGTGGAGTCGGGAGCTAGGAAGAAGACAATCGCTAGGGCAATATGGTCTATTCACTGGCCTTTCTTTCCCCTGGATCGTGAAAATAAATAATTTAACGACTGCAATATCCAACGATAAAGTGATTTTATAATAGTATTAGGTAAATTTTAAAATTAGCGGTGTGCATCGACAAATTATATGATTAAGCGGTATCCATTTGCCTTACAATTACAATCGAGGCAAATAAAAGCTTCCCGGCCGGCCATTGATTTGATGTCTAGGGATAATGTAGCGTGATCGTGTTACAAACTAATCGCTGTGTTTATATCTTCCAAATGGCGTGTTGCATTGATGTGGTGCAAAATAAAGGAACAAAGCACATGCATGCTTGCATTCCATTGCATTGACCTAATCATATGCTATCCATTGCCTAGTACCCATCGGGCTTGTGTAAAAGACACTTCTTTAATTTTTCACCTAATGCATTGACCGAAAGCAGGAAGACGACGCCGTCTAGGCTACATCATAGGCGGTGGGTGTGCAGATAACCGTGCACTGCCATTCGCTGCTGAGTTGGAGTAGGTTAGGTTTGATGCATGAGTCTGCTCGATCGACCATGGGCTGAATTATTTCAGGATCATGTAATAATTGATTATATATAGAAGAATATTTCTCAATTGCGTACGGTTGCAGATAATTAAGTTTGCTGTATTGGAATTTATGTGACGTGCTGAGTTAACCAATAATTTAAGCCCTTATTTCAATTAGCCGTCGTTGAAGCTTGGCATTGGAGCAACGTTGGTAGTCGATCTGTGAAGCTGGAGCAAGCAAGCTATCAGACAAATATCTTTATTTTCAACGATGCAGAAATATGACTGACAATTCAGAGTTTCAGACGACTCTCCATTCATACATAGAGAATCCGTGCCGTCCATTAGGTACGGCTCTGATTATGTAGTGCATGTGTCACACATGACATCCTGTGATCGATACAGAGTGATCCATGCGCCCCGTGCATATGGTACAGTGTTCTTCGCTCCGATTTCGAAATTGCTGTCCAGTCAATACCTAGTTTTGTAAATGGTATCTGCCTAATAATGATACTTTGCACAAATATTTGAAACCAGGAGACGAGTATATAAGTAACATGGCAAGTAAAGACTGCCTAATGATACTTTGCACAAATATTTGAAACCACCGTTGCCATTTAACACTACAATTTTTCACAAAACGACCTCTTTTATTGTATCGCAGTAAAAAAATGTACTACCTTTACACTGGGGTTTAGGTCAACAGTTCTCTAAAAAAATACCCTATTTTTAGATGTGGCCACATAAAGTCAGCTGCCCTTAAATTCAAAGGTGGTCGACTTAAGCAATTGACTTTGAAATTAGGGCAATTTATAGGTGTGCAAATGAGTCCCCCTTTTGGAAAATTGTTCTCACCAAGGTCAATGGGAAAATGTTATCCTATTGGTATCAGCCACTACTGGATTCAGGTTCTTGGCCGAGTGCCTCGGCAAAGGCCAAATTGCACTCGGCAAAGTCTTTGCCGAGTGCGAAACTTGGTAAAGAACACATGGCAAAAAATTGATTGGCAAAGATCTCTTTGCCGAGTGTCTTTTATCGGGCACTCGGCAAAGAAAAGCGACCGTCACGGCGCCGGCCCCGTTGACGGTGGCTTTGCCGAGTGCCAACCCTGTAGGCACTCGGCAAAGATTTTTTTATTTTTTTAAAAAAAATTCTTTGCCGAGTGCCCCCTGGCCGGCGCTCGGCAAAGTTTGATTTTTTTTTAAATTCTTTGCCGCGTGCCATATTGCCGGCACTCGGCAAAGTTTGATTTTTTTTTAAAAAAATTCTTTGCCGAGTGCCCTCTGGCCGGCACTCGGCAAAGTTTGATTTTTTTAAAAAAAAATTCTTTACCGAGTGCCCTCTTGCTAGCACTCGGCAAAGTTTGAATTTTTTTAAAAAAAATTCTTTGCCGAGTGCCCTCTTGCCGGCACTCGGCAAAGTTTGATTTTTTTTTAAAAAAAATTCTTTACCGAGCGCCCTCTGCCTTGAAATTTTTTAAAAAAAATCTTTGTCGAGTGGCATGGTCATGGCACTCGACAAAGCTGGAAAAACGGTTTTCCGAGCGCCCATTTTTCCAGCTTTGTCGAGTGCTGTGACCATGGCACTCGGCAACGGGGTCCTTTGCCGAGTGCAACACTCGGCAAAGTGACCCAAAACGACAATTTTTGATTCTTTTTTTACATTCCATCATGACAAATAAATTCATACAAACATATATCACATATATATCTCATTCATCACATATATATCTCACACATATATATCTCATCCATCCACACATCCATCCGCACATATCACATCCATCACAATATATATCACATATATAATAATAAGTGCTCAAGTCCATCCAAATAAATTCATAAGTCCATCAAAGTCCACAAGTGCATCATAAGTATATCACAAGTCCATCACCAAGTGAACAACAAATGAAAAAATACAACGTGCACTCATCTCGGCCACTGCGACTGTGGTGAAGGTCCAGCTCCATCATTCGGAGGTGCATGAGGTGGATTATTCGAATCACCGTCAGATGGAGACTACACAAAGGAGAAAAGATTGCATGTGAGACAAGATTATTTGGATGAAGTATATAACAAAAGCACAAATTCTGGTTTTAACGAAGCTACCAGACCACTGGTGGTTGGCGGTACTCATGCATTCATAGCTGGTTACTGCAAAATAACTATTTCCAAGGGGAACTGAGTTGGCCTTTTTCTCTGAACAAAAATAAAAGAACAGTAAGCTACTGTGATTTGGTAGGATTTTCTGATCTTCTGGCAAATAATGGCAGCGCCCATTTAGCAGGGAATGAAATAATATGGCATTGAGATGGAGATGCTATTTAAATCTGAATGATATTTGGAGTGTAAATTGAAAATTGTGGGCGGATTCAGTACAATAAAAAGAACCATAACCTATCTTCATTCCTATTTAGCGCCAAAGTCATCATTTTCTCACACTATATCCTCAGCATTACAATTTCCAGTAGTGAGCAATAACAGTCTGGTGTAATGGTAAGGAAGGGCTTGAATCCTCGAAATACTAGAAAGGTCACACAAAGGAGGAGGTTGTGGGTTCAATCCTAGAAATACACGTGCATATATTTTTGCGTGAAAAATGTCATGATTTGTGACGGCTCAAACGACCACGTATAGAAAACATATTTGGGTAAGAACCGCCTTTGGAAATTGAAGATCGGAAATGCTCCCTGCACAGCATTTGGACAGACGGACGGACCGAACGGCCCACCCCGCCCACGCTGCCCGCCGCACGCCCTAGCCCGCGCCGCCCACCACGTGCTCCCCGCCTAGAGTCACGCCTCCTGCCACGGCTGCGCTCCATCCGCCGGCGAGATGCCCGCGCCGACCTCTGCACCGCCGCCGACGTCCATGCCGCCACGAGCCCCCACCCGAAGTCGCGCCTCCTGCCACGGCTGCGCTCCATCCGCTCGCGAGAAGCCCACGCCGGACCCCCACGCCACCGCGAGCTCCATGCGCCGCCTCCAACCTCCACGCCGTCGCGAGCTCCATGCGTTGCCACCGACCACCACGCCGGCATCGAGCTCCGCAACGATGAGCCTCCATTCGTCCAGGCAGCAAGGTTACATTGCGCTAAAAGCGCATGTTGTAAGCATATGTTTTAAGTGTTTCAGATGTTTCAGAGGTATGTTGCAAGTGTTTTATATTGATGTTGCAAAAATAGATTGGGATGTTGGACATATTGCAATGGCTATACACGTGTCTTTCAAGTGTATGTTCCAAATATTTTATCTGTTTCATACGTATCTTGCAAGTGTTTTATCTAGATATTGTAAAAGTAGATTTGGATGTTGCATATATATGCAAGTGTTTCAAGTGTTTTCATACATATGTTGCAAGTGTTTTTATCTGGACGTTGCAATGTTTGCAACGGCTACACATGTGTTTTCAAGTTTTTCTGGTGTTTTACAAGTGTTTCAGATGTAGGTTGCAAGTGTTTTAGCTGTTTTGGACATATGTTGCAAGTGTTTCATCTGAATGTTGCAAAAGTACATCGGATGTTGCACATGTTGAATGTGACCCACTTGCCGCGGCCGTCTACTGCAGCTGCTGGGGCACCGCCGACACTAAAAAATGGTGTTGATACATGACGGATTCAATCCATCACAAAAGCCCTGAAATCCGTCATAGATGGCCATCCGTGACGGATTTTTGTTTTCTGTCATGTATCGAGCTTCACAAATTGACTGCGAGCCATCTGTGATGGATTTCGACCGTCACGGATGCCCTAGAAGTTCACTCAGCCCACTCTGGGCCAGGCTGAGCCTGGTAACCTGTGACGAAATCTTCCGTCACAGATAGGCTACCACGTAGGATTTTTTCTGCCACAGATTTGAGTCGCCATGTAAGCAGCCATGTGTTCACCAAGGTGTACGCTGATGTGTCATCGGTGCCACATAGGATTTAGCCCAGGTCTTTTGTGTCACAATTCGGGTTTCTAGGAGCTTTCAGCCCTTTATTGTTTTGGGACGATATGATTTTTTTGGCCTTTTAGTTTTTTCAGTGGAGTTTTTTCGGCCTTTTAGTGGTCATGCAGCCCAGTTCAAATTGGGTTGCTTCTAGATTTTAGCCCAGCTCAAATTGGGCTGCTGCTAGATTTAGCAAAATACAAATATTTGATCCATAATTTTAGCAAAATTAATTACCAATCATCATTAATTAACACCAGTTTGCATCATCACTGATTGACAAATGTTCTCATCATCATTACTTAACAGATGTTCTCATCAGACAAATATTCCAAATCACTAAATTACAACTGTCATCACATCTCATACAGCAGAATGATAGTAATTAACAGCCAATCCAGCACATGTCCAAGGCATTGGCCACTCCAGCATCAAAGTTTTCATCATAACAAAAGGGGTAGAAATGGCACTTTGCCCACTATGGCACCATAGCCAAGCAGCAGTAGTAGAAATGATGCAACAAAAAAGCAACAATGTTGGCAAGAGACCCAGACCATCTTACCCAGTTGGCTAGGTGTGTCCAATCTGACTTAATAGAAGGTCAAGTTTTGCATTAGTCTTAGCTTGGTTCCTTGCCATCTCCTGTTTGTCCGCCAACCTTGCTTGCTCAGATTCTTATAGCTTCTTCGATAACTCTTCCATTTGCAATTTGAGCTCAGCCTTTGCCAACTTCTCTGCAGCTAGTTGCTCTTTAAGTGTGCCTTTCTTTTTGCTATGAATCCCCACATTCTACAGAAATGTGGTTTTCTTGGTGTTCTCAGCAAGCACACCAGCAACTACCTCAGTCACAGAAGGGGCCTCTTCATCTTCTGCATGTCCGGACAACTTGTTTTCCATTTGATCCTAGTAGTGCAAGTAAAAACACATGGTTCATGAGATACAACAACATATATTAAGGCTGAGCTTTTTTTTTGAAAATTAACTTACAATAGCAAGCTAAACATCTGGTGTGTAGCATTTTTTACTGTAGTGGCACTCCTTGAACATATCCACTGCATCAGGTTCCTGTTCTTTGTATTTCTCTCCCTGTAGAATGGTCACTATTAACTAACATGTATGCAACACTTAATTCAATGTGAAAAAACAAGCAACTTGCATGAGCATGTGATCATCAATAACATATAATACAATAAAGATCATATAGAAGCAAAGTGCCATCACATGTGGTCATCAATAACATGTAATACAGTAAAGATCATATAGAAGCAAAGTGCCATCACATTAACTAGGCATAATTACACATCCCATTAGTCAGCAATCCAATTTGTATCCTACATTTTTGCCTTTCTGTTGCAACTTACATGTGCTTCTGAAATCTTTAATACAAACCATGTAGCATAATTCTCAAAACATATGTGCAAGATGCAGTAACTTACCAAATTTTCTAAATGCACCATGTAGCTATGTGAGCCAGTTGTTTGATGGTACTTGACCTTGCTTTGGTTGGTTTTGTTCAGTTCACAGTTCTCCTACACCATGAACATGATCCATGTTAAATAGGCATCTAAGTTAGCATATAGGAGGCAAACTTTTAGCACAAAACATACCATTTTTTTGTAGTTGTCCATGATTCGACAAGTTCATTCCACTATGTATCAGTCACACTTTTGAGAGGAGAAGTGTCGGTGTTTCGAACAGCCGACTAGTAAATTTGTATATTGTGCGTCTGACCCGGATGGTGTGCTAAGAGGACACAAGGATTATACTGGTTCGGGCCGAATGTCCCTACATCCAGTTTCGGGCTGCTCATGTTACTAGCATTGAGTTTGTAGTAGGGGGTTACAAACTGGAGAGAGCGGGAGGAGCTCCCAAGTCTCTGTGGTTCAATTGCTCGATGCTTCTACTGCTCGATCTATCGGTCGATTGATCCCCCTCCGAACAGTGCCCTGCCTTCCCTTTTATAGACTAAGGGGAGAGAACAGGATACCAGAGACCGAGAGAAGGGAAGGGGAAAAAGAAAGAGAAATAAGGCTTCGGGGGGGGGGGGGTGCCGTCCTCCTCTTCATGTGGGTCCCGCTAACATTGTAGATCATGGTGGCAGCGGCATCGCACCGGGGTCCTGTTGGCCACTGCAACATACGTGCGGGAGTCGTGCGCTGTTCTTGTCTTCCGTCCCATCCGAGCGGATGGAATGGTCAAAGGATCCCCTGACAGAGGCCATACGGGGGGCTGGCGGTACAGTGCCAGTCAACTGACGTTGGACGATGGTCAGTTAGGGAGTTGGTAGCATAATGCTGGCCTATTGATGCGGTGGGCGACGTGAATCTCCCAACATGGCCTGATGCGATCGCCAGTTGCATCAGGATGCACTCGAGACGTGCTCCCGGGCGTGCGCCTACACGCCGTAGTGGTTGAAGCGGTTCGGGTCCCACCCTAGGGCCACTGCTTTTGTCCGGTAGCAAATCTGACCCCAGGGAACAGGCAAGGCAGAAATCTCACCCTTGGGGCCCAGGAGAGACGGAATCTGACCCTCGGGAGTCAGACGAGGCGAAGCTCTCCCCGTGGGATCGGACGAGTCAGAGCCCATGCCCTAGGGTCAGAGGAGTCAGAGCCCATGCCTTGGGGTAGGACGAGGTGGAAACCTCATCCTCAGAGTCGGAGCCCATGCCTTGGGGTTGGACGAGGCGGAAATCTCATCCTCGAAGTTGGACGAGGCGTGGCCCGACCCCTGGGGTTCGAACGAGGCCGTAGTTGCGCCTTAACCATCGGATGAGGCGACGTGACGCTCATTAATCCTTTGGCTTAGATACCCGGGTATAGATATCTGACAGTAGCCCCTGAGCCTTTGGAGGAGTGAGACACTCCTGCAAAGGCGTTTTGCGATCCGTCGCTTGAGGGCGCATGGGAGTACTGTTCGTCACTCCGTCCATGGTTTCCGCAACTAGAGGTGACTTGTCATTTGTCTATGACCACGTGTTCGGTCTCTTTGCGATGCCGAGCCCCCAAGCCCCCGCACGTAGCAGGGGTATAGTCGGAGGGTCGGTTCATCTTGTGATCGTCGTCCCTCACACGTCTATTTGCTAGAACAGAGGGGCTGAGCCGTGCCGTGCTTTCCTCATTGGACGGACCACGGTGCTCGGTGAGTTGTTAACGGGCTTGTTCGAGTGGAGCCCCGACATCCCCTTCATGGGGGCCTAGTTCGAGATCAGCTGGTGACTGACTCTAGATTCATGGTGGCTAGTCTATATAGTTCTCGGATCCGTTTGACCGATCTGAGGGCTCAATGCCTTTCTTCGGGGAAAACCATGGACCTTGCATCATCCAAGACTCGAAACAAGGGTCAAGACACCCGTGGTGCTTCGCGCGCCTCGGGTATTGGCCGCTACCTGGCCCGTCCTTAACCTCCCCTCACTCTAGGGTGCCCTAGAGCGGCCGTGAACCCACTGGTGGGCCGGCCTTCAAACTCCTGGACGTTAATGGACCATGGGAGCATTTTTAGCTCCGTATCCCACTTAACTACGGTGGCCTGTAGCCTTTGAAGGCGAACCGTCGCCCGGTGGATCCTTCGCAAGGAAGATTTGGATAGGCATGCGCTCGTCTCTCGAGGCAGCGATGCGACTGATGTAGCGTGGATCAGTGAGGGCATGACCCCCCGAAGGAAGCGGATCTGGCGAGGCGTGGGGAGCGTTAATTTAGGAGGATGGTTCGCCCCTCGCCCGTTCCACCCTTACCTTATAAATAGAGCCATTTCTCCCCAGCCTCCGTATGCGTAGCCACATCCTTGCCCCTCCAATCTTTCTGCCTTTCGCTCTCGAGTTCCAGCCTTTGTTCCCCTGTTTTTGCTCTGCCGCCGGCGAATTTCTTGCTCTTCAGCCCTACGCCGCCACCGGATCTTCTGCATCGCCATCTCCATTCCTCGATGGAGCCGTGGCTTCGCTCCGATGTTCTCCACACGCGTATGGAGGGTCTAGTTTAGAAGGGCCTTCTCCGTGCAAGGACCGCAGCGATGGAGTGGATCGTACCTGGTGGCGAGGATGAGCCATCGCCGCCTGACGGCTATGTCATCTCCTTCATCCCCTTCCACGAGCGTGGGCTCGTGACTACTCCCCACTGATTCCACTGAGGGCAGCTACACTACTATGGGTTTGAGCTGCAGCATTTGAATCCCAACGGGATTCAGCACATCTCGGCCTTTGTCGTGCTGTGCGAGGGGTATCTAGGGATCGAGCCCCACTTTGAGCTGTGGAAGTACTTCTTCGCCGTCGAGTTGCAGATGAAGGAGAGGAAGAAGCCAGACCTGGTGGTGCCGATGGGATGTGTGAGCATCCGTCTTCGAGGCAAACGATCATCGGAGTACATGTCCATCCCGTTGTCAAAGTCCAATAAGGGGTGGCATAAGCTCTGGTTCTACCTGAGGAACAACGCTGCCGCCCCCTGCCGATCTTCATTGGCTACCTGATCGAGGAGGCACCGGACGCGTGGAGGTATAGGCCCGTTGTGAAGGAGTAGAAGAGGCTCGACAACCTTCTCAAAGCCATTGTGACTCTAAAGGGCCACGGTCTTCACAGGACCAGCATTGTCGGAGCATACCACGTCAGGAGGCTGGATTCCATGCCCGAAGGGACGATGATGGTAGCCGGTGAGGCCCTCAGCGTCGACAAAACAGCACAATACATCAAGGAGGCAATGGAGTGCCCGTTGGATCCATCGGTGGATCTCGCCCCAGTGTACCCGGTCCCGGGGCATCCCGCGATGTGGCCGGACATGGGTTTTGTCGAACTAGTAAGCCTTCTTCGAGTTTCTTTCCTTGGCCAACCCTCCTCTGTTCTGAGATTCTAAGTGCTGAGATTTGCAGCCCTGCCTCTTCGCCCATGAGTCCGACCTGCCACTACCAGAGGACATGGCTAGGCGTGCGGCGAACCGCATCACGGCTGAGGCGGCGAAGGCGAAGAAGGAGAGAAAGAAGGCAAAGAAGGAGCGAGCGAAGCTACAGCGTGGAAAGCGCTAGCAAGGCTTGGAGGAGAGCGACGACGTCGAGGAGGAGGAAGAGGAGGAGGACGAGTCTGACCCCAACATCCCATGGGGCAAGCTTGCGCATGAGGATGAGCAGGCCAACGTGGGGCAGACCAACATGACCCTGATTCCACAGCATGCCCCAGCGTAAACCGAAGAGGATGCACCTCCAAGATTGGTGGGGGAGGACGCGCCCCTGTGGTCTAAGGAGCAAGTCCGCCCCGCTCCGACCGACCCCACTGGGGGATCGAAGCGGCCAATTGCCGACGTGGCAGAGTCGGAGTCAAGTGACCAGCCCCTGAAACATTCTCAGATAATGGCATTGAGGTGAGTTAACGACTTCTTCGCTCTTTCGTTGCGTTCTTGGATTTCATCGTGTGACTTTGGTGCCCTCCGTAGGACTGGCCCCAACAACTTCCTGATGTTGGTGCCATAGAAGATCCTTGCACGTCGGCCAATCCCCTAGGAGCCGACTAGCATGGTGCCGGGGGCACACCATGATGGCACCGAGGCGGACATGACGCCGCTTGAGGAAGCGAGGGAGGTGGAGGTGCCAATTGTGCCGGAGGAGGCGCTCGTGGAATCAACGCCCGTGTAGGCCGACACGCCCGAGGTGGGGCAGACGGGAGGAGGTGCGACCATGGTGTCCCCTACAGACGCGATGATGGCTTGGACTTTGGAGCCCGAGCTGCTAGCCTCCTCTACCATTGGAGGGTCCATTCCCGAGGGAGCACCGGTGATGGAGGAGGTACCGTTGGCTCCCATCGAGCCAACGCCGACGGTTGCGATGGCCGACCCCTCAGTTGGGGCTAGGCCCTCCCAATCCCTTGTTCGGCTAAGCGACGATCCACTCGTGTGGGGAAGAAACTGGCTCCATTGGGCTAGGCGGCTAGACCCGAGCGACCTAGTGTTCACCCTTGTTGACCCGGCGGAGGTGAAGGACTGGACGAGCATGTGCTCGGGACTTGAGTCCGTAGTCCGCTCTCTGACCGACGCGTTGGGGGTGTTGAAGGATGATGTCACCCCGGCCGGCCAGGTTTGTCGTGTCTTCATGTTTTCTACTTTTGAGCCCTATTTATATAATTCTAACCTGATTTTTTCATAGTCCCTTGTGATGCGTAGCCATGAGAAGTCCTATTCCTCCGTCGCGAGAGGGAGGTTTGGGGGCTTGCTACCAAAGTGCCGTGGCTGCAGGAGGAGGTGGCGAGCCTCCAGACCAAGGTACAGGAAGCCCGTCAACACGCTGACGAGGCCATGGACAAGCTCAAGGCTATGGTCACCAAGGTTGGGGAAGATGCTGCGGAGCTTGGATGACTCCGCTCGGCACTCGACCTTGCCCGTCAAGAGAGCGTCGACGCTCGGCGCGTGCCTCGAAAATGAGCAGAAGTTGAAGGAAGAAGCCAAGGGCCTAGCCACTACCTTGGCCAGGAATGTTGGCGTGCTCCAGAGGGAGAAGACAGTCCTCGAGGAGCAACTGAAAGGTGAGGCTCTGGTTACCTTTTTGCTTGACGTTTGCAATCAGTTTTCTAATGCTCTTTGATGTTCGGCTTAGGCAGTCCCATAGAGGCAACTCTCCGAGGTGTGGGGTTAACTCCAATCAAAGAGCGAGACCATGATACCTTGCACGCTGCCATCAGGTTGGTCTTCAACGACCTCTGGGTAGCCCTGGTCATGGAGACGAGCTCGCTCATAGTATGGGTTACCCAGATCCTGGACAGGGCGCGTGCTTGCAAGGGAGGCCCTGTATACCGGCGTCCATTGCGTGTTCACCATCGCCTGCTCCCACTACATTAACATCGACCTACCGGTGATCAGTGAGGGCTTCATGCCTGGCTACACTGAAGCCGAGCTGGATGAAATTGAGAAGGAAGCGGCTCCCCCGGCGCAGGACCTGGCGGAGAAGGTCAGAGAAGAAATCCTATCCGAGGGTGTTTAGTTAGATAGTTGAGTACGGTGACGGTCTTTTTGTAAAGACTTTTATTATGGCCAAAAACATTGTTTGGCCTTTCTATATATATATAAAGTTTGTTGTGATCTGACCCTTGTTTTATGTTAAGGCATTAGAAACTTAAGTTGCGAGCGACTAAGTAATGATCACGCTGGTGAGTAAGCGATGCCGTAGCCATTGGGGCATAGGCTTTTTGCATTCTGACCAGTTTTACTCATCGTTAGTTTTTGGCAACTCTTGTTTCTAGGTCTTGTCATAAAAAAGAAGGGTCGGATGGGAAAATGTTAATGTTTCTGAGTATATGAACTCCTATATAAAGTTTGTTGCGATCCGACCCTTGTTTTATGTTAAGGCATTAGAAGCTTAAGTTGCGAGCGACTAAGTAATGATCATGCTAGTGAGCAAGCGATGCCGTAGCTGTCGGGGCATAGGCTTTTTGCATTCCTACCAGTTTTACTCATCATTAGTTTTCGGCAACTCTTATTTCTAGGTCTTGTCATAAAAAAGAAGGGTCGGATGGGAAAATGTTTCTGAGTATATGTACTCCTATCAGCCCCCGAGTAAAACCTGACCCTAGGTAGTTGTCGGGGTCGGGTGTTACTGAAGATCGATCAGATCAGAAGTGAACCCGATAGGATGTAACATTTTTTAGTTTTTGTAGAAACATTACTTAGTTTGATAAGCATATTGGAAGCTTTGGAACGGGAAGACTAAGGGTAAAAGCGATGTAGCTGCTCGATGTTCTAGGCGTTGGCGATGGCTTTGTTATCATCAGTCTGGAGCTTGTAGGTGTCGGGTCAGAGTACTTTTGCGATGATGTACGGTCCTTCCCACGGCGCCGAAAGCTTGTGGCGATTTTTGTTGCTCTGGATGCGGCAAAGGACTAGATCGCCTACGCCGAAGGCGCGACCCCGCACGCGTCGCCTATGATGCCATCGTAGCACCTACTAGTATTTGGCTGAATGGAGCAGGGCGACGTCGCGTGCTTCGTCAAGCAGGTCCATGGCGTCTTCCAAAGATGGTTTGTTTTCCTGCTCGTTGTAGGCCTTGACCGTTGGCGCTCTATAGTCGAGGTTGGTCAGGAGGATGGCTTCAGAGCCATAGACCATGAAAAATGGCGTGTAACTAGTTGCCCAGCTGCTAGAAGACCTTAGGCTCTAGAGTATCGAGGGGAGCTCCACGACCCACTGTCCACTGGCTTTGTTAAGCCAGTTGAAGATCCTGGGCTTGAGGCCTTGGAGGACCATGCCATTCGCGCACTCGACCTGCCCGTTCATGCAGGGGTGCGCTACAACATCCCAATCAATGCATATGTGGTGGTCATCGTAGAACTGGAGGAATTTCTTCCTCGTGAACTGTGTGCCGTTGTCGGTTATCATGGAGTTTGGGACCCCAAATCGGTGGATGATGTCCATGAAGAACAACACGGCCTGCTTGAATTTGATCACAGTGATCGGCCGAGCCTCTATCCACTTCATGAACTTGTCCACAACGACAAGTAAGTGTGTAAAGCCCCCGGGCACCCTCTTGAGGGCCCCTACCAGGTCAAGCCCCCAGACCACGAATGGCCATGTGATGGGGATCATCTGTAGTTCTTGAGCAGGCAGGTGAGTTTGCCGAGCATAGTACTAGCATCCTTTGTAGGTGCGTACGACCTGCTTGGCATCAGCCACCGCGGTTGGCCAATAGAAACCTTGTCAGAATGCATTTCCAACCAAGGTTCTAAGTACGGCATGATGTCCGTAGACCCCTCCATGGATGTCTTCTAGCAAGTCCTTCCCCTGCTCGGTGGGGATGTAACGATGTAGGATTTTAGTGTGGCTATGCTTGTAGAGGTCCCCTTTGATGACGACGAAGGACTTGGCGTGACACGTGAGCCATCGGGCCTTCGTCTTGTCGGTAGGGAGCACCTCATGGAGGAGGAAATCGAGATAAGGTGTTCTCTAGTCGGTCGGAGGGTCGGGCTCCACCACTGGGTCTTTGACAAGTTCCATGAGCTTGGGGTTGAATGGAACTGAGGGTCGATCAGCCCTTGAGCCTAGAATTGGTGGCTCATTGCCAGTCTGTTCTGGTTCCTCGTATCGAACTGAGGGCTTGTGCAGGTCGCTAGCGAAGATGCCGGTGGGGACCGGCTCTCAGCTCGATACCATCTTTGCTAACATGTCGGCTGCTTC
Organism: Miscanthus lutarioriparius; assembly: GCA_904845875.1. NCBI lineage: Eukaryota > Viridiplantae > Streptophyta > Magnoliopsida > Poales > Poaceae > Miscanthus > Miscanthus lutarioriparius. The sequence continues at coordinate 475,450 of CAJGYO010000013.1, read as the reverse complement.
GTTGAGCCGCCTCAGGATATGGTTGAGCTCGAGGCCATCGAACTTGTCCTCCAATTGTCAGACCTCATGACAATACGTAGCCATCTTGGCGTTGTGGCAGCTTGACTCCTTCATGACCTGGTCGATGACCGGTTGTGAGTCACCTCGGACATCAAGCCATCGGATGCCCAACTCAATGGTGATGCGCAAGCCATTGATGAGTGCCTCGTACTCAGCCACATTATTTGAAACTAGGTAGTGGATGCGAATTGCGTACCTCATGCGCACCTCATGGGGGGAAACGAAAACTAGCCTGACCCTGGTGCCCTTTTTCATCAGTGATCTATCGAAGTACATCATCTAGTACCTAAGATTTGATGGCCATTCATGGGGCATATGTGATGCCCTTATCCATCAGTTCGAGCACCCATTTCACGATTCTCCCCATGGCCTCCCGATTCTAAATAACCTCGCTGAGGGGGAAAGATGACACGATGGTCACCTGGTGTGAGTCAAAGTAGTGGAGTAGCTTCCTCTTGGTGATCAGGATGCGTATAGGAGCTTCTGGATCTAGGGGTAGCGTATCTTGGAGTCAGACAAGTCTCCGCTAATGATGTACACGGCGTGCTATACCTTGAGGGCATGTCCCTCTTCTCCCCATTCTACAACCAAGGCAGCACTGACCACCTGAGTCGTAGCTGTGATGTAGAGTAGGAGCGGCTCTGCCTTAGCTGGCGGGACTAGAATTGGGGCCTTCGTCAGGAGCACTTTGAGCTTGTCTGTAACAGAACCGACCAAATCATAAGAACGTAAGTACAAAAATAATCATCGAAGCGATCAAATTCCTGTACTTAAGCTCCCATAATCCCGGTAGTCTAGAAATCATGAAGGATTTCAACCAACTCTCGGCATACAAACCAAGATCGTAGTGATTCAACACAACACATCATCCGTTACAACATTTCATAAGTAGCATTCGGATTACATCCATCAGAGTTCAAATATAAAATATTACAAACCAAGTTCAAACGTGCGGAAGCAACATAATTTAGTACATAACTTCATAGTTCCAAATACATTGCCAGATCTTAGTCATGTCCCATAAAAGCACCATTAGGTACGAGAACTAGTAGAGACCGTGCCCAACGGTCTAGTCTTCATCCCCAGCCGGGAGAAGGCAATACTTGCAGCAACCAAAGTAGAACTGGTCATCTGCAACAGGTGGGAGATAAACCCTGAGTACGAGAAGGTACTTAGCTAGACTTACCCGACAAAACTAGAAATAAAAGACACCAAGGATCATGCAAGGCTTATGAGGTGGGCTAGCTTGACACAGTTGCATAAAAGAGCTTATGAATATAGTGACCAATTTAAACTTAGCATCAAGCTTATCATCATTTACCTGTCCACTAGGTTAGCACCTGTACTAGAGCACTCACTTATTAGGAGCAAACAATATTAACCATAGCAGGTATAATAAGGCTGTTCTCATCATATCATCCTTTCTGAACCATTATGTTATTTAGTGTATCTACATTGGAGATAAGCCCGTCAAGTTCTCACTAACCGGGAGAGACGGTGACTCGAATCGAATTACAACTCAGCTGAGGGGGTATTCCTAACTCTCACCCTGGCATACTGGAAAGCTTATGAAATTCTCTACAAATCATTTGTAAACATCAAAGCATGATTCTTACGTTAACCAAATCGAATTCCAGTAAACATAGAATCTGTCCAGAAATGACAGGGTTACTAAATTAATTATTTAATGATGATGCAAAAGCATAATTGGACCAAACCCAGTTTACCAACATATTTTCATACCAAAGAAACATCAGAAAGTCTAGTGCCAACTTCTAAACAATTTATTTAATGTCCTTTTCTAATTTCTTTAGTTAATTAGGTGATTAAAGCAATATATAGTAAAACTATTCAGAAAAATCTACAAAAATTACAGTAGCTATCTCATACTTCACATAGACTACCATAAAATTTCAAAGTCATTGGGTAAGCAGAACTTGCTGTATCCAAAATAACAGGTAACATGTCTATTTTTAGCATAATTAGGAAACCCTATTGAAAAGTGTCAAACAACAGATTTCTAATTTTTTCTAGCATCATTCTAGCATAAGAACAGTACTCACCAATTTTTACCCTAACTGGATCTATAGAAAAATTATGAAAATTCACACAAGATCCATCCATGCAAACAAGATAATTTTCTATCGCCTACAAACAGTGCCCAAAATTTATGAAAATTTAACTACAAGCTATTCATGATATGAGCAGTACACCATAAAAATTTCATGCCATTTGGAGCTACCTAGTAAAAGATATAATTACCCCTATTTCTTGCATGATTAAAAGAGATAAATAGAAACTCCCATTTTCATAACAGAACATGACATGTATTATATTTTTAATATAAACTAGACATTATCATGCACTCAACAAAATTGGAACCACATAATTTGGATCTACTAACTAGGAGATACATATTTTTGAAATTGTACACAAATCTGTGAAAAAGAATAAACAAAACAAATTGAAAACCCTAACCAACTACCGCTGGGCCGGCCCGGAAAGCCACTGCGGCCCGCGACGCGTGCGCCAGCACACTCAGCGCGGCCCAGAAACACGACGTGGCCCACGGTCGGCTCCCGCCTGTGCGCGGCTGCTGACAAGCGGGCCCCGCTAGTCAGAGAGAAAGACAGGGGAGGGAAGAAGAGCGACGGCGGTAGCTCGCCGCCGGTGGCAGCTCCGGCAAGGCCACGAGTACCAGCGTGTTCACCTCACCCATGCGCACCTAGGGGTACCATTGATTGCAGCAATTGCGGTGGCTAGGGGGAATGGCGACGTCCATGGCGGCGCACGGCCGCGGGTTGGCCAGCTCCGGCGAGCTGACGCCATCACGGCCCTAATGGTCTACACTACGAGCATCAGCATCACTAATTGGACCTAAAGCAAGGGAACTAGGGGGCAGTAAGAGGCTTGAGCGACACAGCCACGTGCGAGCTCGGCCGGCGGCGATCATGGCGACCCGGTGGAGCCGTGCTCACGGTGAGCTCTACCTGAGGCGAAAATGGAATGACGGTGGGGTCATAGACGTGGAGGAGCTCCCGGTGGTGCTGTGGCTCAGAGGAATCGAACAATGGCACTCGGTGTTGGTAGATTTGGCTCGGCGGCTGCCACGGCGTCCCGGTCACCGCGCTCGCGTGGAAGAGAACGACAGAGGGGGAAATGGCGAGAGGAAGAGGGAGTGAGCGAGGCGCTGGCTTGGCTTTCATCTGGGAGCACGGGCGCGCGACGTGGAGGTGCTAGCTGGGCATGCACGCCACGCGGTGGCCAGCCTCTGAATCGGTCGGCCACGACGTTCACTGAACGTTTTCTGAAACGGACGGAATCGACGCCCGATGACACGACTGACAGCGCCATTTCATCGCCTCATAGCTCGTAATCTAGCCTGAGTTAGCGATAGGTAGTAACAGCAAATTTGTAGATCTACAGTAGTACTACAACATTGTCAATTGGGGCTTGGACTAGTTCGGTCTGGATTGGGAGATACAAGGTCGCAAAGAGGGGCTCATGAAACTGTAAGTCAGGACTTGACTGAAGAATTTTTCTAAGTCTGAAATCAGCAGGGAAACCTGGCCTGTGGGCCATGTTTGAGCATGTTCTTGCCATTTTCATGAGATGATCATAAAACAACTTTTGTTCCTTGATAAATTAGCTACAACTTTGGTAAAGAGTGCATAGCCATGCAAAGTCTCTAAGTTGGTCTTTTGAATCAGTCAAACTGTGGCACTCTAAGGGTCCATTCCGGTCAAACCTCCAATTGGGGGCATTTTTGTCATTTTGATCTACATGAACAATGTCCAAACAATTACCCTAAGTGTAGCTAAGGTGTATTAGACCATGATCAACCACCTTACACAATTGTTATACCATTTCAATAGAGCACATGTGATGAAACAACAAAACAAGCAATTCACCCAATGTTGCAATGCAATGTTTCACATGTTTCATGACTTTGTTGTCATTTTATAATTGTCACATTACTACCATATTGCCATGTTTCAAAGTATGAGAATTTCATGTTACATTCACATGTTGCACTACTACCATTCTAAGCAATCAAGTATGAAACACACACAATTGAAAATGTTGCATATGCATGTTTCAGTAACAATGACATGCTGAGATAGATGATGCACATGTTTATGAAATGAAATGCAATTAGTGGAAGCCAAACACCTAGGGTGTTACATTGTCAAGCGCCTCCTGAGCCTTAGGCGTCCATGCAAATTGGTCGGTTTTCTTCAGGAGCTAGTAAAAGGGGAGCCCCCATTCGTCGAGGCACGAAATGAAGCGACTAAGTGCTGCAAGGCACCCAATAACCTTCTAAACTCCCTTCAGGTTTGGAATCGGGCCCATCTTTGTGATGGCTGAGATTTTTACCGGGTTGGCTTCGATGCCACGCTCAGAGATGATGAATCCGAGCAGCATGCCCCTTGGTACCCCAAAGACGCATTTCTCGGGGTTGAGCTTGATGCCATTCTCCCAGAGCTTCCTAAAGGCCTGCTCTAGGTCGACCGTGAGCTGGTCGGTCTGCTTGTACTTGACTATGATGTTGTCCACTTAAGCCTCAACGGTCCGCCCGATGAGGTCTCCAAAGCATTTGGTCATGCAACGCTGGTACGTAGCCCCGACGTTCTTGAGTCCGAACGGCATCGTAACATAGCAGAACGATCCAAACAGGGTGATGAAAGAGGTCACGAGCATAGGGTTTCGCATAATCTGATGGTATCCGGAGTATGCATCAAGGAAGCATAGGGTTTCACACCCTGAGGTCGAGTCAATTACCTGATCTATGCATGGCAAAGGAAATGAATCCTTCGGGCACGCCTTATTGAGGCTCGTGTAGTCAACACACATTTTCCATTTCCCACTTTTCTTTTCTACTAGAATGGGATTGGACAATCAGTTTGGGTGGTATACTTCCTTGACAAAATCAGCCGCTAAGAGCTTAGCGATTTCCTCACCGATGAGCCTCCGCTTCTCCTCGTTCAAGCGACATAGGCGTTGTTTGAACGGCCTAGAACCCAGCCTGATCTTCAAGGTATGCTCAGCGACTTCCCTTGGAACTCCCTGCATATCTGAGGGTTTCCACACAAAGATGTCTCGATTGGCGTGGAGGAAGTCGTCAAGTGCACCTTCCTAGTTGGGGGAGAGGGCGGTGCCGATGCACCCGTCTTGTTGGCATAGTTGTCGGGGTCGACGAGGACCTCCTTGACATTCTCCATAAGCTCAAAGGATTTGGCCGCCCACTTTGTGTCGGGCACTCCTTCAGCGATGTCCTTCCCAATGGCTATGAGCTCCTCAGAAGCGAGGGTTGCTGAAGCGATCTTGTAGCTCTTGACCTCGGACTCATAGGCCCTCTAGAAAGAAGTGCCGACGGTGATGACCCCATGCGAGCTTGGCATCTTGAGCTTGAGGTAGGTGTGGTTGGGGACGGCCATGAACTTAGCGTAACACGGTCGCCCCAAAATGGCATGGTAGACCGGGGGGAACCCAACTACCTCGAAGGTGACGATCTCTATCCTATAGTTGGATGGATTCCTGAAGGTGACGGGTAGGTCGATCTGCCCGATCGGTATGGCCTGCTTTCCTAGCACGATGCCATGGAAAGGTTCCCTGGTTGGCCGGATGCACGATCGATCGATGCCCATGGCATCAAGTGTCTCTGCATACATGATGTTGAGGCCGCTGCCCCCGTTCATCAGTTCCTTGGTGATCCGCTTTGCGCCAACGATGGGGTCTACTATGAACGGGTACCTACCTGGGTGTGTGACGCTATCCGGGTGGTTGGATCGGTCGAAGGTTATGGGAGACCCAGACCATTTGAGAAAAGTGGGCATGGCAGGCTCAGCTTTGTAGACCTCTCGACGCATGAGCTTCTATCGGCGCTTGGAGCTATATGCCTCTGGCCCACTAAAGATCATGAGGCAGCCATCCGATAATGGAAAGCCGTCGTCCTTCTCTCCAGCATTGTTGTCTTTTGCCTCGGGCTTCTTCTGCTCCCATTTCTTGGAGCCACCGGTGAAGAAACGCTTTATGAGGGAGCAGACCTTGTACATGTGTTTGACAGGGAAGGTGTGGTTTGGGCATGCCCCCTTGAGCAGCTTATCGAAGTGATCGAGGGTGCCCTCGGCCAGCGCTCGACTAGCTTTTCGCTCAGCAGCGGTGATGAGCGAGCCACCGTGCCCTTTCCGGTTCTTCTTCTTATTCGAACGGTTGGAGGGGCCTTCGTCAACGTCCCTGTCCCGCTTTGCCTTGCCTCTAGAGCAATAAAAAATTGCTCCAACCGCCTCCTCACCGAAAGCGTGGCTGGTTGTGATGTCGAGGAGTTCCTTGGTAGTCTGTTGTTCCTTACATCCCAACTTATGGACCAAGGACTCGCAGGTGGTCCTTGATAGGAAGGCTCCGATGACGTCGGCACCAGCGACATTGGGGAGCTCGTTGCACTTGCTAGGAGAAGCATCGGATGTACTCACGGAGAGTCTCTCCCAACTTATGTCGGTAGTTCTTCAAGTCCTAGGGGTTTCCAAGGCGTGCATAAGTGCCCTGGAAGCTCCCCACGAAGATTTGTTTTTGGTCCGCCCAACTCTGAACGTAGTTGGGCGGAAGGTGCTCCAGCCATGTTCGCATCGAGTCGGCCAGGAACTAGGGGAGATTGCGGATGACGAAGTCATCACTGACCGCACCGCTGGCCCAACAGGTGAGCCGGTAGTCCTCGAGCCACAAATCGAGGTTCATTTCCACGAAGTATTTCAGGATGTTAGTCGGTGGGCGGTATCGGGGCGGGAGCGCCACCTTGAGGATATGCCAACTGAAGGCCTGGGGCCCCATTGGTTTGAGGCTATGACTTTGGTCCTCCTCGCAGTCGTAGCGTCTGCCCCATCGAGGGTGGTAACCATAGATGGCCCCCTCCCCTGTATCGCTGCGGGTACACCGACGGGCGTCGAGGGTGTCATGCATGTCACGGTTGTGGCCGAGACGCTCCTGCGCTCGAAGTGTGATGCATGGCCTGCCGCCGTGCGGCGCCTGGTGGACTAATGCGTCCTTATCGGGTCACACTGAGGGCGTGCGCTGGCTGGCGTCGAGCTCCCATCGCTGAGACAGTGAGCTCTCGGCCTGCTGCGTAGCTGCATGCTCGAGCAGCGTGTGAATCTCGTAGTGGTGTAACACCTCGGGTGTTTTAAATACCAAAACAGGACATGTCATCATATGCATTGCAAAGCATGTGGTCATATTGAGAACTTTGATATGCATTCACTAAAACAAGTTTATATTTGTGTTATAAGTGTTGCCTTGTAGTGTTTGAATCATGTTCCAAGTTTTGTTTGGATTGGGATTTTCGAAAACCCTAATTTCGGCCTTTAAGTTTTGACCTGGAAAACCCATTTCAAAATCGAAGCACATTTTGGGGTTGAGCCTTAAAGCAAAAATGTAGAGCTTGTTGTGTTGTACAAAGTTTGTTTTTGGAGGTTTCAAAGTTGTTTAGAAAAATTTGGAGTAATTTGAAAAGGCGTAATTCTTTAAATGTCCCCTTTTTGAATTCAAATTTACATTTCATAATGTAGACCGAATTTGGGTATGGTTATAAAAGCAAAGTTGTAGAACTTTGAATTTTGAACAACTTTTGTTTTTGGAGATTTTTGAGTTGTTACATAAATTTGGGAGTAATTTGGATTTTAAAACGGATGGCAATTCTGTAATTAAGTTGAACAGTGCTCGCCGCTTAAGCTACATTGTCGGCGACCTTCGTCTCGGTTCCAGGCGTGTGCGTGGCCGTCTTTGGTGTTGTGCTGGCGCAGTGAAGGCCGTGGCGTGGCTTCTCCTTGCTTCTGAGCCGCGTTATAAAGGCCGAGACGCCGTCGTCGTCGTTTTTCTTCCTCCTCTGTTTTCCCCCGCCGCCATTGCCATAACTCCGTTGAGCTTCCCCGTCGCCGTAGCACCTTCCCGTCTTCGGCAAAGCTTGCCACAGCATCGCCTAGTCCTTGCGCACCCAGCCAACCAACTCTGGTCGCTTGTCTTCGTCGGGAACTCGCTGTGCGTCGCTTTCTTCCTCGCGGCCGGCAACCTCACCGTCGCAAGTGCTTCGCTGTGGCCAGAGCTCCACGGTGCACCTCTGCTCTTGTGTTTGGTTGCTCCAGCTTTGTCTCAATGCCGTGGTGCTTAATATCTTGTTGATTGCTCCATTTGACCACCGCAGTCGCCGGAGCGTCGCCACCGACGACCATAGTTTTGCTGTGCTCGCTATGACCGTCGACCAGCATCTTCGTGGCTCCTCCGGTCTCGCTCTTTGCTCCATTGTGTTCGAGGTGAGCTGCTGATCCTTCCCAAGCGCTCTATTTGGTCTCTTCCGGCCTTGTTTCGCCGGCGTAGCACCGCCGTGCAGTCGTGTCCGCCATGGTCGTCGTCAAGCTTGTATACCGCTGCAAATAGTCTCGATAGTACACTTAATCGATGCGGGGTGATGAGGGGAGTGTGTTGGTACTTTCGCCGTCGCCGTTAGTCTCACCGGCGGCGAGTTATCGCCGGTCAGCGCGCCGTTGTCGTGGTCAAACGCAGGAGGTTAGGGATGACAGGTGGGGCCCGATGTCAGTGACTATGTAGTTCAAAATGTAATTTTTTCTATTTTCAGAAATGGATGAATAGTGTATGTTTTTGTTATTTTTGTATAGAATTAATTAGAGCTCCAAAAATTATGAAAATTTTTGTGTGACATCTCTGTGATGTATACTATTTAAGAAAAATATGAACTATTGATTTGCAGTATTTTTGGATGTGATAGAAATTGCTCAATTAATTAATAAATGAGTTTCCATGATTTTTCTAGGCTTATTTATTCATCAAAAAATTATGAAAATTGTTTTGCCACTTAGTTATCATGAGATGAACATGTAAAAAAATTTTGGGCTCAATTGGAACAAGTTGATTTATTTCATAATTTTGAATTAAATAATTAATTCATAAAAACAAATAGTAACCTTTAATGATTTAGGTTTTGATTGAATTTTTGATTGAGTGATTTCCTTGGGACATTACTTGGTAATGATCCTTGGCAATTGATGTGAGTGTTACGAAATAGGTTTAGTTAGTTTGACTTGTAACTGTACCGCGAAGGAAAGTTGTATTCAAGTTGTTAACTTTTGCATCCATCATCGAGCATCATATTTTGTATCTCGCATCATGTTAAACATGGCATTGTTACTACGTGTAGTGAACGAAGGTCAGCACGTGGTAGTTAATCAAGTAGTTGAGGAGGTTGATCCGTTTGTGGAGGTTGGATTTGATATCGGTGGAACGACTCCGGAACCAGACTTTTCCGTCAACGAAGGCAAGCCTCGGATGCATTTAAACCTACCTTGTGTTTTACAAATTGATTTCGCTTTTGCTTCTCTTTACTGCATTAAGTGATTAGGAGTTAAGTGCAAACCTAATTGGTGCATTACCAGCCTTGTTTTTCCATATCTACCTTGTTACCAGTTTTAATTCGTATATGCCTAGTTATGCTTAGTTATGCTTAGAACGATGAAAGTCGGGTGATTACCTGTCACCTGCAAGTTTTAAATTGATCTTTGGTTACTTATGTTATCATGTGATATGGGAATGTGGAGTAAGAAATCTAGACCAGGCGGATGCGATGTTGGGGAGCCACAAGACATGGAGGTCTTGTGAGCGGGTTCTTTCCGCCTGTGTCGATTGAGGCCCGTACTGTTGTTGAACTATGGGAGCCGAGACTTTGTAGTACTAACCGCATACTCCGGTAAGCCTTAACTTGGCTATTCTATTACGAGAATGGCTACTCGCGCACTGGGAGTGGAGAGATGGCGGGAATAGCGTGTACCCACGTGGCAATGGGCTGGATTGGTGGAGTACTGTATTCTCGGGTGGCGCGGACCCGTTCTTGTTTTAGAGGATCCGAGGGTAGGTTGATATATGTAAGTCGGGGACCTACATATGTCGTGTGGTCTGGAATCCCCAGCTGGGTTTTAATCGGTTCGAATCGTCGTTGCTCCTCGGTTATGGAGACTCAGCTCACTGTTCATCATCGTAGTGTTAATAACTGGAACTCGAATAAGGTTTGTGAAGGGGTTGGATATGAAGTTTCATGATCTCAATGCGGATTGTGTCAGCTTTGTATATAATCTTATAAAGTTTTTAATGTTGACATAAAGAATTTTGTAAAGAGCTTTTACGCAAAAGAACTTTGATTATTGCTAAAGCCATACCTTGAATCCCTGAGTCTGCATTCTTAAGTTCTATCAGTTTTTATTTTCGGTTAAGTCTTGTTGAGTACTTTTGTACTCAGGGTTCGTTGACCCTTGTTGCAGGTGAGGTTCATGAGCAGATCTGTTTTGGATCGTGCTGCATGACTGTTGTTCAGTGCGATGATGATAAGTAAATGTGTGGCCCTTGGGTAGGGCAACTTATTTGTGTGTTCTGTAATATGTTATAATGCCACTCCACTACTTTGGTTTGTATTAATTATCGAACTTAGTTGTATGGTTTGAAACAAATGGTTTGTAAACTATGTTATGGTAAGCCTTCCGCTACTTTTACTCTGATGTATTTGTATTTGAATAAACTGTTGTAATACCGCAATGACTCTGTAATGTGATCCTGCTCGGAAATCGTGGATGATTCGGGGTTCTCCGAGGACACCCGACAGTCTTCTTAAGTTACCAGGAACATATGCATAGGTGTCAAAGGTCGTTGGACAATGACAGGTGCATGTGGGCCCTATAATTTAGGAGGTTCTGCCACAAGTGGGCCCATTGATCCTTGGGCATCGTAGGCCCTAGAAGCCCCCTGATCAAGGCTACCGCAGCAACGATGTTCTGGCTTGCCCGGGCAAAGTGTAGGAGTGCTTGATCATCCTCGACGATCCTCTAGTTCACATCACCGGCCATGGCAGTGCACGCACCCCATCTCCGTGGCGCTCGATCTCACGATCGAGCTCCGCACATTCCTGCTCGAGTTGGAGTCACGCTTCCTCAAGCTCTAGGTGCCGGGCCTTTAGGTGCTCCAACCGCAGGTGGGGTGGGGCTCCTGCATCCCCCTCGACCTCGTCATCGAGGTCATTCGTTGGGGTAGCCTCCTCCTCGTGGATGCTTTTAACGTGTCCCTTAGGGGTATCTGTCATGAAGCATTCATGAGAGGGGTGAGGGCTCTCCCTGCTGGAGTCAGAGCCAGAGGGCAACTCTGGCTCCTCTATGAGGAGGTCATGGAAAGACTCTTCGACGTGTTCGATCACCCCTACGAACTCATCGTGCATGGGGGATGGAATCATGCGTTGCGCCACAAGGTGGCAAACGGTCTATGCGGAGTTGTGGAGACCAAATGGGAGCACCATCGGGGCACTCCGGATGTGGTATTCCAGGGAGAGCGGCTCTCCCCCAGTAAGCTACGCCATGACATTGGCAAATGAGAAGGTGAGGTGGTGCAGGCCCTCTTGGGAAGGTTGGGGTCCCAGGAAGACGCCGAGCTGACGCTCTAACCTCCTATAGTTATAGTCGAGGAGCTGGCCACTCCCGGGGGTGTGGGCCTCCGGCGCACGTAGCCACAGCTCCTCGAGCGCCTTAGTGATCATGTCAAGGTTGATGGAGTGGAGGGATTGAATGACGATAGGTGCCCGCGCCAGCTCTCCCTCCACTGTGACAATGAAGTCTAGGTCCCCGAAGCGCACGCATAAAATTACGTGGGTTTTATTCAAGTCCTTAAAACTTAATGCACCAGGGTTAGCCTGGGTAAGATATAACCAAGTTAGCTTTCATCTTGGTGGCATGATCATCAAGTCACCATCTGCTTCCGCTACTCCCGATGACTCCGTGATCCAACATCGCTCCTATCATGAAATACGTGGATGCAACACAGGAACGTAAATAATCAACGGCAACCGTAACTCTAATGACTAACATACTAAGCCATGTATCCATGTGGTCAAGTGAGGCTCATTTCCGAAAAAGTTTTTCGTTCTACAAACCCCCAATTATTTTTGACATTTGATTGATTAAATATATATTTTCGTACTAGGGCTCATTTAGTTACCTTAACAAATTAATTCCTATGGAGCTACAAAAATTACAGTGAGCATCTAATAATGTTAGAAATTTGCTGTAAAAATTTTAGGGCTAGTACTACTACCAATTCATCATAATAATTCCTACAAGTTCATGTTTTACCCATTTTACGTGCCTCAAATTAATTAGTCTACTCTTGAAAATTCTATGAAACTAAGTGAACAAAATACATTAACAGATAGGTCACGATTTTAGGAACCTAACAAAATTATTTTCACAATTTTTGGTCCACTACATAAATTTATATTGAATTTACAATTTTAGCTTAGAAGCTAAATTAGCAAATACTAGGAAAAAAAGAAAAGGGCCGACCTTAACCCAATCCGGCCTGACGGCCCAGCGCGGGGTACGGGCGCGTGCGCACCGCGACAGCCCAACGCGGCCCAAGGCCGGGATGCCCACGCGTGGTGGCATTCTTGCAAAAGAGACACTGTTCTTCTACGTAATAGCACAACCTCCCTACGTACTGTTCTCCTAGTCATCACTTTTGCAAATGGGCCCCTGAATGTTGCCGACTTCACCACGGGGAGGTCCCTGGACTCCCCGCGCTCGACGCCACGGTGGCCGATGGCAAAGGGCCACTAAGCTAGGCTACCAAGGCTCGCTAAGATAGGAGTAAGGGGCCGACCTCAATCCATGACTAAATGCGCATGGCTAGGTGGCGGTTAGGGGCTCGAGGATGCAATATTGCGAGCTACAGCGGCGAGCGACCATTTTGCGATGGCAGCGTGGCCGTTCCCCCGAATCTACACGCTCATGGGAGAGTGAAAGTGGTGGAGAAGCATCAGGAGCTCACCAGGGTTCGCGCTACGTTGGCGGTTGAGACGGAGAAGCGACGAGGCGACCTAGCCACGTGTGCCCGCACCTCACGGTGGCGTGCCGAGCGTGGCACCGATGCATCACCGCACCGATGGTGGGCCTCCTGGACAAAGCAATGCGAGTGCCAAGTGGAGGGGGTCAATGCGAGTTTAAGGTCTCAAGCAATCGAACTTCTATCGCTCCAATCCTATCTCTCTCCCTAGTTTTAGGTCACGGCGGCGACCAAGGCCCACGATGAGCAAAATGCCCAATTGACCATTGATAGCCCATGGTCGGGGGTGGAAGAGATGGAGGGCCAAGTAGGCTTTCGATGCCCTCTACTAGCGCAATGAATCAGTTTGTGGAGGACCAGAGCTAAATGAATTGGAGGGCGGAAAAGGCGAGCTCTGACCGTGCCCTGCCGTGGAGAAGCACATGCGCATGGGTGGAAGGCTTAAGATGGCGTGCACGTAGCAGTGGGACCAAGCCATGGCCAGCTGGTGCCGGCTATCGCCCAGGGCAAGGCTGTGCGGCGCCAACCAACGCAAGCTGGCCAGCAGCCGTAGCCCGGTCAAGACGCGGGCTCGACGCTAGCAGCGCCCACGCACGTGGTGACCGCGGCTTAGGCCTAGTGGTAGTAAACTGCGTCATGCATGCATTTTAAAGCTAAACAAAAGCAGCTAATTATCTCGTCTAAGGTTCAACCACTTATGCTAGTTTAAAGCCAACACTACCCAGTTCCTAATGAAATAATCGTTATGATCACATAGAAGCTAGGGGAAAGATAAACGAGTGCCAAGGTAAGCTCGTCACTGAAATGCCGGTTCACGAATAGAGAGCCAATGACATGGTTCACAGCACATTCCAACGTAGTTCGGCCAATTTTTATGAGTTCCACATGGCAACCAGCATGACTATAACCTACACCATGCCCAAGTGCTCGTCTTGATGCAACCAGCTGTACAAAAAACATGGATATATTGATTAATCATTTTTTGTTGAATTTTAAATGCCAAAATGGCATTGTCTACAATTCTTTTCTGACTTGGACAGAGTAAAGGCTTGGTTAGAACTAACAACCTTTAGCGCTTTTGTCGTAATTATTAAAGGGTCTAAACATTGCCGGTTTCAACTAACAATTGTACCATGACCCAGCCCATACTATATACTAACTCGTAGGAAAAAAATATTAAAGCACTATTTTAGTATGTTCCACTATATACTTTACCAAAGATAGCACTTTAAACTTAAATCGTTTGTTTGCCGACTTAACCGTGAAGACTGGATTTAATTTCAATTTGATTTCCGAGCTTTCCAAAAATACTAGCTGATATTATTACTCTCCAAGATTTAAAATTGCATGCCCAACTATGTAACTTGCCCTTAAATATTTATTTCCACACTATACTCCAGTTATAATTGGTCGTTGTTCTTAGAAATTGTTTTCATGCCAATAATTAACACAACTCATTCTATTCTTTTTGTTAGGAGTTTTCATCACCACCTCTTTACGCTAAGTAAACGAACTCACTATATTATTAGATCTATCTCTTAGGCCATAATCTCAGTGCTTAGCGAGCTTGTAATACCAGAGATGTTACACTATTCAAATCAAATAACAGAATTAAATGAACTTGCTCTACCAAACGTAATTTTAAATCTTCATAGATAAGTGTTCAAATCAAAGAACAGATTAGTAAGGGAATATAAGAGTATTAGTAAGGTTGCAGCTATTGTAGAAGTACTTAGCTAGATAACAGTAAACAAGGATTACTATAACAATGAATCTAAATATCTATAAATTAACAGATTAGTAGGCATTAAATCTACAATGGCATTGGATAGGGACTTACAACTACTTTCCCCCTAAACATTTTGTGGATCACAGTCTGATTCTTGTAGTCCTTCCATTTGGGAAAAATAGGCACATGGTTCCTCACTATTATGTTGCACTCAGTTGCAAACTTTGCAGCAACAATAGGCTGTACCGGCCTTATGTCCCCTTCTTTGATGACCACCGGCAGTTTCCCATGCCAAGATCAGGACATCCTTTGCAGAGCCTGCTCCTTTATTATTCCCCCTATCCATTGTTCCTCTTCTGGGTGTACATATACAAATAATTATAACTAGTGAGCTAAAAATAAAGTTGATTTGACAGTTAATAATACAATAAACTATTGAACTGAAACAACAGGGCTAAGAGGATTAGAGTGCAATAACATGCCTTCACAGTCTATGTTCATTTCAGTTTCACCTTTAAGCTGGGCATTACCATCATCTTCGCTGGCCACCAGGTTGTCCCCATGAGTTTGGGCTATACCATCACCTCCGCTGGCCACCTGATTTTCTCCAAGACCCTGGGCTATACCATCACCTCCACTAGCCACCTAATTGTCCCCATGACCCTAGGCTATACCATCACCTCCGCTGGCCACATGGCTGTTTTGTTCCTCCAAGCCATCACCTAGAAATAGTGATATAGTCAGAATGTGCTATCATTTAACATGAGCAAACATACATATGGTAAGTAACAATTGAGTTGTCATAAAAACTTGCCTTCATGAAGTGGATGAGTGTGCTCGTCACAGTTGCCAACACTTTCATCAGCTAGGCCAGCACGAGGGACTTCACTTGGTGGCAAACTTTTTCTTGCCCTTGTAATGACTGTACTCACTGGCGGAACAGCAAGCGCGCTCTTTTTACGCGCCTTGAACCCACCAGGAGCCATGTCAGCCTGTCTTTTCTTGCTACTAAATGCTTCCTAAACACAAATGCAAACATAGATCAATCAATAAGGCTTGGATTGTATTATATTGCCTTAGCAAGACATGACGAGCATCACAAGATTGGTGGAATTAGCACCTTAGCATTGTTAGTAGCACACAAATCTCCATCACTGGTATCATCAAGCTCAGGATGGTAGTCATTATCACAATTTCTGTCATTTCTATGGTCAACTGTAGCATCATGTTGCAGGAGCACTCTTTTGTTTCCAAGCGCTGTGACTAATGCAGGAATTCCTTGCTCTTGCATCCTTGCATTGTTTTGCATACATTTTCTTAGCTGCAGAAGCTCATATGGATGCAATTGGGTTTCTAAAAAAAGTAGTGAAATCATTAGCTATGTGAAACAAAAAGGGAATAAAGTAGCACATGCACCGAACAACTAGAATAAGGAATTATATCACAGCCGACCTCTCCTACATAAATCTACAAAACCATCACCTCATCCGGTAACAAAATTTTTCTTCTATTTATGTGAAACACGAAGGAATGGATTAAAGCACAATGGCCAAAGGATAAATCCTATCAATCTAGAGTCTCGTGTTAGCATAAATCTAGAGTCTCTTGTCAGCATTCACCACACAGAAAGGGATTGAAGCCCAAGGACAAATCCTATCAATCTTGATACCCATCAACACTATCTATTTTACCTAGAAAAGCTACCAAAATATGGGCACTAATAAGAGTCAACTGCTAGGAAGAAGAACCCAAGTACTTGTTGTGTTAAGTTTGTTTCTTCCCTTCATTCTACCTCCCGGCGCCATCTAATTGATGGTTGGCTTTGTTGTGTACTGCTCGTCGATGATGTGCTATAGGGCACGGATTGCAGTAGGAGACTGATGACGGAGGCAGGGATGGCAGCAGCAAGGAGGTGGACGACAGCGATGGAGGAAAGGCCTAGGGTTTGGATGGATTTAGGGAAGCGGATGGCAGAGGCAGGGATGGCGGCAGGATTCGGATGGCGGCGGTAGGGAGGTGGGCGACGGTAGGGAGGTGACGATGGTGGTCGAATGTCGGTAGCAAGGAGGTGGACGATGGTGGTGAAGGAAAGGCCTAGGGTTAGGATGGAGTTGGGGAAGTGCTGTGCCAGGAGGGGAGGGGATAGGATGGTTTGGATGGATATGGGTCCTGGCATGCAAAATTACTATGTACCCCTCAGGAGGCCCCTCTACGGTACACTGTTTGGGTCATGGAAAGTGAGGGTAGAAGCGTCTTTTGCCGCCACGAAATCCTATTGGAGGCGCGCCACTGTGCGAAACGAGCGAAATTTTGCCGCCTAAACAATACAATTGGAGTTGGGATAGCCTCATTTTCAGGCCTAGTTAAGGATATATGTTTTTCTTTTTTCTTTTACTAGCATAAATACATTTCATTTTAAAATATAAATCATAATAAATATGTTGTTCATGAAAAAGTCATCAACACACAAGTTGTATGACTCATCGAGATCTAGAACTTTTGTATTGGTCCTTTCTCCATAGGAGTTCGTTTGATGAATCAAAATTTGAATTTCACAATATGAGAACTTTCAAAATTAATTTTGGGACAAGAACTGATTTCAAATGAAAAATTCATCAACAATAAAGTTGTAGAGCTCATCGATATCTACAACTTTTATTTTGATCGATACTCCATGTGACAAAGTTTGAACAAGTCAAATTTTGAATTTCAACAAATGACAGCTTCTAGCAAGATTTTGTAACACTAAATGATTTCAGCTAAACAAGTCATGAATACCAAAGTTGAATAATTCATCAAGATCTACAACTTTTATTTTGGTCATTTCTTCATTTGAGAAAGTGGTAGTATACATTGTTCACGAATCCTCGAATCTCTCACATAGTTTATGACACTATATGAGAGATATGTCAAATTGTTACCAAATGTTATTATCACTTTGTTGGATGAAGAAATGACCTAAATAATAGTTGTAGATTTTGATGAGTTATATAACTTTGGTGTTCGTGACTTTTTCAGCTGATTTTAGAATTTTTTAGGAAAAAATCATCTCATTTGAAGTTCGTATGAGGGAGAAAGGTGGAAGGTTGTATGGCACAACAAATACAAGCCACATGCTATACTTCGTGTTAAAATTGCCAAAGGGATTGAACCCATCAGTAGCTAGCCCGAGTCTGAGGTTTCTAGCTTCTTCAACAAAATCTAGATATTCCCTGTCAAAATCTTGCCATGCCTCACCATCAGCTAGATGACTCATTTCCTTCTCACTAGGTTGCCTCTTTAACTTGTGCCATTGTGCTTGTTCTGAACCCTCCTTGGTTACAAATAGCCTCTGTAGCCTAGGCACCAATGGAAAATGCCTCAACACTTTTTGTGGAATCTTCTTCCTCTATGGGTCTTTCTATCTTGACAAACCACAAACTAGGCAATTGTCATGATTAGAATAATCCTTTTTGAAATAGAATGCAATTGTTGTAGCACACATGGATCGATTCATATCCAAGACCTAGTTCCTTTATATTGTTCTTTGCTTCATGGTATGATGTTGGTAGTGTATTAATCTCTGGGAATGCATCAGCTAGTAGCTTCAAGAATGCAGAAAATGTAGTGTTGGTAATCCTATAAAATGACTTCATATGAAGTAGCTTTACCACAAAGGAGAACTTTGAAAATTTGGCACAACCGAGATAAAGTTGTTGCTTAGCCTCCTTCATCAGAAGTTAAAAGAGGTTTGCCTGTTTCCATCATTATTTCCATTTTTAGATTCAGTGTTGTAACACCCTTGGTGTTATGCCCTAAACCAACTACTAAATCATGTCATGAGCATCGTGTTTATGTAATAATGCATGCGATAGCAGGTGTTGATAAATTTCTTGTAGCCTAAAATAATCAATAAAAATGTTAAATCAATGTTGATGCAATAGCTCATGTATATCAAGTAGGGTTTAAAACCAATTTTTATTATGCAAAAATACTATAGAACATATGTGTGATACTTAAATAAAGTTGGAAGTACAAACTTTGTAGATGACAATGAAACTTTAACTTTTGGAAAATAGATGTTGTTAACTAGTGTTTTGGGAGCTCAAAAATCAAATTTGATGTTAAGATAAGCTCTTTTTGTTAAGTCGGCAACACTTGAACTATTGTGTAAAATACCACTTTTGGCGAATTATGTTGAGCAAACTAGTTAAATGGTGCTTAAATATTTTGCTCCTACGGGTTAGTATAAGGTATGGACTATCATAGGAAATACTTGTTTGTAGCAGTTAATAGGGTTTAGGCCTTTTAAAAATTGTAATAAAAGTGTTAATGGCTGTTAGTTTGAATTGAATCCTTAACTTCCCTAAGTATGGAAAAGTAGTAAGACAATGTTATTTTGGCATTTAATTTCTAACAAAAATGTCTAAACACTAGTTGCATGTTTTGATATTGTTGATTGCATCAAAGTTAGTGCTTAAGCATGGCATAGGTCGATGTTGTGTTGGATGTCACATTGTCCGCTCTAAAATTGCCCTAATTTCACTAGAACGCGCTGTGAACCCTGATTCGGTGCTCGGTTCGTGAACCGGTGTTCAGCGTGATGAACTCATGTTGGCACCTCCGTATCTCCCTCTCTGGTTGCTCTCGTGTCATGGCGATTGCTCCGCTAGCTAGCTGGTAGTGTTGACTTTAGGTTAGTAGGATTGGTTGAGCTTCGTTTGAGATGATCGGCATCCTTTGCTATGCTTTAAAATTCATGCATGACCTCACCTCGGGCTGGCTGGTCCAGTGTGCGTGGTCACCATGCTCAGGAGTGCGGTGTTGCGTGGGTGTGCACGCGTTGTTGCACGCGCGCATCACGCGTGACCTTGCCGATGGCCGCCTCATCGCCGCCCGTGCTGTGCGTTGGGCCGAGCACGTCGCGGCCACCTCGTGTCGGGTCGGCCGAGCCGTGGCTTGGTTCACGTGATCACGAGCGCTGCACCGCACTGCTGCTCTGTGCTGATGTAGCCGCTGCATGGCTGCGCTGCGAGACGCCATCGCAGTACGATTATCACATGCGTTGCTGTCGCCACGTGCGTGTGCCACCGTGTCCGCTGAGCCACGCGCGGGGCCAAGCCGACGTGACGGCAGCCTTCATCTCACCAACGTGGCGCTCTATCTGCTGCTCGAGTCACCTCGCGAGATAATCCCTCACGCGATCGCTGTTCCACTACCGCCATTCACACCCTGCCAAGACCGAGCAGTCCCATCTCGGCACCTCACGGCATGCTCCCTCTAAGCCTCACCGTGCTGATGCTCCCACTCATTTAACATAGCTTTGGTCGAGGTTGTATGAGCCTAGAAGCCGCTGCTCTGTCTGCCTTGCCGCCAATGGAGCCGCGCCGTTCACAAGCTAATACATGCGGTTTGGGACACCACACCTTAATTTAGTGTTCCAGTAGTTAGGCAAGAAAGCCAGCTAGTAGCCCAACCCTCACTTTGGTGCAACCGAGCACTACTGGCCACCAATTTGGCTTTTTCTCGTCGCCGGCTAGGTGCGCCACCATGCCAATGAAATTGGGGTAAGGTATGAATTAGTTCAATTGTTTGTAAATAGAAACTCGCCTTGACCTCCTCTATCTGGTGCTCCCGCCATTTGGCCAGGGCACTTACCAGAGACATGGTGATGCGCCGATGTCCATCGTAGAGCGCCGCAGCCCCGCTCGGTGCACATGGCCAACCCACCACAGCGCTTCCCAGCTTTAACCATCAGTAGGGCATACACCACGGTGAGCTACGGATGCTTCTCCACCATCTCTACCTTGCCGTGAGGGAGTAGGCTCACCAGAATAGTCATGCCACCGCCGTGGATAGCCGCTCACCGCTGCAGCTCACGTCAGCACGTCTTTGAATTCCTAACCGCCACCCATCCTTGCGCATTTAGCTGTAGATGGTGGTCGGCCCCTTAATGCCATCGTAGCGAGTCTAGTTTGCCCAGCATAACCACTGTTGCCTCCGGTGTGCCACGCCGCCATGCCCGGGTACATCGAGGATTGCCCTATTGCAAAGGCAACACATTCTAGGGTCTTTAATGCAAAGCGTGAGTTTGTGGTAATAGTGTTCTGTTGTTCCGCATGATTATTCAAAACCCCGAGCCCTCTTTTGTAAAATGCGAGTGCACGTGGGTGCCCTAACCTTGGGCCATTGCTGGGCCGCCACAACGCGTGCGTAGCTACGCCGCGCTGGCTGTCGGGCCGAAATGGTCGCCACCGGCCCTTTTCCTTTTCTAAGCATTTTCTAATTTAGCTTCTAAGGTAAACTTGTAAATTCAGTATAAAATTGTGTAGTTAACCAAAATTTGTGAAACCAATTTTGTTAGGTTCCTAAAATCATGATCTATCTGCTAGTATATTTTGTTCACATAGTTTTATAATATTCTTAGGAGTTATATAATTAAATTGAGATACTTAATATTATCAAAATATAAACTTCTAGGAATTGTTGTGATTAATTGGTGATAGTGTTGGCTCTGGAACTTTCACAGCAAATTCCTAATATTATTAGGTGTTCACTGTAATTTTTGTAGCTCCATAATAATGAGTTTGCTAAGGTAACTAAATGAGCCCTAGTTCAAAAATATATGTTTAAGCAATAAAATGCTTAAACACCTGGGATTTTAAAACTAGAACATTTTCTGAGAAACAACGCCTTATTCGACAGAGTGGATACATAGACTAGTACGTTAGTTAATTAATCTAGCTCGTTAGCTTGTGGAGCGTAATCAGATTTTAAAGAGTTGCGGTTACTGTTGATTAATTGTGTCTCTACGTTGCATCCACGTATATCATAATAGGAACAACGATGGATCATGGAGTTGACTGAGGTAGCGGAAAAGATGGTGCCTTGATGATTGTGTCACCATGATGGAATGCTAACTTTTGGTTATATCTTACCCAGGCATGCCCCGGTGCATAACCCCTATTATTCTGCACTTTATCTTATGCTTGTGCATTAAGTTTTAAGAAGTTGAATGAAAACCACTTGCATATATATATCCTTATCCTATGAGTCCTACTAGTATGTTAGGATCATGTAGATTGGTATGCTATAGGATCCAGTAGAAGTCGAGTGATTACCTGTCACTCGCGAGAGATAGGAAAAATAATATTGTTGTTATTATATTACTGTCACATGGAATATATGTGAATAATAATTGGAGACCGGACGAAATGGTACTTTGGATTTGGACTTGGTTAGGCATTCGAGCTAGGCTCGGATTGCACTTGTTCCGCCTATGTTAATTGAGGACTGTCCATTGCTGTGGATGATAGTAAGGTCATAGACTTATTATCTTGAGCACATAGTTGCTTATGGGAGCGAGATGGCTTGTTGCTCTCTTATCGTGGGTTCCAGCTCTTTCCGGACTGACTGATTGGAGGCGGGGATGGTGGAGGTCTAAGCACCATACTGAGTTCAGGACTTAGGAGTGGGGGCTTAGAGTCCAAGTTTGGACAAGGACCTAGACCCCTTGATAGGAGAGTGGTGGGTTGTTCTTGCTTGTGCCTAGGGTACAAGCGGGGCATGTGTTTCAGGATACCTAACTGGGATACATCGATTCGCGAATCACCGTGTGATACGGTATGACTTGGCTATGGTCTAGCTCCATAGTAAGAACTGGAACTTAAAAGATGGTAAAATGGTTCTGATTGCTTACTGCCTGCTTGAAAGTAGCATAGGTGCTTACATAGAATGGTTAGTTAATGAACTAATGATGGCTGCTAATGAAAATGAATATAAGGACGCACGTTTAGTAATGCTTCCTGCAGATGCAATAACCCACAAGACAAATAAGCCTTGCATATCCTTGGAGTCTTTTATTTTCCCCCTATCGGGTATGTCTTGCTGAGTACAATTGAGTACTCAGGGTTTTATTCCTCCTGTGGCAGGTGATCGGAGGATACTTAGAGCTAACTCTTGTGTGTGGAAATCTCCTGGTGGGCTCAGAGAGGATTCCTTTTACGCTATGACCGTAGTGTTATTTATAACCCTCATCAAAGGTTTTTATAAGAAAAGATGAAAAATCTGTTAGCATCTCTTGTATATAAATGTCCACTATGTTAATACTCCACCATGTCATTAAATTAATCATGCTTCCTCTGTAACTCTGATAACATTGTTATATCCCGCTATTATAATAAATTAAGGTAATATTCTGGTACTGTAATAAAGTGATGTAAGAAATGACTTAAGAATGTTGTAAGCTTTATTCTCTCATTTATGATCCTGATAGAAAAATGTTGATTTTTGAGTTCTCCCTTGGGGTGTGCTCGATGGAACTACGTAGTTTAGTGTCCTCTCTTGAGTACTTAGTGTCTAATGAAAGACAAGTACTTCTGGGAGGCATTAGATTAGGCAGTTCTACCACAAGTGTCATGGCTACCATGTCCGTCTACAGTTTGTGGGTCCCTAAGCAAACTATCCAACCGATCACCACCATTGTTGTCATTCTCAGCCACACCAATGGAACACTCATCAGTGTCAAAAATAGGAACAGAAGCAAGGACTTCATTAACATGTACACTAATGTCCTCTCCATGATGTACCCACCGAGTATATGTATAGTCCATGCCATTCATCAAAATGTGATTCTTCACATTAGGCTGATGCAGGTACTTCTGATTAAGGCATCTAGTACATGGGCAGAGAATCTGATCATCCTCAACATATTTTTCTTTAATGAAATCCATAAATTCTTTGACACCATTGACATATTGAGTAGAAAATGGTGTGTTGTGCACCCAACTTCTATTCATCTGAACATGCATTACGGAAACACACAATTTAATAAGCGTGCACACAATTGATATGCTGCAGTACAAGAAAATCAGAGAGAAGATGGCATACATGGCAAGTATGGAGGAAGGCAGCTGGCGGCGGGAAGGAAAGTCACCTTGCAGCAAGGCAACATGTGGTGGGAAGGGACGGTGGAGAGCGATTGCTGTAGCTACAGTTTAGCCCATAGATCTAGCTGCCTTCCTCTGTTAGTGGCCCATCGTCGCTGGGCTAGGGACGTCCACGCTCCTGGCCACGGCGTGATTCAGAGGTACTATAGTCAACGATGTGGTCTGCTATCAGAGGGATTCATGGATTAGGGATTACATTGCTATAGCCAACAATGATTCGATATGAGATATCTATTCTAGTCTCTAGCACAATAGAACAAAGTAGTGCAGTGGTAGGTGCATGGCATGGGAAGTGGGAGGTCTCAGGTTTGACTCTCAAGCGCCACACTATTTTTTGAACTAGCCATTTAACAAAGGAATGGCTCATGGCCATGTTAGCACGCCATGCTGGCACCCAATGTGGCAATGGCACATCATGACGAAATTAAAAATGTCACGGATTTGGTTCGGTTGTGAAACTATGACGGTTCTTGAATATGGTCTCAGTAACTGGGCCCAAGGTTGGGCTTCAAGAGAGCCCATGTCTCAAAAATAGGTCGGCGTGCCTTGCAAGAATGCGTAAAGATCCTCGGTGATCTAGGAAACCTGCTCGGATATGCTAGATCCCATAATATCTGTAACTTCCTATCTTGTAAATCGATCAGGATAGAAATAACCGATTTGTAACCCTACCCCTGGATTGTATAAGGCGGGTAGGGACCCCCTCGTTTTCATCTGATCATATGCAATACAACTCACTGAAAGACACAAGACATAGGGTATTACACCAAGTTAGCTGCCTGAACCTGCTAAATCGCTATCTCTTGTGTTCTGTGTCACTATCCGGCTCCCTCACGCGTACCTCCACCGATTCATCTACTACCATGGGCATACCTCTCGGTAGACTACTGACTAGATTTAGTCGATAGTGGCGCACCAGGTAGGGGATGTGTGTGCTGAATTCATGGCAAACTAGATGGTCACTTTTCTGAGCTGCTTGGCCCTTCTCGAGCCGGGCTATATCTTCATGGTCGGATCCATGACCTAGATCATTGGCTGTGGCAGAACCTCCTAAATTATAGGACCCACATACATTTGTCACTGTCCAAAGACCTTTGACAACAATGCATATGTTCCTGGTAACTTAAGAAGTCTGTCGGGTGTACTCGGGGAACCCCGAATCATCCACGATTTCCGAGCAGGATCACATTACAGAGTTATTGCAGTATTACAACAGTTTATTCAAATAAATACATCAGAGTAAAAGTAGCGGAAGACTTACAATAACATAGTTTACAAACCATTTGTTTCAAACCATACAACTAAGTTCAAAATTAATACAAACCAAAGTAGTGGAGCGGCATTATAATATAATACAAAACACACAATGAGGCTGCCCTGCCCAAGGGCCACACAATTACTTCTCAACGCCATCACAAGGTACAACTGTCATGCAGCACGATCCAAAATAGATCTGCTCATGAGGCTCACCTGCAACAAGGGTCAACGAACCCTGAGTACAAAAGTACTCAACAAGACTTAACCGAAATAAGAACTGATAACTCAGGAATGCAGGCTCAGGGATTCAAGATATGGTATTAGCAATAATCAAAGTTATTTTGCATAAAAGCTTTTTGACAAAATTCTTTGTTTCAACAGTTTAAACTTCATAAAATCATATACAAAGATGACACGATCCGTAATGAGATCATGAAACTTCATATCCAACACCTTCATCAACCATTCTCAAGTTCCAGTTATTAATTACTACGATGATGAACAGTGAGTTGAGTCTCCATAACCGAGGAGCAACGACGATTCGAACCGATTATAAACCCAGCTGGGGATTCCAGACCACACGACATATGCAGGTCCCTAACCTACATATACCAACCTATTCTTGGATCCTCTAAAACAAGAACGGGTCCGCGCCACCCGAGAATACAGTACTCCACCAATCCAGCCCATTGCCATGTGGGTACATGCTATTCCGCCATCTCTCCACTTCCAAAGGCGCGAGTAGCCATTCTCGTAATAGAATTGCCAAGTTCAGAGCTTACGGAGTATGTGGTTAGTACTACAAATTCTCACCTCATGCAATTCAACAACGGACGTGCCTTAATCAACACAGTGGGAAAGATCCCGCTCACAAGACCTCCATGTCTTGTGGCTCACACACACCGAGTCCGCCCTTTGTCTAGATTTATTACTCCACATTCCCATATCACATGCTAACATAATTAACCAATGTTCCATTTTAAAACTTGCGGTGGCGGTAGTCACCGACTTCATCGTTCTCTACGCATAGCTAAGCAAAACTAGGCATATCTGAGTTCAAAACTGGTAATATGGTAAATATGGAATAACAAGGGTGGTAATGCACCAATTAGGCTCTTACTTAACTCTTAATCACTTAATGCAAGAACGGAAAGCAAAAGCGAAATTAATTTGTAAAACAAAAGGTAGGGTTGTATGCATCCGGGCTTGCCTTCGTTGACGGAAAAAAGTCCGGCTCTTGTGGCGCTTCACAAGTCTTCGATCCGACATCAACGCATGCATCAACCTCCTCTCGCAACTTGATTAACTACCACGTGTTCACCTTCGTTTACTACACGTAGTAACATTGCCATGTTTAACATGATGCGGAATATGAAACATGATGCTCGATGATGGATGCAAAAATTAATAAATTGGATACAATTTTCCTTCGCGATCGATTACAAACCAAACTAACCAAACCATATTCAGAATCGATGTGACCACACCAAAGACCGATCACTTTGGTGAACTCTCCGACCACTATGGTGAACTATCCGACCACTATGGTGAACTATCCGACCACTACGGTGAACTATCCGACCACTACGGTGAACTATCCGACCACTATGGTGAACTATCCGACCACTATGGTGAACTATCCGACCACTACGGTGAACTATCCGACCACTACGGTGAACTATGCGGAGCAAAGATCGTCGGTGAGGGAGAACCGGCGATTGCAGTGATCAAAATGAGTAAACAACAACTGACTAAGGACTACAGCATCGAAACGAAACCATAAGTACACTGATTACAGACAACGGCTCACCGAAGGGCTCTGGCCACGATGATACGCCCGCAGCGGTGAAGTTGCTGACCTCGAGGAAAAAAAGACGTGGACAGCGAGTTCTCGGCAATTTCAGGCGACCAATGCTAGCTGGCTGGATTCGCAAGGAAAAGATGGAACTAGGACGGCCTTTACCGAGATGGCAACAACGCTGGGGAGACGATGCGAGCTTGTTGGAGCGATGACAACGGCGGTGGTGAAAACAAAGGAAGAAGAAAAACGACGATGACGACGTCTTGGTACTTATAGCGCGGCGCAGAAGCTCAAGGAAGCCACGACGGAGCCGTTTCCGTGCCAGCGCGACATCAAGGACGGCCACGACGTGCCTAGAACGCCGAAGAAGGTCCGACAGCAATGTAGCTTAGGTGGTGAACACTGTTCACAGAAATTACAAAATTGCCATACGCCAAAATTCACAATTTACTCTCAAATTTTCATAACAACTCAAAAATCTTCAAAAACAAAAGTTGTTTAAAATCGAAAGTTCTACAACTTTGCTTCTATAACCATCTCCTAATTCGGTCTAGATTTTGAAATAGATTTTCAGGGTAGGATTTAAATGCTGAAAAGCGGGGTTTTCTCGAAAAATTCAAAATCCAAACAAACTTTGAACTAGAGTCAACCAATACAATTCAACACATACCACATGAATATAAACTTGTTTTAGTGTATGCATCTCAAAGTTTTCACCAAATGCCAAATGCTTTGCAATGCATATGATGACATGTCAGGTTTTAGTATTTTAAACACCCGAGGTGTTACAATCCTTCCCTAAAAGAAATCTCTTGAGATTCAAAGCCATAGAGTAAGTAATGGAAAAGGAAATGTGTCAATCCAAAAACATCCAGAACTTTTCCATAAAACAACTGAGGTTCTTTTACAAAAAACAATTTGTAGCAACCGAGCTCAACTAACATTATTCTATTCTATATTGATGCTAGAAACTCTGGAAACTTTTCTAACAAGTAATCTTCTGATTCCCAAGTAGCTTCCTCTTCTGAATGTTGATTCCATTGTATCTTGTAGAACTTTATGGTTCTCCTCCGAGTAACACGATCTTTCTGATCCAACACTCGGATAGGATATTCTAAATAAGTCAGATCTGGTTCAAGTTCCACTCCTTCAACTTCAACATTCCGCTCAGACACTCGGAGACACTTCTTTAACTGAGACACATGGAACACATCATGTACAGCTGATAAATGTTCTGGTAATTTCAAGCGATATGGCACTTTTCCAAACCTCTCCAAAATTTGATATGGTCCAATGTATCGAGGTGCCAACTTTCCTTTAACACCAAAACGGTTAACTCCCTTCATTGGTGATACTTTCAGATATACAAAATCTCCTTTGTTGAATACCAATGGTCTCCGTTGTCTATCCGCATAACTCTTTTGGCGGGACTGAGCTATTTTCAAATTACTTTGTATTTGCCTAACCTTGTCTTCCGTTTCTTTCACAAGGTCAACTCCAAAGAATCTTCTTTCTCCGGGCTCCGACCAACTCAGCGATGTTCTGCACCTACGGCCATAGAGTGCTTCAAATGGAGCCATTCTAATACTTTCTTGATAACTATTGTTATATGAGAACTCGGCCAAAGGTAAGCATTCGTCCCACTTGTTGGAATAATTAAGGACACAACACCTTAACATATCTTCAAGCACTTGATTGACTCTTTCGATCATCCATCGATCTGCGGATGATAAGTCAGATACTATCTGAAGTTTAGTACCCAATGAAGCATGTAAGTGTTTCCAAAAACTGGAGACAAACTGTGTACCCCAATCGGACACTATGGTCTTTGGTATTCCATGGAGACTCATAATTCTTGCTAAATATATCTTAGCATATTGGACAGTGGGATATATAGTCTTGACAGGAAGAAAATGTGCTGACTTAGTGAGTCGATCTACAATAACCCATACTGAGTCAAATCCCTTTGATGTCTTGGGTAGACCAACAATAAAATCCATACTTATGTCCTCCCACTTCCAAGATGGAATAGGCAATGGTTGTAATTCACCAGCAGACCTCAAATGTATAGCTTTCACCTTTTGACAAGTATCACACTTTGCTATATATCTAGCAATCTCTATTTTCATTTTAGTCCACCAGAATCTTTGCTTCAAGTCATGGTACATCTTGTTACTTCCTGGATGGATAGATAACCTAGTAGCATGTGCCTCCTCTAGAATTGATTGTCGCAACTCAGGAACCTTTGGTACCACCAGGCGATCCTTGAACCACAACACATCTTTATCATCTATGCTGAAGCATTCTGCTTTTCCATTCTCGACTCTTTCCTTGATATGGGCTATACCCTTGTTTTCCTTCTGAGCAGCAATAACTTGATCTCGAATAGTGGCTTCTACAATTATGTTGGTCAAACTTCCTTGTGGAATTACTTCTATATTCAACTTTTTCATTTCTTGACATAAAGTCAAACCCATTGTTTTCACTGCCAGACAATTACAATAACTTTTGTGACTGAGAGCATCTGCGACTACATTTGCTTTACCAGGGTGATTATGTACTTCCAAATCATAATCCTTAATCAGTTCTAACCATCTTCTTTGTCGCATGTTCAACTCTAACTGAGTAAAGATATACTTTAAGCTCTTGTGGTTTGTATACATATGGCACGTATTACCAAGCAGGTAATGGCGCCAAATCTTTAGAGCATGAACCACAGCTGCTAACTCCAAATCATGAGTAGGATAGTGTTCTTCATGTTGCTTAAGTTGCCTGGACGCATAGGCAATGACTCGGCCTTCTTGCATCAACACACATCCAATACCAATACCTGAAGCATCACAGTAAACATCAAATGGCTTCTCGATATCAGGTTGAGCTAACACTGGTGCAGTAGTCAACAACCTTTTTAAAGTCTGGAAAGCCTCTTCACAATCTGATGACCAGACAAACTTGACTTGGTTCTTCAACAATTCAGTTATGGACTTTGATACTTTAGAGAAATCTGGAATAAACCGACGGTAATACCCCGCCAATCCTAGAAAACTCCGAACTTGTTGAACTGTGGTTGGCGATTTCCAATCAAGCACATCCCTCACTTTGCTGGGATCAACTGCAACTCCTTCAGCTGACAAGACATGTCCAAGAAATTGCACTTCCTTAAGCCAAAAATCACACTTGTTGAACTTAGCATACAATTGATGTTCTCTCAAACGAGTCAGAACAATTCTGAGGTGTTCCGCATGTTCTTTCTTATTCTTGGAATATACTAGTATATCATCTATAAATACCACTACAAATTTGTCTAGCTCGGAGCATGAATACTTGAGTTCATCAAATACATGAAATGAGTGGAGCATTGGTCAAACCAAAAGACATCACCAAGTATTCATATAATCCATATCTCGTGGTAAATGCCGCTTTTGGGAATATCTTGAGTTTTATCTTGATTTGATGATACCACGATCTCAAATCTATCTTGGAGAAAACTTTGGCTCCGCCAACCGATCAAAAAAGCAAATCTATCCGAGGTAATGGATACTTATTCTTGATGGTCACTTCATTCAACGGACGATAGTCAACACATAACCTCAGGGTCTCATCTTTCTTTTTCACAAAAATTGTCGGACATCCCCAAGGTGAGGAACTAGGTTGGATAAACCCCTTCTCAATTAATTCTTGTAACTGAGCCTTCAACTCGGCCAATTCCTTAGGTGGCATTCTATAGGCTCTCCGAGAAATCGGAGCTATTCCAGGTTGTAACTCTATGTTAAACTGTACATCCCTATCAGGTGGTAGACCGGGTAAATCTTCAGGAAACACATCAGGAAATTCACGTACTACCGGGATATCTCTAATCTCTTTGACGGCAGCTTACACAAACTCGCCCATCGATCTTCTTAAGGTTGTAAGTTGGATGAGAAGTTGAGAATTACTATCGTGCAAACTTACTCTTAAAGTCCTATTCAAAGCATCTATAATAGCCTTATCTTTGATACATCCAATTCATTCCCAAGATTACATCTATATCCACGATCCTTAAGGATAATCATGGTAGTGGGAAAATATGCCCACCTGTGTTTACGGGTACCGGTACACCATTTCCTTAGTACATAGACGTCCCCAAGGCATCAGTATAAAGAAACTTTCCTTTGTTGCCCCAATTGAAATTTCATGCTTCACGATAAATGTTCTATTGATGAATGAATGCGATGCGCGTAATCAAAAGTATAACTCATGAGGGTGATTGGCAACAGAAACATACCCATCATCACTGGCTCCCCCTCCGGAATTTCTCCAGCTTGAATATAGAACACCCGTCCTGTCTTCCTCTCATCTTTGCCCTTCTGAGCATTCTGATTGTGGTTCTTGTTTGGTGCCTGACCCTGTTGTTGATTGGCAGGGGCCTTCTGATAATTTTCATTAGCCTGCCTAGGGTATGGACATTCCCTGGAGAAATGACCAGTCCTTCCACAATTATAACATGGATAGTTGTGACCCTGTGACATTGGAGCATTACCACCAGGAGCATTGGTTGACTGTGAGTTCGGATAGGTTATAATAGGACGGACATTTGACTGTTGCCCGGCTTGAGACTGTGGCGGACGATAAGAAGGACGATAATGGTTTACTGGATGATAAATCACTCTCTGCCTCTTTTGGTTTCCACCAAAAGGTCCAGATGGCACATTCTTTTTCTTCTTGAGCTCCTTATGCTGCCGATACTTTGCCTCTGAAGCAATTGCAATATTTACTGCCTCATGATAAGTGATATTGGTACAGGCTGTCATCATTGTCTGCAGTTTGGTATTCAGACCTCTCATGAACCATTTCTTTTTCTTGGCATCCGTATTGACATGTTCAGATGCATACTGCGATAGATGATTGAATCTTCCCACATACTGCATAACCGTTTGATCTCCTTGCCTCAAAGCAAGGAATTCATCCAGCTTCATAGCCATCACTCCTTCCGGAATATAATGGGCTCTGAAAGTAGTGCGAAATTCTGTCCAAGTTAACGGAACGCCTGCGGGTTGCATGGCCATCAGATTTGCATACCAAGCACCAGCTGCACCTCTAAGTTGCTGGGCAGCAAACACCGGTTTCTGAAACTCTGTGCAGTGAATAAGATCAAATTTCTGCTCCATGGTCCTAAGCCAGTCATCAGCCTCTAGTGGTTCATCTGCCTTGGTAAACACCGGGGGTTTTGTATCCGTGAAATCCACATAGGTAGCCTCATGCCTGTTATGATTGTGGCCACGATTTCCATGCATCTGATTCTGATTACTTTGAGCCATCTCATGAAGCACACGAGAATTTTCCACGGTCCACATTGACTAATGCAAATGATAGCATCACCAGATTAATTCGGCATTGGTGGCGGGTTGGGGATATCATCATCATCTTGTGAAGTACCAGGAATATGCGATCCCCGCGTACGACGCATCTGCTCATAACAAACCAAACTTTATTCACAAGCCTTTATTGGATTGCACAAAAGCTTACTCCAGACACATTACATAGGGTTTACTACTATAAACACCAGACCCTATAAGTACCAAAACAAGATACATAGCCTAACCATAATTAACTATTATACAACTCTACTCTTTTCTGTGATTACTTCAAACTTCAGGCTCGGTATCCATTTCGGAATTATTACCGCCTTCATCATCACTTTCATTGATCATTACTAATTCTTCAGGATCTTCTTCTTCTTCCTCTTCCGATTCGCTATCATTGGCAAGGATGACACCTGGGTCCATGGCATCAGCTTGAGGCTCATGATTCGGGTTTAGTAGATTGCTAAGCCTATGCACTTCCTCATGTAGATAGGTATTATGTTCTTCTAAATCTTCTACATAGAACTCTAGCTCATGAGTTCTAGCTCTAGCTACATTTTCCCTCTGCCAAGCCTCATTTTTCGTCCCTCCACCGCATTTAACTAATATACTTTCGCAGCCTCAC
Source organism: Miscanthus lutarioriparius (assembly GCA_904845875.1). Lineage (NCBI taxonomy): Eukaryota > Viridiplantae > Streptophyta > Magnoliopsida > Poales > Poaceae > Miscanthus > Miscanthus lutarioriparius. The sequence goes on along the minus strand of CAJGYO010000013.1, from coordinate 442,830 downwards.
AAAAGGTGGTGAGACGCCTCAATTGATCCTATAATTCTCCTACCAGTATAGCATCCAAAGCCCTACCTCTAGTAGCTTGTGCTAATTCTATAGAATTTCTTTGTATCACTTTGCTTGGGATCGTGCCTAGAACTGCTACTTGCTAGCACCATCGTTTCTAGGGGCAAGTTGGTGACGCTGAACTCCTTTGGGTCCAAAGGGACTTACGGGCGTCATCTTGGCACGAGCCATACTTTAGAGGAAACCAATTTAATCCAAGTAAGACCACTTGATCAAAGTCTAAAGAGCAGCTATGATGGATTACATTCCTCAAACCAGACTCACTACTCAACTCCAGACTAAGAGGTGAAGGAAGTAACGAGTGAATTATTCATGATGCATGAATCGTTCTTACGAACAAAAACATCAAAGTTTATAATGCACATAAACAACATTTATTTTTCTATATAGGGCATAGTAAAATTACTACTCCACCACACAAGACCCTTTTAATCAATTAAGGAATGGTGAGAAAGAAATAAGATAAGTCAGAAGCAATTTGGACCAAATTAATCAAGTTAAATTTAGTCATCCCAAATCATTTTGAAGTTTTCGTAAACCAATACCACAAAAACTTTGTAACGAATGTTCTGATACCATTCTATGGCAGAACCTCCTAAATTATAGGACCCACATACATTTGTCACTGTCCAAAGACCTTTGACAACAATGCATATGTTCCTGGTAACTTAAGAAGTCTGTCGGGTGTCCTCGGGGAACCCCGAATCATCCACGATTTTCGAGCAAGATCACATTACAGAGTCATTGCAGTATTACAACAGTTTATTCAAATAAATACATCAGAGTAAAAGTAGCGAAAGACTTACAATAACATAGTTTACAAACCATTTGTTTCAAACCATACAACTAAGTTCGAAATTAATACAAACCAAAGTAGTGGAGCGGCATTATAATATAATACAAAACACACAATGAGGCTCACCCTCACTTTAAGGGCCACACAATTACTTCTCAACGCCATCACAAGGTACAAATCACATGCAAAGACGATCCAAAATAGATCTCGCTCATGAGGCTCACACAACAACAAGGGTCAACGAACCACGAGTACAAAAGTACTCAACAAGACTTAACAAAATAAGAACTGATAACTCGTGAATGCAGTGCTCGAGGATTCAAGGTATGGTTTTAGCAATAATCAAAGTTATTTTATGTAAAAGCTTTTTGACAAAATTCTTTGTTTCAACAGTTTAAACTTCATAAAATCATATACAAAGATGACACGATCCGTAATGAGATCATGAAACTTCATATCCAACACCTTCATCAACCATTCTCAAGTTCCAAAGTATTAATTACTACGATGATGAACAAAGAGTTGAGTCTCCATAACCGAGGAGCAACGACGATTCGAACCGATTATAAACCCAAATGGGATTCCAGACCACCACGACATATGCAGTGCACGACCTACATATACCAACCTATTCTCGGATCCTCTAAAACAAGAACGGGTCCGCACCACCCGAGAATACAGTACTCCACCAATCCAGCCCATTGCCACGTGGGTACATGCTATTCCCGCCATCTCTCCACTCCCGGTCTTGCTGAGTAGCCATTCTCGTAATAGAATTGCCAAGTTCAGGCTTACCGGAGTATGTGGTTAGTACTACAAATTCTCACCTCATGCAATTCAACAACGGGCGTGCCTTAATCGACACAAAGGAAGATCCCGCTCACAAGACCTCCATGTCTTGTGGCTCACACACACCGAGTCCGCCCAGCCTAGATTTATTACTCCACATTCCCATATCACATGCTAACATAATTAACCAATGTTCCATTTTAAAACTTGCGGTGTGGCGGTGTAGTCACCGACTTCATCGTTCTCACGATAGCTAAGCAAAACTAGGCATATCTGAGTTCAAAACCGGTGATATGGTAAATATGGAATAACAAGGGTGGTAATGCACCAATTAGGCTCTTACTTAACTCTTAATCACTTAATGCAGTAACGGAAAGCAAAAGCGAAATTAATTTGTAAAACACAAGGTAGGGTTGTATGCATCCGGGGCTTGCCTTCGTTGACGGAAAAGTCCGGCTCTTGCGACGCTTCATAAGTCTTCGATCCGACCTCAACAGACAGATCAACCTCCTCCGCAACTTGATTAACTACCACGTGTTCACCTTCGCTTTACTACACGTAGTAACATTGCCATGTTTAACATGATGCGGAATATGAAACATGATGCTTGATGATGGATGCAAAATTAATAAATTGGATACAATTTTCCTTCGCAAGATCAAATTACAAACCAAACTAACCAAACCATATTCAGAATCGATGTGACCACACCAAAGACCGATCACTTTGGTGAACTCTCCGACCACTATGGTGAACTATCCGACCACTATGGTGAACTATCCGACCACTACGGTGAACTATCCGACCACTACGGTGAACTATCCGACCACTATGGTGAACTATCCGACCACTATGGTGAATTATCCGACCACTATGGTGAACTATCCGACCACTACGGTGAACTATCCGACCACTATGGTGAACTATCCGACCACTACGGTGAACTATCCGACCACTACGGTGAACTATGCGGAGCAAAGATCGTCGGTGAGGGAGAACCAGCGACTGCAGTGATCAAAATGAGTAAACAACAACTGACTAAGGACTACAACATCGAAACGAAACCGTAAGTACACTGATTACAGACAATGGCTCACCGAAGGGCTCTGGCCACGATGATACGCCCGCAGCGGTGAAGTTGCTGACCTCGAGGAAAAAAAGACGTGGACAGCGAGTTCTCGGCAATTTCAGGCGACCAATGCTAGCTGGCTAGATTCGCAAGGAAAAGACGGAACTAGGACGGCCTTTACCGAGATGGCAACAGCGTTGGGGAGATGATGCGAGCTTGTTGGAGCGATGACAACGGCGGTGGTGAAAACAAAGGAAGAAGAAAAACGACGATGACGACGTCTTGGTACTTATAGCGCGGCACAGAAGCTCAAGGAAGCCACAACGGAGCCGTTTCCGTGCCAGCGTGACATCAAGGACGGCCACGACGCGCCTGGAACACCGAAGAAGGTCCGACGGCAACGTAGCTTAGGCGGTGAACACTGTTCACAGAAATTACAAAATTGCCATACGCCAAAATTCACAATTTACTCTCAAATTTTCATAACAACTCAAAAATCTTCAAAAACAAAAGTTGTTCAAAATCGAAAGTTCTACAACTTTGCTTCTATAACCATCTCCTAATTCGGTCTAGATTTTGAAATGGATTTTCAGGGTAGGATTTAAATGCTGAAAAGCGGGGTTTTCTCGAAAAATTCAAAATCCAAACAAACTTTGAACTAGAGTCAACCAATACAATTCAACACATACCACATGAATATAAACTTGTTTTAGGGTATGCATCTCAAAGTTTTCACCAAATGCCAAATGCTTTGCAATGCATATGATGACATGTCAGGTTTTAGTATTTTAAACACCCGAGGTGTTACATTGGCCCCGACAACAATGGGGAGATCGGGGAGGCGGTGTAGGATAACCCTGCACCGATCATGCCAACACCTGCAATGACATCTTTGATCCTAGTGCCCCGCCACTGGGTTAGGAGATCTATCAGCAATGATGATCTAATCGCATCCATCGATCGGGTCAAAGACCGCTTAATAGAATGTTAGCTCCTCGTGGATTCGGTCTTAGATCAATCTAGAGTGAGTGACGATTTTCCTACACTCCAAGATCACCAAGCCGCTGTGACCAAGCGACCTGCTCGGCCACACCATTCGAGGAGGCCAGATTCCAATCTGGTGATCACGGCTGCTCCAGAGGGGCGCATGGCGCGACGCCGACCACTTCCCGCTACCGGCCTACGCTTGGCCGACTACGAGGCCCTGATGGAGAACCCACCGAGGCCCTATCCCTTCGGGCTGGAGGGTGTGGGATCTGCATACCAGAATGACATCCACCACCTTTTCATCGACCACATCGAGCGCGACCACATCACTGACCTCTACATGATCGACTCGACTGACTCCAGTCAGCCCACGCCCATGGTCAACATGGTGGCTATTCGCCAGCTCTAAGATGATTCCCCTCTTCTGACCGAATCTCTCCACAACATTCTGAATGAGAGCCCCGATGATTATTCCAAGGGCTCAACCAAGACCGTATCAAGCTGCCCTACTTTCCCTTCGGTGTTCTGGGGCATGATTTTCCACATTAGCCATGACAGCGTCACCAAGGACAACGAAACCGCTGAAGAGCGCGAAGCTCATCTATCGAAGAATGCTGATCGCCAACGTTGCTGAGATGCAGAAGTAGCCCAAGGGGCCGACGAGGATGGTCATGGCCCTCCCCACCATCAACGTAATCTGGAAGAGGCATTTGACAAGGTGGGCGACCAGCCAATCTACTAGACTCCAAGCACCAATCTAGCTATCGCTTTCAACGAGCTCGATAAACTCCCTCACACTCCAGAGTTCGAGAAGGTCCGAGCACATATCATAGCCATGCAAGTCCAAGTCAACAAGTTCTGGAATGACACCCCATTTTATTCCACTGCATCATCTCGTAGCCACCGCTCTCGCTGTGACAGAGGAGGCCAGCATCATGGCACCAAGGGCCCCCAACCTCAGGCTGGAGGCCCCTACCTCTATAGAGGATCCAGAGGCAACTATGAAGCTCATTCATGCCACAACGACCGCCCTCCACGCCCCCAGGGAGGTCAGGGCGGTAACCGCAACCAGAAGGTCAATCAACCCCTCCCTCGTGACCTTCATGACCACATCAATGGTGGCGTAGATGACCACGATCGCATCGAAAACAGCAGGTCCGCATGCTACGAAGCAGAGATGGAGCATCACCGGCGACTAGACGCCAAACATGAGGGATTTGCTGTCCGTCAAGCACCACTCCCTACCGGCGCATTAGGACTTCGCCCCTTCACGGAAAGGCTCCAAGCCGTTCAGTGGCCTATGGGTTTCAAGGTTATTTGTGTTAACACCTATGACAGAAAAGGCCAACCCCGCTCAGTGGCTAACTCTATACGAGATCGTCGTGAAAGCCGTAGGCGGAGACGAAGACATCATGGCAAACTATCTTCTCATCATGCTTAACTAGTCTGCAAACAACTGGCTCCTCAGCTTGTGGGAGAACTTCATCTGATCTTGGGATGACCTCAAGAATGTCTTCACCGATAATTACATGGCTACGTGCTAGCAGCCTGGCACCAAGTATGACCTAGAGAAGCGTCATCAGTCCTCTAGGGAGTCCCTGCATGACTTCATCAGGCGCTTCACGAAGACAAGAAATTCTGTTTCCAACATCACTGACGCCGAGTGAAAGGTCCTAATATGGCTAGAGGGGGGGGGGTGAATAGCCTATTTAAAAATCTATAAACCAACTAGAGTAATTTGATTAGTATAACAAATAGCGAAATGCAAACTTGCTCTAGCTCTACAAGAGTTGCAAGCCACCTATCAACAATTTTAGTTGCTATGATCACTAAACACACAATTTGCTATGTCACTACTCACCAAGAGCTCTCACACTTGCTACACTAAAGAGCTCAACTAGATGAACTTAAACTGGAAAGCAAGCTCTCAATTCTAGCTACACTAAAGAGCTTGCTACAACTAGTTTGTAAAAATATAAATGAGTGAGTAGGGTAATTATACCGCCGTGTAGAGGAATGAACCAATCACAAAATGAATACTAAATCAATCACCGGGAGAATACCAAAGGCCAAGAGACAACCAATTTTTCTCCCTGGTTTACAGGGGCGTGATGTCTTGTTGCGTAGATATGACCAGATGTCTTGGGATACCGATCAGGGGCTCACACCCCTCCTTATATAGTCCGGGGTGAGGTTATAGATAGAGTCCCGATCAATTTACACATGGGTTTTGTACTTTCTTACAACGAAATCTACGAGATATAGTTGATTTCTAATTACATCTGCTATGCATTGTCCACTAGGTTGATGAGGTACTCCGTCTGGTTTAGGCTTCTCGTGTAGTCTGTTTGGTGTACCGTACCCCGTCTAATTTGGGTTGTTTTCCATGCGGTGAGATAACCTGGGTACATATCACCCATAGTTTCTTTGCTAATTTGCCTAGAAACTAGCCATTTTTTTGTCACATAAGCGCGATAGTTATCCTTTGCTAGATTGCTTGTAAACCTTGCTGTTTTTCACCATGTAAGTGTGTTGTTTATTCTTGTTATTTGTCGGTAACCACAGGCAGATTCCTAAAACCAGCTAGACCAGTTTTGGTAGAAACGTGTCGCCTCGATTCGTTCGCGATCCGAGCGTTCTAACTTTTGATGGTATGTGATTATACATGCCCCAACAGCTTTCATCAGTGTGATGAAATTAAGGGTGAACACTTTACGTGCCAGAGACAAAGACACTTACATTTTGAATAAAATAAAGTAATAACTATATAAAATCTTGCATGGCTGGTTTCTTTAATAACGCGGCCGGGAGTAAAACTCTTTTCGCTCTAAGCGTCTCCACGGCTTCTTTAGTCCACTAAATTGCATTGTTTTCCAAAAATGGACTATAGAGGGATTGTTGAAATCTCTTTCTCAGTCATCATTTTGGTTCGTGTAAGTAGCTATTCAACATAAATGGGTGGATCCCATCATCCGACGCCTTATAGAGCCGTCACACACTTGGTCCCACCTGTCATACACGGGCACTCCAATTTCACCTGAGCACAGTAGCCTGAGTAGGCCGGTCGATTTTTTTTAAAAAAACAAAGACTCTCAAGCATTAATGTCACAGAGAGTTCACGGATATCACCAACAGCCAAAATATTTACAAAATCTGGAAGGTGATCTATCCTTAAATAGGATTGATTCGGGTCCCAAGACATACCCATGCGAACTAAGTGGGTGTTTGGTTGCTCCTCCTAAAATTTAGTCGCTGTTCCATTAGATGTTTGGACACATGCATGGAGTATTAAATATAGACTAATTATGAAACTAATTGCACAACTTACGACTAATTTGCGAAACGAATCTTTTAAGCCTAATTAGTCCATGATTTGACAATGTTGTGCTACAGTAAACATGTGCTAATGATAGATTAATTATGCTTAAAAAATTATCCCGTGGAGTACTGACGGATTATGTAATATATTTTTTATTAGTATCCAAACATCCCATACGACACCCTCATTTAACACCTCCTAAATTTTAGTCACGAATCAAACACCCCCTAACTCATGTGCATATCTGTTATGAGAACGAGGAACGTAAGACACATCAAACGAATTAAACTTGTATGGATAAAAGGAATTTAGACATTGTCAATAGAAGGCTTCTAGGTGAATGATCATACTCAATCAATTTGAGGGCCTTCAACAAAACTACGAAATCTGATTCAAGCTAGTTATTATTCATCGATGGACATCGACAAATAACCCTACATTTCAGGCACCAGCTCATTCAAATTGCTAAGTGGTTGGAGCACAAAAAGGTAACTTTTCGGCTTTCCTAATGGAGAAAAAAATCCTATAAATTTTGTAAAAAAAATACTAGGACCACCCTAGTGCAACCTACACCTTTTGAGCACCTTTTTAACTACCAAAAATTCTATAAAATCAGAAATAAAATCAAATAATTATAGAAACCTAATTTAAACTTCATATATTTGTAACTTCTCCATTTCAAATCTGATTCCAACTTGAAACCTTCACCAAAATTCTTTCAAAAATCAAGACCTATGCCTATATATTCCTGCAAGTACCACCGTACCATATGGTTCTAAGCTTGACTTCCCTTCAGGTGATCCGGTGTTCATTGGCGTTCATGTTGCTTCTTCTATGCACATCATCTTATGATCCATTGTTCACTGACGACTTGATAGGGTTCATGTTTCTCGGCCGTTTTACCACAAATCTTGTTCGTTCTTGTTCCATTTTTTCCTTATTAGCATCTATATGACCTATATAAACCTATCTAGCACACTTGAGGAAAATGTTAGTCCTATTAATTGGATTATCATTATGATCACCTAAACTACAATAGAACACGGCATCATGCCCATATTCCTTACATAAGTCACTGTCATCCCTTGTCTCCTCATATTGAAATGTTGTTTTGGTCCATGATTGGTCTTGTTCCCAATTATTCTCTATGACTATAATTCTCCAAGACGTGTTTGCTGCCAGGGACCAGATGTAGACATGTGCCCAATCATGTATGTGTCCGTATCAATGTTCCAGTGAACTAGTATTTGGGATTAGATGGAGTAAGTAACAGGTTACTGAAAACGAATAAGTATGGCTGCAGTGTTAGCACAGGTCGACTTACGTTTCCTATTATAGTCTTGAGTTCTCGAGCAAAAGATCTGCTTTCAAATTTAATACACGATAACTGTAACACCCTAAAATTTACCTCTTTTGAAAATAGGTTTAAAATAGTTTATTTATGAATTTTGTGCTCGTAACAATGTAGAAAATAAAACTTTTTTAATTAAAATTCATCATAAGGTAGCAACATATTTGTGCATACATGCCAGTGCATTTGATTTATTGTAATGAGTAATTGAATTCAAAATTCAAAATGAATTTAAAATGCTTTTGAAATTGGCTTTGAAGTAAAAGAAAAGAAATTTAGAAAAAAATAAAAGCATTTAAAAAGTGTAAATAAATTATTTTTGAAAACTTACCAAAATTTCTCATTTTTATTTGAGATGAAAAGTATATTTGAAACTGTAGTTGAATTGATTTGACTTTGGATTTGAAAATTGCTTTGGAAAATTTGAAAAGAAAAAGGAAAGGGATTCTTCCTCTGTTCCCATCCTCCCTGGTTTTGGCCCGAAGGCCCATCACCGCAGCTGCTCTCCTTTTTCCCACCAGACCCCAACCCGTTTCTCCCTCTCTCGTGGTTTCGGCCCAGCTGCGCGCACAGGCCCAGCTCTCCATCACCACATCGGCCCAGCGCCTCCTGCTCCCTCTTCCCTTTACTCCGCACTCCGCTCGTGGGCCGGCCAGCCAAAACGAAGCCCGCGCAGTCACCGGCCCAGCGTGGCCGCTGCCGCTTTCCTTCTCCTCTTCCTCTGTCGCCGATCGCTTGGGCCCACCGGTCAACTTCGCCCCCTACCTCCAGCCGTACGCGACGTGTACTCTTCGACCGCGTCCGTGTTTGCCCCGTCCACGCCCGCTCGATGGCGTGCGCCCTAAGCCACCATGCCTCATAAATATTGAGCTCCACGCCCGTGCCTTTCTCCATCGTGCCCTAGAGCAACGCCGTAGCATCATCTGCGCCCTAGCGCCGCCCATCTGAATCCACCGAGAAAAGCCGACGTCGCCGAGACGATTAGTCGCCCCTCCGTCACGGTAAGTTTGTTCCCGAGATTCTCGTTGAAGTTTCGAGCACGCCAAACCCCTTTTCTCCCTCTCTCTCGCTCTGTCTTGGTCTCCCCGCGCCGCAGCTGCTCCGCCACCACCATAGCTCACCTCAAGCCGCCTCTGCTCGATTTTAGCGGCCATAGATCGCTGTGCCTAGTTCGTCGTAATGATCTCTAGCTCCCCGTCTTTTTTCCGTGAAGGATGGTGGTCGGAATCACCAAAATCGAGCTTCGACGAGCTCCGTCGTCGGCCATGGCCTCCACCGTGTCGCCCCTCCTATTCCGGCCGGCAACCTCCTTCCTATCTCTTCTCGATCTTATCTGAGCCGTCATCTCCGATCCAGTAGTCCAGATCATCCCATACCCTTTCGCAAGCCATCTTGCTAAAGAACCCCTCCAGTTTTCTATTTTCAAACCCGCAGTCTAAAGCGCAATCACAGATTACGTTTTCTTCTTTGGAAAGCGTAGTTTCTTCGCTTTAGATCCAAAATACGTTTTCACTTATTTACAGTTTTGCCACTAATCTTGTTTTAGCCATAAAATCTTCGTTTTAACTCTGATTTGACCCGTTCAAATTGCATTAGGTTCATATTTATGTTGTCTACATGTTTATACCATTGTTAGATATGTTTTAAACTTTTAAAATTCGAGGTTAGATTTAATCTATTATTTTATTAAAGGAAATCTTGTTTAAATTCATATCTTCTACGTTTTAGCTCTGATTTGACCTGTTCAAGTTGCACTAGATTCATTGCAACGATATCTATGCGTTAGTAACAATGTTTATCATGTCACTATTTCTGGAATTTCTTGGTTTAAACTCTAATTTGAATAATAATTATGCAACTAGATTTTATAAATAAAATATGATTTGTTTTACTTTAGTTTTATAATTCAAATCTAAATTTGACTTAATTCAATTTATATAAGCTTTTATATAGTTAAAACACATTAAGCTTATAGATTTATATTTCCTCTTATGAGAAGATCTATCGGTAGCCGTTTCTTTCAAACCGTAGCTCCGATTAGCGTGCCTCTCGCGTCTGTGTGTTCGCAGCGATACGTAGAATCATGTTTCAAACTCTTTTACTTATTTTTCTATGATTGGTGTACTGTTCTAATTTAGATATATTGTTTGCTTTGTGTATGACTGCATGGAGCTTGTGTGGTGCCCTATGATCTTGTCCAGTCGGTGAGCTATACATGGTGAATCACGAAGCAGATGTTTGAGGATTTGGATTGGAAGAAGGATCTAAGTTTTAGGCAAGTTTAGCATGGAATCTTTCTTGTTGTCCTATACACCTTTAATTATTTAATTCATGCTGCATGTGTCTATCTTGACTGTCATTAAGGATTTCCTAGTACTTTGTTACCATGTACCTTGATACCTTTGGGTTGTTGCATTAGGTAGTTTTGCTAGTGCCCAACTAAAGCCATGATCTTGTAACTTGACTAATGTAATATACAATAAACATTAAAAGATGCTTTTTAGCAACATGGAACAAGGGGGCTAGAGCATTGGGCTGTTTTTATGGTGCTCTAGATTCCTCTCTCTAAGGACTTATTTGTAAGTGATCATCCGGGACTTATAGTACAATTATAAGGGATATATGGCTCTAGCTTTAGCTCAGTATGAGAACATTTTCTAGCTTGTTAGAGGATACCTTTATTGAGGTAAGAATGGCTTGACGAATCGAGTATAGGACAGCACCTACTCTTATGTGTATAGCCATGATGGAATTGTGCCATTCGACAGGAGAGTTCCTACATCTATTTGTCGAGTGAATCTAATGGCCCTAATTTATTAAACGAACCTTTAAAAGGCTTCATAGTGAACCCTGCCGACCTTCCTTGATAGTGGGTCAAGAGGCTAATTACCTCAGGCAAAAGGGTAAATCACGACTCACAGTGAAAGTGTACAACCTCTGCAGAGTGTAAAACTGGTATATCAGCCGTGCTCATGGTCACGAGCGGCCTTGGAACCCTTACGAAATAGATGATGAACACTGATGATACGGATGATGAAGATGCTCACTAATAATTACTGTTTATGCTATTCATTATTCATGTTTACTTGATCATGTGTTTATATGGACTTGTGATAAACTTGTTACTGCTCCTTTACTAAAATTGTGACAATTAAAAGCTAATTGATGTTAAACTAGTGTCAGCCTTTTGAACCTCATAAACCCCATGATATATTTGTTGAGTACGACATGTACTGACACTTGCTTTATTTTTCAATTATTTAGATAAAAATACCGGATGGGTACCAGATTGCTAGAGTCTGGAGGAATTAGGTTTGTGATCAACCAGTTAGTTGTCCCTGTGGAATTAGAGTCTTCACCCGAAGATCGGAGTTGTCTTTCCACTGTTTGTTGTCTAAGGTTATATCCTTTATACTAAGTATGTTATATATTGAGTATTGTCTTTCGATATTATCTTTATTTGTAGCTATATGTGAGATTTGACTTCCTAAACTCATATATGGTGTGTATGTGGTTTTGTTCTTAAAACTGGATACTACAATAACGTGAACCACAATAGGTTCATGTTACAATTGGTGACATCATCACCGGTTCTTGACCGAGAACCAGGCCACTTGCGTTGCACTTGGTCGTTGAACCGGTAGTATTATATTGCTGCAATCACTGCCTGTGCGCTCTTGAGTTGTAAAGGGCGGGTTGTACTGCCCCTTCTCCCAAGTAGTGTGATTTGATTTTCCAGTGATTAATAAATTAAGGGTGCAAACTTTACGTGTAAGAGGCAGAGACAATTACATTTTGATTAAAATAAACTATATATAGATTTTGCAACGAGTAGTATGGCTGAACTCGCCGGCCACCCTTCTATTATAAATGGTGAGTTAAATTGTCAATTTAATAAAAGGAATAAACATATTCATTATCACTAGACTTTGAGTACATACGGTCATTATATTTGTTTTTGACGGGACGTTGGAGTCGCCCAACGACGGGGAACTAATTGGTTGCCAGTACCTAATTGTAGTTAATTACCATAACCCGCCTCTCGCTCGTCATATTGATTAATAAATGAAGGGTGCAAACTTTACGTGCAAGAGGCAGAGACACTTACATTTTGATTAAAATAAACTATATAAAGATTTTGCAACGAGTAGTATGGCTGAACTCGCCGGCCACCCTTCTATTATAAATGATGAGTTAAATTGTCGATCTAATAAAAGGAATAAACATATTCATTATCGCTAGACTTTGAGTACATATGGTCATTATATTTGTTTTTGACGGGCCGTCAGAGTTGCCCAACGACGAGGAACTAATTGGTTGCCAGTACCTAATTGTAGTTAATTATCATAACCCGCCTCTCGCTCGTCATATTGATTAATAAATCAAGGGTGCAAACTTTACGTGTAAGAGGCAGAGACACTTACATTTTGATTAAAATAAACTATATTAAGATTTTGCAACGAGTAGTATGGCTGAACTCGCCGGCCACCCTTCTATTATAAATGGTGAGTTAAATTGTCGATCTAATAAAAGGAATAAACGTATTCATTACCGCTAGACTCTGAGTACATACGGTCATTATATTTGTTTTTGATGGGACGTCGGAGTCGCCCAACGACGAGGAACTAATTGGTTGCCAGTACCTAATTGTAGTTAATTATCATAACCCGCCTCTTGCTCGTCATATTGATTAATAAATCAAGGATGCAAACTTTACTTGTAAGAGGCAGAGACACTTAAATTTCCATTAAAATAAACTATATAAAGATTTTTCAACGAGTAGTGTCGGGGATCAATACTAGGGTACGCAAAGAGGAGTTAATACCTGTCAACATTGATTCGTCCTAGCATCAGGAGCACGACTGCACCTCTTGCTAGGCATCGCCTCATCCAGCCACCAAGGCTGTGGGCTCCGCCTCGTCCAACCCCCGAGGGTCGCCTCGACCTTTGCTGGCTCCTGGGGGATGGCTCCGCCTCGTCTGACCCCCGAGGGTTAGCTCCTCCTCGCCCGATGTCTGTGGGCTGGCTCCGCCTCGTCTGACCCCCGAAGGTTGGCTCCGCCTCGCCCGACGTCTAAGGGCTATTTCTGCCTCGCCCGACGTCTGAAGGCTGTTTCCGCCTCGCCCGATGTCTAGGGGCTGGCTCCGCCTCGCTCAACGTCCGGGGGCTGGCTTCGACTCGCCCAACGTCCGGGGGCTGGCTCCACCTCGCCCGACATTTGCGCGCTGCTCCTTCATAACTACGCGCGCGGATAAGGCAGGACACTCAAGTCAACCGCAGTACGGAGGACCATACCCTGCATGCCTGTAGGAAAGTACCATTAGGATATGACAAGACGGGTGCTTTAAGCCCTTCTAGGCATGTCAGAGCCCAAACAGTGTTGTAGGCGTCGACATTTGTCTTACAGTATTGTGGGCGCCGCCATTTGCTCTCGGGCGCGGATCTTGATGGAAGCATACGACAACCACTACGGTCCAGGAGGAAACTCGCATCATCTACTGATGTGAACGTGCGGTCATCATGCGCTGCAAAATCTGCTCCCCCGTAGGGTCGTGGATCAAGACACCACAGTGCATCACACCGCCTGGTCGAGGCGGGATGGGACGTGACTACTTGTTGACAAAGCTAGAACATGGCATCATCAGCGGACAAACGCATAGTGTGACCCTATTAGGATCAGCGGACATGCACCCAACATAGAGCTATCCTTGGCATCGTCTGTCGTGTCAGCGGGGCTCACTCAGAGGAAAAGGAAGACCCGGCATCTTTGAAGGAGCTCCTTTGCCTCTGGGTTGTCTTCTTTCTCCCATCTGTAATCCCTGCTTCCCCATGGTCTATAAAAGGGAAGGTAGGGCACCCCACTATGGGGACGAATTGATTCAACACACCATGCATCACATCACACATAGCTAAGCAGCAACCAAGCTCTCAGCACCCATTCGACCTTTCCATCAGAGACTTGGGACCCGTCCCTCTCTCGCTCATTTGTAACCCCTACTACGAACTTTTCAGTGCAAATAACATGAGCAGTAGCCACGAACTGGACATAGGGACATTCTGCCCAAACCAGTATAAACCTTGTGTCTTTTTAGCACACTATCCGGGCCAATCACGCAATAACTCAAATTTACTCGTTGCTATTTAATCGAAACACCGACAGTTGGTGTGCCAGGTAGGGGAATTTTGCGCGTTCCGACATTAACATTAGGCCACGGATGGCTAGCCACGGTATTAGCTGGATCCCGGGCGCACACGTGCGCTTCGGGGACCTGGAGTTCATGATCATGGTGGGAGGAGAGTTGGCATTGGCTCACGCCGCCATCCAATCTCTCCCCTCCATTGGCCTCGACTATGAGAGGCTTGAGCTCTAGCTCGGTGTCTCCCTAGGACCCCAGTCGTTCAGGGAGGACCCACGCTGCCTCACCTTCTCTAATGCCAACGACATGGCACGACACACTAGAGGGGAACCCCTCTCTTCAGAACACCTCATACGGAGTGCCCTAACAGTGCTTCCATTCGGTCTCCGCAACACCGCGGCAACCATTAGCCAACTTGTGGCACAATGCAAGGTTCCACCTCCCACAAACGACAAATTCGTAGGGGTGATTGAACACATCGTGGAATCTTTCCATGACCTCCTGGCAGAGGAGCCAGAGTCGCCCTCTGGCTCTGACTCCAACAGGGGAAGCCATCACCCCTCTCATGAATGCTTCATGATGGGTACCCCCGAGGGGCACATCGAAAGCGTCCATGAGAGGGAGGCTACCCCAACAAACGACCTTGACAACGAGGCCGAGAGGGAGATAGCGGCCCCACCACGCATGCCGGTGGAGCAGCTGAAAGCCCGACATCGAGAGATCGAGGAAGCGTGACTCAAGCTCGAGCAGGAATGTGCGGAGCTCGATCAGGACATAGAGCACCACGGAGATGGTGGGCGCGCATGCGCCATGGCCCGTGACGTTAACTGAAGGATCATTGCAGATGATGAAGCCCTCCCTCGCTTCGTTCGATAAAGTCAGAACATCGCCGCCGCTGTGGCCTAGCTACATGGCCTTCTAGAGGCCGCAATGCCCGAGGATCGTCAGGCCCGCCGTGAGATTCGCACACTGCTCGAGCATGCGGCGGTGCAGCAGGCAGAGAGATCATTGTCTCGGTGACACGAGCCCGACGTTAGCCTGCGCACGCCCTCCGAGCACCCCGGTAGGGACGCGTGGATCCACCAGGCCCCATAGGGCGGCAGCCAGCGTGCCGTGGTCCCGGTGCATCTGCATCTCGGCCACAACCGCGATGCACGCAACACTCTCGACGCCTAAAGGCGTACTCACAATGACCCAGGAGAGGGAGATAGCCATGGCTATCATCCTCACCGTGGCGGACGCTACGATAGTAGCGAGGACCGAAACCCAAGCCCCGGCCTACTAGGGCCTCAGGCCTTCAGCCAACACATCCTTAATGCTGCCTTCCCGCCAAGGTACCGGCCACCAACCAACATCCTAAAGTACTCTGGGGAGACGAACCCTAGACTATGGATTGAGGATTATTGGCTTGCCTGCCAAGCCGGTGGTGTGGATAATGATGATTTCGTTATCCACAACCTTCCACTGTTCTTAGCCGATTCGGCACAAACATGGTTGGAACATCAGCCGTCCAACAGAATCCAGAGTTGGGCGGACCTAAAGGAGATCTTCGTGGGGAACTTCTAGGGCACATACAATTGCCCCGGGAACCCATGGGACCTCAAAAACTACCGACAGAAGGCCGGTGAGACCCTCCTCTGGTACATCCAGTGTTTCTCCCGACAGTGGAATGAGCTACCTAACGTCGCCAACGCCGACGTTATAGGAGCTTTCTTGTATGGGACCACCTGTGAGTCTCTGGTTCACAAGCTAGGATGCAAGGGTATGTGAACCTCCAAAGAACCCCTTGACATCACCACCAGCCATGCCTCGGGCGAAGATGCTATTGAAGTGATCTTCGATCACCTCAATGGCAAGGCAAGGCAAGACGAGGACGCTGGCGAAGGTGCCTCCAACCATCCCGCCAAAAACAAGAGCAAGAAGCAATGGCACGAGGGCTCTCTCATGGCCACCGCTGACCGCAGGGGTGGTCGGAAGCCCACGGAGGGCACTCTGAGGAGCCATGCCCAAACCATGCCTTCCCCGTCGGGCATCTATACAAGGACTGTGTCCTCATGAAGCAGTTCTTGTTCGGAGGCTCCAACAAAGGGGAGCATGGGAAGGACTCTGACCCAACCACGGACGACATCGAAGGGAAGGACGATGACTTTCCAACACCGGATGGCTGCCTCATGATCTTCGAAGGATCGGAGGCCTACGACTCCAAGCGCCACCAAAAGATCACACGCCGTGAGATCTATGTGACTGAACCGGCCACACCTGCCTTCCTCTGGTGGTCAGAGCCCACTATAACCTTTGATCAGACCGACCACCCAGAGAGCGTCTCGCAGCTAGGGAGATACCTGCTCATGGTCGACCTAATCGTCAGCACGAAGCGGCTCACCAAGGTACTGATGGATGGAGGCAGCGGCCTCAACATCATGTACGCCGAGACGCTCAATGCTATGGGCATTGACCGTGCATGCATCTAGCCAACCAGAGCGGTCTTTCATGGCATCGTGCCTAGAAAGCAGGCCATGCTGCTCAGGCAGATTGATCTACCCATCACCTTTAGGGGTCCATCCAACTATAGGATGGAGACCGTCGCCTTTGAGGTGGTTGGTTTCCACGGAACTTACCACGCCATCCTAGGACGACCATGCTACGTGAAGTTCATGGACATCCCCAACTACACCTACCTCAAGCTAAAAATGTCAGGTCCAAGCGGGGTCATCACCATCGACACCTCCTTTCAGTGCTCCTATGAGTGCAAAGTCGAGTGCTGCGATCACACCACAGCGATCGTAGCCTCTAGAGAGCTCGCGGACATCAGAAAAGAGGTCACCAAAGAAGCACCTAACTCCAAAAGGTTGACCGGGTCCTTCGAGCCAGCGGAAGGCTCTAAGGAGGTCCTTATAGATCCTAGGAGCACCGAGGAAAAAATAGTGTGCATTGGTACCACGCTTTCCTCCGAATAGAAAAGCGCGCTCGTCGGCTTCCTCTGCGCCAACAGAGACATCTTTACGTGGAAACCCTCGGACATGCTAGGCATTTTGAGGGAAGTTGCCAAGCATGCCTTGAAGATCCGCCTAGGCTCCAAGCTAGTGAAACAACGCCTGCGTTGATTCGACGAAGGGAAACACAGGACCTTTGGAGAGGAGATCGCAAAGCTTTTGGTGGCCAGATTCATCAAGGAAGTGTACCACCCGGAATGGTTATCCAATCCTGTTCTTGTATGAAAGAAGAGTGGGAAATGGAGGATGTGTGTTGACTACACAGGTCTCAACAAAGCGTGCCCAAAGGATCCATTTCTTTTGTCGCGCATAGACCAAATAGTCGACTCTACCTCGGGGTGCGAAACCCTCTGCTTCCTTGATGCGTACTCTGGGTACCATCAAATCATGATGAAAGAGTCCGACCAGCTCGCGACATCTTTTATCACCCCCTTTCAGATCGTTCTGCTACGTCACAATGCCGTTCGGTCTAAAGAATGTTGGGGTCACATACAAGCGGTGTATGCTCAAATGTTTTGGGGACCTCATTAGGTGGACCATTGAGGTCTATGTTGATGACATCATGGTCAAGTCCAAATGGGCTAACCACCTCGTAGCCAATCTTGAGCAGACCTTTGCAAAACTTTGAGCAAACGGCATCAAACTCAATCCTGAGAAGTGAGTTTTTGGGGTCCCGAGGGGCATGCTGCTGGGTTTGATCATCTCCGAGAGTGGCATCAAAGCCAACCCAGAGAAGATCTCAGCCATCATTAGGATGGGCCCAATTCAGAACGTAAAGGGGGTACAACGAGTTACAGGGTGCCTCACCATGCTTAGCCGCTTCATCTCACGCCTCGGTGAATGAGGTTTGCCCCTTTATCGACTTCTGAAGAAGGCTGACCACTTTGAATGGACATCCGAGGCCCAGGAGGCACTTGACATGGTCAAGCTGCTTCTGACGAAAGCCCTGATCCTAGTTCTTCCTACCGATGGAGAACCCCTTCTGCTCTACGTTGCGGCCACCATGCAAGTAGTCAGCGCTGCACTGGTAGTAGAGCCGGAAGAAGAGGGGCATGCCCTTAAAGTACAACGCCCTATGTACTTCATCAGTGAGGTCCTATCCGACTCAAAGACCCACTACCCCCAAATCCAGAAGCTTTTGTATGCCGTCCTCATCACCAAGAGGAAGCTACGCCACTACTTCGAGTCACATCCAGTGACAGTCGTGACATCCTTCCCCCTCGGCGAGGTCATCCAAAACAAGGATGCCATGGGAAGAACTATAAAATGGGCACTCGAGCTGATGGGTTAGGGCATTACATATGCCTCCCAGACAACCATCAAGTCCCAAGTGTTGGCTGATTTCATCGCGGAATGGACCGAGGTCCAAATGACACCAGTGGTCATCGATCAAGAATACTAGACGATGTACTTCGATGGATCACTGATGAAGAAGGGCACCAGCTTGGGACTGGTCTTCGTGTCACCCCTCGGGGTACGCATGAGGTACATGGTCCATCTCCATTTCCCCTCCTCCAACAATGTGGCCAAATATGAGGCGATCATCAACGGCCTACGCATCGCCATCGAGTTGGGCATCCGATGCCTCGACGTTCGAGGAGATTCCTACCTGGTCGTCGACCAAGTTATGAAGGAATCGAGCTACCATGATGTCAAGATGGCCTCATACTACCAAGAAGTCCATCGGTTAGAGGACAAGTTCGAGCTCAATCACATCTCGAGGTGCCTCAACGAGGTAGCCGACGCGCTTACAAAAGCACCATCTGGCTGAGAGTCGGTGCCAATGGGCATCTTCGCCAGTGACCAACAAATGCCCTTAGTTCACTACGAGGGGTCGGAACAAGGCGGTGACAGTCCATCCAATCTAGGCCTGGAAGCTGACCAACCATCGGCTCCATCCGGACCCAAAGTCATGGAGCTCAAAAAGGACCCGACGACAGAGCCCGACCCTTTGATCGACTGGAGAATGCTCTACTTCGACTACCTCCTATATGACGCACTTTCGATAGACAAGACAGAGGCTCGACGGCTCGTACGTCGCACCAAGTCCTTTGTTCTTGTGGAGGGCGAACTCTACAAGCGAAGCCACACCAAGATCCTACAGCGTTGCATCCCCATCAAACGGGGGAAGCATTTGCTGAACGATATCCATGGTGGGATCTGCAGTCACCATGCCACGCCTAGAACCCTAGTCGGAAACGTGTTCCGACAGGGCTTCTACTGGCCCACCGCTGTAGCAGATGTCGAGCAGATTGTACGCACCTATAAAGGGTGCCAGTACTACACTCGGCAGACTCACCTATCGGCCCAAGCGCTCCAGATGATCCCCATCACCTGGCCGTTCACGGTTTCAGGTCTCGACCTAGTTGGACCTCTCAAAAAAGCACCCAGGGGCTACACCCACTTGCTTGTCACCATAGACAAATTTACCAAGTGGATAGAAGCTCGGCCGATCTTCGCGATCAAATCTGAGCAGGCCGTGCTGTTCTTCCTCGACATCGTCCATTGCTTTGGAATCCCAAACTCCATCATCACGGATAATGGCACACAATTCACCGGAAAGAAGTTCCTTCGATTCCACGATGAATACCACATCCGGGTCGATTGGGCTACCATCGTGCATCCCCTAACAAACGGGCAGGTCGAGCTCGCAATTGGAATGGTCCTACAGGGCCTTAAGCCTAGGATCTTCAACCAGTTGAACAAGTTTGGCGCACGCTGGGTCACCAAGCTTCCTTCAGTACTTTGGAGCCTGAGGACAACCCCTAGTCGAGCCACCGGCTACACACCCTTCTTCATGGTCTATGGTTCTGAGTCTGTCCTCCCAACTGACCTCAACTATGGAGCGCCAAGGATCGGGGCATACAACAAATAGGGAGCCAGGGTGTCCCTCGAAGATGCCATGGACTAGCTGGATGAAGCGTGTGATGTTGCCCTCCTTCGCTCGGCCAAGTACCAGCAGGCGTTGCGATGGTACCACAGCTGACGAGTGCGGGGTCAAGCCTTCAATGTCGAGGACTTGGTCCTTTGCCTTGTCTAGAGCAACAAGGATCACCACAAGCTCTCCTCACCATGGGAGGGATTGTACGTAGTTGTGGAGGTGCTCTGTCCAGGCGCCTAAAAGCTCAAGACCATCGACGGTGAAATCTTCACCAATGTGTGAAACATCGAGCAGCTACGTAGCTTTTATCCCTAATAAATGCATACTTCCCCTTATTAGTTTCGTTATCAAAACTCCCTGATCCTTCGTGACATCTGACCCCAGCAACAGCAAGGGGTCGGGCGTCACTCGGGGGCTGATATGAGTACATTTATCCTGCAAACATTCTCTGTGCCTGCCCCCTTTTCTCACGTTAAGGCCTTGGAGCTAGGTTTTAGGAACAAGCTCTGAGTATAACTGATCGGACTACGAGAAACCTACGCCCCAGTAGGCTACGGCGCCTTTGCTCACCAGCGTGATCAGAGCTAGCTCAGCCGCACTCCGAGCTTATATGACCTTAAGTCTGGAATGGGTCGGAATGCACTAAACCTCTTTTGCAAAAAGAGGAAGAAGGGCTAAAAAGTTGTTTGCTATAATGAAGAGCTCATCCATTTTGCACAAATTCGATGCTTGGCTTATCTGCCTAACTAAATTCTTGCGCGGGATGTTCTCATCCTCTATTTCTGTAGGAAAATCTTGTCTCGACAGGTAACGCGAGTTGATCAGACAGCTAACGAGAAATGGATAAGGAGCAGGCAATATCACACTCATATCTGGGGGAGGCTTTCCGAATCCATCACTCTTACCATCGAGGTAAAACCGGTGCCCAGGTCGATTGGACGGCTCAAGACCGCTGCCGAAAGATAAGCATCCTTACTTACTTTACGTATTAATTTCGATACCGAACCTCCGACCCTAGCAATGGTAGGGGGTCGGACATCGCTCGGGGGTTGGTAGCAGTGTCTATTCGCTAGACATTCTCTTGGCCCGACCCCTCCTTACATCTAAAAACTAGAGGTACGGTGTGCGGGCACAAACTTTGGGTAAGCCTGGTCGGACCGTTAGGACCCTACGCCCCAGCGGCTATGGTGTTTTGGTCCACCAGCGCGACCGGAGTCTTTGTCTCCACACTCCAAACCTTAACCTCCACCTTCTCAGGAAGGGTTTGGAGGGGCCTACCTACGGAATATCCATCTAGGAGAGGCTATCAGGTTGCCCAAATTGATTGAACGGCTCGGGCCGCTGCTGAATGATAGATACGGAAGAATGGGAAGCTCGTGCAGGTTACACCGGCCCTGTCATGAACATCAGACCCAAACCCCGCACGGGCATATCTGGTAAGAACTCCTAGAACCTGTCACTCGTGCCATCAAGGTAACGTTACCGACCCTCGCTATTTCTTTATATGAACATTCATTTATCCATTTTCATTCATACATTCATTCATTCATCTAGTTCCATTCATTCATTCATGCATGCATTCATCCCATATATCCAAGCATTGCATATGCAATTGCCGCATCACAATGCTTCGTGTCGCGTCACGAAGCGGTAGTCGTCTCATTCGATATGAGCGGCAACCGACCGAGGTTCGAAGGCCGGCCCACAAAGGGCTCGAGGCCACCTCACGTCAAACAGAGCTAGGGAAGAAAAACTGAGATGGGCCCCAATGGCCTTGCCTGACCCCACTCAGAAGCAGACAGGGACATCTCGACCTTTCTCGTTCGATTCTAACCTCGAGCGAAGCCCACAGAATCTCCATTGAGGAGAGGCCAACAGGCCACCCGAACCTATCAAACGGCTTGGGCATCTGCCGGGAGGCAGGTTAAGAAGTAGTGGAATGCCACATGAGGGCTCTACTGACCCCGTCAGCGGATGACGGACCCAGATTCCACTCGAACATGCCTGTTAATGAGCTCATCGGGCACGACACTCGAGCTATCGAGGCAAGTATCGTTAGCTCAGCCCCTCTGGCTGTGGAAACTGAGGATGGGGTGACACATGAATGATGGTTGACCCCTACTGAACCCCACGAGGCTCAGGGGCTCAAGCAGCCTGATCCTAGATCAAAAGACCGAGGTTTGAAGGCCGGCTCATGGAGGGCCTAAGGCCGCCTCATGTCAAACAAAGAGCCAAGGGGGAAAACGTAGATGAGCCTCAACGGCCTGTGCCCATCCCGCTTAGAAGCAGACAAGGTCATCTTAACCTTCTCGTTCGATCCTAGCCTCTAGCCAAGCCCGTAGAATCCCCATTGAGGGGGAATCTGTTGGAAGGCGGGAAAAGGAGCAACGGAATGCCTCACGAGGGCTTTACCGACCCCATCACAAGTGATAGAACCGGAATGCCCGTTAGCGAGCTCACCGAGCACATCACTTGAGCCATTGAGGCAAGTAACGTTAACTCAACCCCTCCGGTTGCGGAAACCGTGGATGGGGCGACGATCACAAAAATGAGCCGACCCTTGATCGAATCCCTGCCACGCGTGGGGGCTCGAGGAAGGTTGGACTTGCAAGAAGACTGAACTTATGGTTGTAGAATGATAGCTAAGATCCGAGGGAGGGGGTACATGTGAATACAAGATACGCATTCTCCTAAGTTTCACTATCCTCTCCTCAATTTTTAGTGACACCCGACCCCAGCAACGGCAAACGATCGAATCTCACTCGGGGGTTGATAAGGGTATAAATACACCTCTTTTCAAAATAGTCGCTGCGTCAGACCTCTTCCTCACTGTTAAAGTTTAGTGGCAAGGTTTAAAGAAATGGATAACTGAGCATGCCTGGTCGAACTGCAAAAAACCTAAGCCTCGGTAGCTATGGTGTCTTTGTTCACCAGCGTGATTGAAGGTTCCCTCTTACACCTCGGGCCATACAGTCTTAACGAATGGAAGGGTCGGAATACGTAAGCCCCTTTTTCGCATACAAAAAGGGGGAAAGCGAGTTCAATCAAACAAGATGAAATTTCAAATTTGTTTTTGAGATACAAAGGGTCGACACTTGTCCATAGATTACAAGAATGCTTATCCAACCTATTTGACTAACTATCCCCTCCGAGGGAGAACTATGTCTTCAACTTTGTCCGCCAGGTTCCGCGCGGGAGGAGCTACCGCCGTCTCTATATCATCCAGCTTGGAGGCTTCATAGCCAGGCGTGAAGCCAAGGCTCATTGTCTCCAAGTCAATGCTTTCCACATAAAGAGAGCGGGCGATGGCAAAGGCTTGGGTGATCCCAGAGTGAAGAGCTTAACTCTCGAGCTAGCGCACCCGCGACATGATATCTATGGTACGGGCCGCAAGCAAGCTGGTCCCCTCTGGCCGCACCACCTCCAGGTCGTCATAGACCACTCCGAGGGCAGCGCTCAGAAGATCATGCTCGTCACTCTCTGCCTAAAGGGTCCTCCGTGTCTCGGCGAGCTCCGTGACCAGCTCGGTGGAGACGCTCTCGGCCTCTAGCCTAAGGGTTGTCGCGGTTCCAAGCTCAACCTGGTCACGCTCCCTGCAGGCCACGCCGCACTCCGAGCAGAGCCTCTCTATGGTCTGACGTAGCTCGTCTCACTCCTTGCATAGCTGGGCAACCACCTCAGCATCTAGGTATGCCCTCTACTGTACAGCCATGAACCTCTCCTCGGCTCCTAGCTTGAGCTCCCTCTCCTTGTTATCCTCGGCCAGGAGGTCAATGATCTGCTGGTGGGTCTCAACGTCCCTTTGGAGCAGCTAGTCCCGCTCCCTCATGACTTTGGTAGCCTCCTCCTCATCCTACCACGCCCTCACCGATAGTTCCTCAAATGCCTTCTTGGCTTCCTCCATGTCCCGATGGGCCTCGGCCTCCCGCAGCCGGAGACTGGCCGCCTCCTTGGCCAGGGGAGTCAGCTCGGCCACCCTTTGTTGGGTGACAGCAAGCTAGGCGCTCACATCCCCATGCAATCAGGCCTCTTCGGCGAGGCAGTCCCATTTCTCCTTCTGCTCGTGAAGGAACCGGGATTTCTCCCGGCTACGAGTGCTAAGGGACTAAAAGAAGATCAATGTCAAAACACAATAATGCATGAAGAATGAAGAAAGCGAGAGGAAAGATTAAGTGAATACCTAGCCAGTAGGAATGACGACGTCGCATAGGGCGCCCCTGGCCTGGTTCAGAGCTTCTAGCATGGCCGAGATCCCCTCATTGAGACTCTCTCGCTCTATGTTCTCAGTAGCATCGTCGAGCGAGAAGACTATCGATGTTGGGTCTTGTTGATCCATCCACTAGAATCGTCGTGCCCACCAGGGTCGTCGTGCCCACCAGGGTCGGCGCCACAAGCGCGAGCGGCAGCTCCGTCTACTCCAACGTCAGCAGCGGAATCACCTCCATCGCCAGTTGCTCGGCGACCTCCGAGGGCGCTCCTTCAGCCCCGGTGTCCACTTGACCCGCCAAAGGCATGGGCACCACCACAGGTGGTGCCTGACCGGCCGACGACCGGCTCTGCTCCTACTCGAAATGGGAGCAACGTCGGGCGATGGCCGCCATCTCACCTGAATGGCGACACTCTTCTTGAGCGCCAGTGCCAATGAGTTGCCCCGTTTGAGGATGCTGCAAGAAACAAAAGGCGTAAGTCACGCTGAAAATAGAGAAAACAGAGGAGTCAATGACTTACATTGGTGTTGTCGGGCGGAGGATACGTTTGGGGGATGAACCCCTAGGTCCTTGTTCCACCTTGTTGGGGTAGGGCCGTTTTGAGCCCGCCCCTGCTCCCGGGCAGAGGGGCTCATCTCCCTTGCATCCCTGGGCACGGTGGTAGAGCCACCCCCCTCCATCGGCGCCTCAGACGTGGTGGCAGGCCCGCTAACTCCTGTCGTCTCCTAGGGCATGGTGACAGAGCCACCCCCTCCGTCGGCACCTCGGGCACGGCGATAGATCCGCCCACCCCTGCTGACTCTTGAGGCATGGCAGCGGGGCCACCCCCTCCGCTAGCACCTTGGGCACAGCGGCAAATCCACCCACACCTACTTGTTCTAAGGACGGGCTGACAGTTTAGCCCGTCTCCATCGGCCTCATGGGCTCACTTCCCCCACATGAGACGGGAAGAGTCCCTGCAAGGATGATTGGATACCTATCAGCGTATCCTCGCTCTCCTAGCCATCACGCTCTGTCTCATCAACTACCTCATCATCTTCTTCCTTGTTGTCATCATCGTCACTATCGGTTTCCTCCCCGTGCTCCCGCGCACGCAATTTCTGTTATTTCTTCTTTCTCTGGTCCTCCATCTCTTTCCTCTGCCGCTCGGCCTCAGCACGGTTTGCTGCCCTCATGGATGGATCCCTCGGCAATGGAGCTGGGAGATCCATGAGGATGAGGTCCCTCGGCTGCCCCCCACTCTCAATGTCAGTATCAAGGGGTTGGAAGTCCAATTGAAGAAGAAGGCATGAGAAAGAGAAAACTTACAAGGACAATATACCCTGGTTCTGGCCGCATCGGAGGATGCCCCGGCACTAGATACACAAACTCAAGGACAGCGCCGACGTCATCCTATGAAGGCTCCATCGCCTCCTTAATGCGTTGCGCCACTTCAGAGGGGGAGAGCGCTCCCTCGGCGAGCGCCGTCCCATTGAGTGATGCCACGGGCGCCATCGTGTGTAGGAGAAGCGCGCGTCTCATCAGCGGCGCCACCCTCCATGTGTGGTAGGTGCTGATGATCCCCGACCCCTTCATGCCCTCTCCTTCAGGATTCAGATGGTGATGAGATGGTCCCAAATTCTCTTCTTGTCTTTCTCCAAGACTCCCCACTTCCTCCACGAGTCCAAGACCTCTTCAATGAGGCGCTCGGTGAACTCTGGCAAGGGGACGACTACGTCGTTCTTGATGCAGAACTAATACGAATGCCACCCCTTGTTGGAGGTCGATAGACGCATCAGTGGGTACTCGCTAACCCAGTTGTTGCAGAGCTGAATGCCGGCGCATCCCATCGGCACGTTCAGCTCCTATTTTTGCTCCCGCTTCTTTAGGAGGGTGACGGCGAATAAGTACCGCTATAGGTCAAAGTGAGGACTAATCCCTAGGAATCCCTCACATAGGGCGATGAACGCCGCAATGTGCTGGATTCCATTAGGATTAAGGTGTTGCAGCTCCACCTTGTAGTAATGCAACAACCACCGAAGGAACTTGTGGGCGGGGGTGGCGAATCTCCGCTTGTGGAAGTGACCGAAGGACACGACATAGCCGTCGGGTGGCGACGACGCATCCTCATCGCTGGGCAGCTGCCACTCCTCGGTGGCGGCCCGCGCACAGAGAAGACCACGGTGGATGAGGCCCTCTAAGCGCTAGAGGGTGATATCAGATCTACACCATGGCTCCACTGGAAGATTGGGGTGGGTGGATGTGAATTTGACGATGGCTGAGACATGGATGTGGGAAACTTAGGTGATTGGCGGCGGAGGTTGCAGATGCGAAGGCAAGGAGGCGAAGTATGAAACCCTAGGGGCGAACCCTTTGGTTTTATAGGGGCGACAGATGTGAGGAAACCAATCGTCCACCTGGATCACCGTGCCTGCCATGATTCATCACCATGTCACGTCGTGGGATATGTGCCCGCAATCCCTATCCTTTCCCTCCAAAGATGCGCCAGACGTTTTGCCTCCCCGGGCGGACCAGGACTCTTTTCCAGCAAAAGGAATACGTGTCAAAAAAACATTTCTATAGCCTACCCAGGCCTAGGAGTTTGAGGGCTGGCCCATCAGCGGTTTCAACGGCCGTCCCAAGGCACCCTTACGACAAAGGATGGGCCCGCAAGCGGCCAGAACTCAGGCGCACGAGCATCACGGGAATCTTGGCCCTCGATCAAGTCTTAGTCTGGTTGACCCTGGCTGGATCCCCACTAACGAGATGCTGGGACCCCAATCGCACTATCCAGCTAACAACCGCCAAATCTCACGACCATACCCGCGAAGGGTCTGACCTCGGCGAAAAAGAAATTGTCATCTTCAGGGCACGCCGTGGGCAACAATAGAGGGCCAGGGCTCTCAGAATCCTCTCTTTCGGAAAACCCTTCGAAGGAGTATCCTACTCCTCCACAGGCTTGGGGCTACACCCACCGGGTGCACTCACGTGCACCCACTGGCAAATCAGAAAAACCTTCGAAGGAGTATTCTACTCCTCCGCAGGCTCGGGGGCTACACCCACCGGGTGCGCTCGTGTGCACCCGCTGGCAGGTCAAAAAAATCCTCCAGACGATTTTACTTGAATCACCCGGTGGCTCGGGGACTACTGTCGGGGACCAATACTAGGGTACCCAAAGAGGAGGAGTTAATACCTATCAACATTGATTTGTCCCAGCATCAGGAGCATGACTACACCTCTTGCTGGGCATCACCTCATCCAGTCACCAAGGCCGCGGGCTTCACCTCGTCCGACCCCGAGGGTCGCCTCGACCTTGGCTGGCTCCCGAGGGATGGCTTTGTCTCGTCCGACCCCCGAGGGTTAGCTCCGCCTCGCCCGACGTCTGAGGGCTGGCACCACCTCGTCCAACCCTCGAAGGTTGGCTCTGCGTTGCCCGACATCTGAGGGCTATTTCCACCTCACCTGACGTCTGAGGGCTATTTCCGCCTCACCCGATGTCCAGGGGCTGGCTCTGCCTCGCCCGATATCCGGGAGCTGGCTTCGCCTCACCCAACGTCCGGGGGCTGGCTCCGCCTCGCCCGACGTTTGCGCGCTGCTCCTTCATAACTACGCGCGCGGATAAGGCAGGACACTCAAGTCAACCGTAGTACCAAGGATCATACCCTGCACGCCTGCAGGAAAGTACCGTCAAAATATGACAAGACGGGTGCTTTAAGCCCTTCTAGGCATGTCAGAGCCCGAACAGTGTTGTAGGCACTGACATTTGTCTTACAATGTTGTGGGCGCTGCCATTTGCCCTCGCGCGCGGATCCTGACGAAAGCATACGACAACCACTACGGTCCAGGAGGAAACTCGCATCATCTACAGTAACGGATGTGCGGTCACTGCGTCGTCTGCTCCCCGTAGGGTCACGGATCAGCACCCTGGTCCGTCGTGTCGCCCACCGGGACAGGATGGGACGTGACCACTTGCTGACAAAGCCAGAACATGGCATCATCAGTTGACAGACACACAACGCGACCCTATCAGGATCAGCAGATATGCACCCAGCATAGAGCTATCCCTAGCACCGTTTGCCGTGTCAGCGGGGCTCGTTCAGACGAAAAGGAAGACATGGCATCTTTGAAGGACCTCCTTTGCCTCTAGTTTTTCTTCTTTCTCCCATCAGTAATCGCTGCTTTCCCTTGGTCTATAAAAGGGAAGGCAGGGCACCCCACTAAGGGGACGGATCGATTCAACACACCACGTATCACATCACACATAGCTGAGCAGCAACCAACCTCTCAGCACCCATTCGACCTTTCCATCAAAGACTTGGGACCCGTCCCTCTCTCGCTCGTTTGTAACCCCTACTATGAACTTTTCAGTGCAAATAACACGAGCAGCAGCCACGAACTGGACGTAGGGATATTCTGCCCGAGCCAGTATAAACCTTGTATCTTTTTAGCACAACATCCAGACCAGACGCGTAATAACACAAATTTACTCGTTGGTGTTTAATCGAAACACCGACAAGTAGTATGGCTGAACTTGCCAGCCACCCTTCTATTATAAATATTATAAATGGTGAGTTAAATTGTCGATCTAATAAAAGGAATAAACATATTCATTATCGCAAGACTGTGAGTACATACGGTCATTATATTTGTTTTTGACGGGACGTAGGAGTCGCCCAACGATGAGGAACTAATTGGTTGCCAGTACCTAATTGTAGTTAATTATCATAACCCGCCTCTCGCTCGTCATATTGATTAATAAATCAAGGGTGCAAACTTTACGTGTAAGAGGCAGAGACACTTACATTTTGATTAAAATAAACTATATAAAGATTTTGCAATGAGTAGTATGGCTGAACTCGCCGGCCACCCTTCTATTATAAATGGTGAGTTAAATTGTCGATCTAATAAAGGGAATAAACATATTCATTATCGCAAGACTGTGAGTACATATGGTCATTATATTTGTTTTTGACGGGACGTAGGAGTTGCCCAACGACGAGGAACTAATTGGTTGCTAGTACCTAATTGTAGTTAATTATCATAACCCGCCTCTCGCTCATCATATTGATTAATAAATCAAGGGTGCAAACTTTACGTGTAAGAGGCAGACACTTACATTTTGATTAAAATAAACTATATAAAGATTTTGCAAGACCCTTCTATTATAAATGGTGAGTTAAATTGTCGATCTAATAAAAGGAATAAACATATTCATTATCACTAGACTCTAAGTACATACGGTCATTATATTTGTTTTTTACGGGACGTCGGAGTTGCCCAACGACGAGGAACTAATTGGTTGCCAGTACCTAATTGTAGTTAATTATCATGACCCACCTCTCACTCGTCATATTGATTAATAAATCAAGGGTGCAAACTTTACGTGTAAGAGGCAGAGACACTTACATTTTGATTAAAATAAACTATATAAAGATTTTGCAACGAGTAGTATGGCTGAACTCGCCGGCCACCCTTCTATTATAAATGGTGAGTTAAATTGTCGATCTAATAAAGGGAATAAACATATTCATTATCGCTAGACTCTGAGTACATATGGTCATTATATTTGTTTTTGACGGGACATCGGAGTCGCCCGACGAGGAGCTAATTGGTTGCCGGTACCTAATTGTAGTTAATTATCATAACCCGCCTCTCGCTCGTCATATTGAGTAAGTAACAAGCTATTCAACAATAAGAGCATGGCAACAAGCTATATAATGCGCCACAGATATCGTACAAGCATGCTCAGAATATGAATCACCCGAGACCAAGAGAGAGTAGCTAGCTAGGAGGATCTCTGTAGCTGAGAGCTTTTAACACATGGACCCGAACGGAGGTCTGTCGCTAGGCCCCACTCCTGAGGAAGGAGACCCCTACATGACCACCGGGTACCTGCTGACTCTGATCCGCTCGGACAAAGGGACGCACATCGACATCCTCGCCACGTCCGGCGCGGTGCTGCTCGCCTTCCAGGCGCTGCTGGGCTCCCGGCGCCGGCGCTGTCGCAGCAAGGTCTTCCTCCTCATCCTGGAGGCCGCCTACACCGTCTCCTATGTCCTCGTGTCATACACCATCGGCCTCATCCAGGCATTCAACAGTCCCAACCCTGCCCAGAGCCAGTTGCTTTGGGCCGTCGTGCTGCTTCTCCTCGGCAGCGTCGATACCATCTCGGCCTTCAGCCGGCACGACGTCGAGCAGAGCAAGGGCATGCAGGCGAAGCACATGTCCTCCAGACGTTGCTTGTTCTCTGGTTGCTCCTCAGCCAGAGAAGCTTGGCCGGAGGAGGGTGGATCATCGCGCCCTTCTTGCTCCTCTGTTGGGTGTATAGCATCTTCAAGATGGCCCAGAGGACCAAGGCACTACGCATGGCAAGCATGACGCACTATGGCCTCGTGCGCAGCGCCAAGGTGGTGGCTGACTACATGCATACCGATGTCGTTCAGAGCGATGACGCCGGCCATGACCCCTCAGACATGACTAGGTACAAATATCTCGTCCTCGGTGAGGACGAGTATTCCATACCGCCTTCCGCACCACCCTACCAAACACATGTTCCGGTGGCCGACGACGGCGATGTCATCACGATTGACATGATCTGGAAGCACGATGGCAAGCTTTTGAGTTCTAGGGATGAACGGGCACGTGCGCTTAAGGACACGTGTCTCTCGTTCGCATTGTTCAAGCTGCTCAAGCAGCGCTTTTGCAGCCTTGAGATCGCCGAGGCAGCACAGGCCACCCAAAGACAAGGGACTTCGTTCTACATGGGCTCCTCGCCGACAACAATGCACCTCCAAGCCGTCGTCAACATCAATGCGATGACAACCCGGAGGATCAACTCCGACGAGGCGCAGAGCGCGCCTTCCATATCATTGAGGTCGAGCTGTCCTTCCTGTACGACTTCTTCTACACCAAGTACCCAGTGCTCTTCCCCACCAAAAGAGTTGTCGGTGTCATCCGTTTCTTCTTCCTCCTTGTGTTCCTCGTGGGGCTCCTGGATTTCACCAGCAGCGCCATCTGGGTGGCTAGGCATCCTCGATTCGTAGCCCCCTACTACGCCTTTACCATCTTCAATGACTTTCTCTTTGTAGCCATGATCTTTGCCATAGACGTGTTGCAGCAGCTAGCCACGAGTTACTCCAACTGGGCGGTTGTTCACTTTGTGTGTGACTACGTGAGGACCAAGAAGAAGTCACGTTGGCATTGCTGGAGCTGGATCCGCCAAGAACTCATCAAGTGGGTGGCGAATTGCCGCTATCATAAGGCGAGGCACTGGGATCACAAGCTCGACCAGTACTCGCTCCTCAAGTCCCTAGAGTACGACTCGTTCTTGACCAACACTCTCTCTTTGCTCACCTTACGCCTAATGGATCCCAAAGGCATTGGTCGGAAGCGCGAGCCGGATGTCGAGCTCCCACCTGCTGTCATGCAGGCGGTCGCCACTGCTCTCCGCCGTTCCCTCGAGGAAGGCAATGGCTGTCTCACCAATGGCACGAATTCCATTAAGGATGGGGAAGGCGAATTGCTCTGGGCATGCACGCAACCCACAACCACGCACATGGTCCTCGTGTGGCACATTGCCACCACATTGTGCGACGTCAAGGACGACTTTACTAAGGACAAGGATATTTCTCACGAGCTGCTCCCACAGTTGCATCGCCACCGCCTCATTGCAACATGTCTTTCTGGCTACTGTGCCTATCTGCTTGCTTTTGTCCCGGAGATGCTACCGGACCACAGCTACACGACCAAGCAAATCCTGGACGCCGTTGTGCGCGAGGCTCGACAGAATCTCGTCAACACCGAGGACAAGCCAAAGACCAAGCAGATTCTGGAGGCCACTGTGCGCAAAGCTCGGGAGTATCTCGGCATCACAAAGGACATGTCGAAAATATTCGACAAGATGACAGAACTTGGTGGCATAGTTGGCGGCAGCAGAGACGAAGAAACGCCGATCCTAATCCTCGGAGCCAGGCTGCATAGATGCCTCATGGCGATCACCATGCCGCGGCGGTGGGAGCTCCTCGCGGAGTTCTGGGCTGAGCTGTTGCTCTTCCTCGCACCGTCGGACAACACGGACGTCCATGCCGAGCATCTCGCAGAAAGAGGGGGAGTTCATGACGCACCTTTGGGCACTGCTCATGCACGCGGGCATTCTTAAACGACGAGACTTCACTGAAACCGCTGTTTGAGCTAAGGGTCGAGCTCATCACAAAGTGTATTGTATTGTTCCTCGGTACAACAGCTACTATTGTTGCTCCAACTATCCAACTTGGTACTTGTTTTATTTCCTTTCTCTTTTGTGTTTGTGCGTGCACGCCCTGTTAAGATATGCTATAGTTGGATAGGGATCGGTTGCCTTATTTTGTTACATCAGAATGATTAATTCAGATATATTCCATGTATATCATATATCCTCTTGTTGTACAAGCCATGCTAGGGGCTCTTCCTGGCTATATTAACACGCAACTTGCATTGAGCCCTCCAATAGAGTTAACTCATTCACCAAATTTCACATGGTAATCAGAGCCTCTTTCCCCAGGGAACTTTTCCAAGGTGCTCCCATCATCCTCTTTTGCACCTACCGTTCCATCTCTCTGTTCACCCATGACCGTGAATAAAAGGGATGAACTAGATGCTATTAGAGATCAATCATTAGAGATAAGAAAGACTAATTCCAAATAATATAGATGCTATTAGAGATCAATTATTCAAAGGGAGAGCAAACAAGAAAACAATAATTACATTTAACTAGCTAATTAGAGGGTGTACTGTGAGGATGAACTAGACGTTTGCTAGGTATAATAGAAAGAATAAAAGGGATGGAGAAAATAATAAGAAGACTAATTCTTAGTTGTATAAGATGATCAGAGGGTGTACTGTAGGGTTGAACTAGACATTTGGTAAGCACTAATAGAAAGAATAAAAGAGATGGAGAAAATACTAGGGTGACTAATTCTTAATTTTACAAGATGATATTAAAAATTAATATAGAAAGAGGATAAAAAACAAAAAAAACAAATATCATTTTAACTAGTTAATTAGAGTATTATGTGTAGCTAATTAAGGAGACATATTGTAGGAGGTATAGTAATGTTGGGGGTGTCAGGCCCCTCAGCCCTCCGTTCCCTCCGCCAATTCAATCTACTACTACAGTACAGTAAAAAAAATGGATTCAATGGGTGCAGTTCTACTTCGCGGACAAGTAAACGAGAGCACCAGCGATGCTAGTCAAGTAGCAGCCACGGCGGCGCGTCGGGGATGAGAGCAGCCCCGCCGCTGGCACATGTTGATTGCACCCTTTCTCCGGGTCGGCCGGGTGTCGTGCTACCGAGCCACGCAATTGACCGCGCCCGGTTCGCTACCGCCGCTCCACCTTTCCGTTCCCCACACTACTCTGCCACTCGCCATCCCGCCGCAGTCGTCGCAGGGAGGACGGATGGGACTCGGCGGCAGTCCCGGTTTGTCTGGGCCCAATGATCATTGGGATTCAGCCCATCTGGATGCTGACAAGTTATTTCCTAGCGGGAGGCCCGCTCCGGCGCCGAAGGGATCAGACCGAGCCCGCGACCCATTCGGGATAGGAAGACCAACCTGAAGGAGACAGCCCGGAGTGGTGCAAGTGAAGGAGGGCCAGTATCCAGCCCGGCACGGGAGCAAGATAGAGAATATTAAGCGGTAGGCGACGTTTCTATCGACAGTGAGGCGTTGGTGGTGACTTCATCAATTTTGAGGAGTTGCTGGCCTAGTCTTCGAAGGTGCTTACAGGGGTAGGGTTTGCATACGTGCATTCATAGGAGTGAGTGTGCTTGCGTTGTGAGCGTCTGCGTTGTACTGTGTAATCTAAAAAAACTACATCCTCAAAGATAGAGAATACAGCTACATCCATAGGTTTGACAGAGCAACAATTGTGGGTTACAGTGGAAGGAAGAAAAGAATTTGGCATGACACCTAATGCATATAAGTACGAGGCAGACAAAGATCTATGAGAAAATCCCTTCATTGCCATCTAAAGCTATATTAATCCCTTCATTGCCATTCAGATTTACACGTTTCCTTGGTTGCCATTGGTTTATATTTTTTGTTCCCTTATCTGCCATTGTCGTTACTTTCTTGTTAATCCATCGTATACACCGTTACCGTGACCGGCTGACCGCTAGCTGCTTTGCTACCCGCGCTCGCTGCATGACAGCGCGTCGTCTGCACTTGTTGCCACCAAGCGTTCGCCGTCCATGTGTGTCATCACCGCTGAGCCATGTTCATCGTCCGCGCACGCATGCCATTGCTGGCTGCCTCGCCTCCCTCGTGCTGGTGGTGTCGCGAATGCCGCGCCATCGGCCTTGCTGGTGGTGGCGCAGGCGCACGCATGCCATCACAGACAGTTTGGCCTCCCCCGCGCTGGTGTTGCCGCGAATGCCGCGCCATCGGCTTTGTTGGTGCATACGGCGAGCGCAGGGATACGAAGGCGCGGCACAAGCGGAGCGAGCGCGACCACCTGCACGGGGACGGAGTCGTCAGCGATGAGGTGGTCGATGTCCACGTCGTACTCGGCAGTGGTGAAGGGGACGGCGTCGCCGGGGCTGTACGACAACTCGTGGCGGCGGCCCTCCATGGGCACGCGGACGTGGCCTGCCATCGGGTAGAAGGCACGGAGTGCCTGGGAGAGGGAGGTCCTGAGAGCGGAGAGGATGGCGGGACGTCGACGTCCTGGGAGAGGCGGTACAAGAGGACGCGCTCCACGGGCGGGAGGTGCAGCCACTTGACGTCGAAGAAGGTGAGCGGGATGGAGCGCGGCGGCAGTGCGGGACCAGCTGCTGCTGCAGGAGCCACCAGGGCCGTGTCCACGACGTGGAACAGCTGCTGCTGCTGCTGTTGGTGCACGTGGCCGGCAGCACCACGAGCTGTCGTACAGCCCCGGCGACGCCGTCCCCTTCACCACCGCCGACGTGGACATCGACCACCTCATCGCTGATGACTCCGTCCCCATGCAGGTGGCCGCGCTCGCTCCGCTCGTGCCGCGCCTGCCTAAGGGCCGCGCGGTGCTCGCCGTGCAAGCCGCGCTGTTGCTCGGCCGCTGCCGGGGCCTCGTGGTGGGAGTCACTGTCCACCACACCACCTGCAATGGAGCAGGATCCACGCACTTCCTCCACACATGGGCCGCAGCGACCGGAGCAGATGAGCAGCATCGTCGTCAGCTCCCGCCACCATCTCCGCTCGCCGTACGCACCAACAAAGCCCATGGCGCGGCATTCACGGCAACACCAGCGTGGGGGAGGCGAAACAGTCTGCGATGGCATGCATGCGCCTGCGCCACCACCAGCAAGGCCAACGGCGCGGCATTCGCGACACCACCAGCGCGAGGGAGGCGAGGCAGCCGGCGATGGCATGCGTGCATGGACGACGAACGTGGCTCAGCGGTGATGACACACATGGACGACGAACGCTTGGTGGCAACCAGTGCAGGCGACGCGCTGTCATGTGGCGAGCGCGGGGAGCAAGGCGGCTAGCGGTCAGCCGGTCAAGGTAACGGTGTATATGATGGATTAATAAGAAAGTAACGACAATGGCAGATAAAGAAACAAAAAATATAAACCAGTGGCAACCAAGGGAACGTGTAAATCTGAATGGCAATGAAGGGATTAATATAGCTTTGGATGGCAATAAAGGAATTTTCTCAGGATCTATTGGAGCACGCGGAAGAGATCAAACAATTACCGACAAGTTTGCGTTGACTGCATGAATGTTACAAAATAGAGACGGGTAAGAAGGAGCAAGAAATGTTCGGATTTAGAGTCTCAGCATGGGTATTTCATTTTAAAGAAGAAACAGTGTGGGTCTACTTGGACTGCTTGTTTAATTTATACCAGAGGCGCCAACTCAACATTGAGAAACTTTCCTTGTTGACTATGTAAGTACGCTCACCACACATTATGTGACACCGTGTGCTGTAACAATGGATACATATAAGAATTGATCATTTCTTGCTTATGGAGTATGGAGGCAGAAATGTGCAGGGCCAGAGGAATAATGATGTGGCCTTCGTTGACTCTGCCAAAGTAAAGCAAAACACATGCAAAGGAATTACTCGCGATCCACATGATATTATCAGGGACGTGACAGATATTCCTAAATTGCCAATGAGTACCAAGCATACCCCTGTCTACCATTGCGAGTGCGTGAAACATTTTCATTTTAAGGATCACATATATTCAACCTAATCAGATCGTAATAATCTCATGCAGTGTCATCACGGAGTACATTAAGAAAAGCATGTATTATAGACAGTACAGAAAACTTTGAAGATAAAAACTATAAAGAAGTGTACCCTAAATCAGCACCGGGCAACGACCTTTGCGGTTTCTACGTGATGCATAAAATGCACGAATTGACCAAAGAAAAAACGGTGTGATCCATGCTTTCCATTTTATTTTCATTCATCAATTCAATGAAATATGCCATTGTTTTCGGTAACACATGTTAATTGTGTAGCTTATTAATACCTTTTCAATTCAATGACAGGGAGAAGAGCGACAGGGAGAAGAGCATTACGACGGTCGGCTGCTAGAGTCCGAGACTTCTGAAATGCAAGAACAACTTGTTGGGTTCCTCATGGACAAGGTGTTTGAAGAGAGATATGAGTCTTACATTTTATATGGACACGAGAACTAATTCGTAGTGCTTTATTTGT
This sequence comes from Miscanthus lutarioriparius, assembly GCA_904845875.1. Lineage (NCBI taxonomy): Eukaryota > Viridiplantae > Streptophyta > Magnoliopsida > Poales > Poaceae > Miscanthus > Miscanthus lutarioriparius. The sequence goes on along the minus strand of CAJGYO010000013.1, from coordinate 405,576 downwards.
TATTCTGAAGGACCGAACAAGACGACCAGAGGAGGGGGTGAATGGGAGCTAATTCAAAATTTCTCTCGAAATGGCCGCTGTCCCACGATCACCGTCCAAAAGCACCAAACAATACAAACATGATGCCCTTGAGCCAACTGGTAGCTAGGAACACAGTGGGACAGCACAAAGACTGAAAATCCGACATGACATCAAAAACACGGAACGGTGTTCTCCACCTCTATCACAAAGTGGCAAGAACCCGACTCAAAACCTTCAAGCCAACTAGTGACAAGAGAGCGGAGAAAAGTTCACAAGACTAGCAGCAAGCCAACAGAACAGACGGCATGCGAAACAGACCAACGAAACACCCAAAATATGAAAACGTGTCGCTGCTTAATTACTGGCCTAGTCGGCTTGGCCGGCCTAGGACACGGCTTGGCCGGTTCTAGTGGCTGGCAGCCGCTGCTGGCCGCTGCGGGCTCGGCATGGCCGGCCTAGGACTTGGCCTGGCCGGCTAGGGCCTGGCTGCGCTGGCAGCGATGCTGGGCGAGCAGATAGAGCTAGCCGAGGACCCCTGGTGCTGGCGAGCACTGTAGGTTGGGAGAGCACCCTGCGCTGGTGAGCATTGTGCCGCACCAAAAAAGAGAGAAAAGAAGAAAAAAAGAGCAAGAAAAAAAAGAAAGTGAAAAAAAAACAATTTAGAAGTGCTTGCATCCTTTGAGTCTTTGTGCCGAGCTCTATTGTTGCTTTCTTGAACTAGGTCCGGGACGAGTTTAGGTTGACAACATAGACTAGCTTGGGACTACTTTTCAATCTTGCAATTTCTGAATTAAATTATTGCTATTCCTTGCTAACATATTTTAAGCCTCCCAAGCTCCACATATATACTTCAGATCAGTACAGAAAAAGGCCCCTGCAATCTCGGTGCCACTACCTCATAGGTATCACGAACCAGCCGCCGATTGTACCGCCCACTGCTTGCGTTGGTAAGAACTTTGTAAGAGCTTGGTAAGACTCTTCCACTTGCTGTGAAAAGTGACACCAGTGCAACCTCGTAGTCATTTGATAGGGATAATACTTTTGTGTTGTCTTTTACTGTCTTCTAACATTGACAGGTTGTTCGTATCCACCGACTTATGATGGTATAGGTGCTGATGCGTACATGGAGTGAGAAATTGCCATAGATAACATATTTGCTACTCGCTTTATGTGTCCAAGGAGGAAGGTAAAAAATGCAGCTAGTGTTTTGCGACATTCTGCTTTATCTTGGTGGGAGTCTTTAGATCCTTCTGATAAACCTCAAACTTGGAATGATATGAAACTCCTTATGCGAGAAACCTTTATTAATCCACCTCCTATTTTGACTTCATATGCTGAGGTGCACCATTTAGAGGAAGAGTCTGTTGTTATTCCTCTTACTATGACTGACCTTCTGCAGGATAATATACATGAGCGAGAGGATGACATGGAAGAAAATGAGGAGCTCACAACCTCTTATGCAAATTCAGAACCAATCACTTCACAATGCACCTATTACTCTTGCTGAGAACACAGGTAATGCCCATGGTGCTACACTCACAGAAGGTGAAAATTGTCTTAATGTACTAAATTTTTCCACAAACCATGCTATCATAGAGCAATTGTTAGTGTAATCCTCTCTTGATTTATCTTTATCCCAAGATAATTTGATTGATGTTTCTTGTGATAAAGATGAATTGGTTGATAATACTTTAATTTTACATGTTTTGGAACCAATCACTTGTGCTAAAAATAAACATGTTATTCATATTGCTACTTGTCGGATACCATAAAAAGGGGTACCCTAAGCAAGAACCGAAAAAATTGCTTAGACCTTGTAAATATCGAAGCCAAGAGACAACCACGAGGCCTCGGCCGATTCTCCGATTCGCCCGAGGCCCACGCCGCAAGGCCTCGTACGAGGTACCAACCCTCCGCCTCGCCCGAGGCCCCACCCCGCAAGGCCTCGGGCGAGGTACCGATTCTCCACCTCGCTCGAGGCCGGCTCGGCAGCTACCCCGTCACCGCCGCCTCGACCGAGACGTCACGTCCAACTAACGCAACCAACCACTCCCGCGACGTTAGCCGAACGACGGCTCGACATAGCGGAGTGACCGACGAGATGGGAGTCGCATCAACGCCATGCCATCCGGGACGGGATGGGGCAGGGGTTACCGGCCGCTGTGCTCGGCACTGTGCCCACGACTGACACCCATGTGGCACTATGCTACCTAACCCCACCTGCTCCGAGGACAGTGCGGCGTGGAGAGTCATGTCTGGGTCCCTGTAGCCTCAGAATCAGCATAAAAGACCAACTGCTCCCTCCGAGCCTCGGCTACTCGCCTCTGCACCCCTGTAGCCTCAGGACTCGCGCCCACCGAGCCCCCCACAATGGTTCAGCTTCTGCACCGATAGGGCCTCGGCTCTCTACGCTGTCGACATACAGTGACCGGCATGTCATCCACAGTCTGCGTCATGCCCTGCGTCAAGCCATCATAGGAGCCCCCACGTCGCACAGGATCGGGCGTGACCAGCGCGTCGCTCTAGTGCACCGAGGACAAGACCACTCCGTCGACCATGCCACCACAGTGACAAGCACAGGGCTCGGACATATCGCCTCCACCCACAAAACGCCACGTAGCGAATGCATGTATCGCCCCTGTCCTCCCCTTCAACTATAAAAGGGAGTGACCGGGGCCGTTTCTAGACACGCACTCACGGAGACATCGCTCCGATAGACACACGCGCAAGCAACGAGCAACACTCTGTAATACGCATGCTCCCTCACTGCAAGAGATCAACATCTCAAGCAACCCACGCCGCTCCACGTAGAGACCTGGGACTAACTCCCTCTCTCGCCCTGCTTGTAAACCCCTACTACAAGCACCTCGGTGCAAGGAATACAAGATCGCTCTCTCAGACTGGACGTAGGGCACCTATTGTCTGAACCAGTATAAACCTTGTGTCTCTTTGCATCACCATCCCAGATGAGGGGCACGCAGTACACTTTCACTAGTTGGTTGAGGATCCGCCGGTCCAAAACATCGACAGTTGGCGCGCTAGGTAGGGGACATACTACGTGTTAGCTTAATCATCCCAACAAGTTCCGGATGGCAGACCCCGTGCGACCACTGCGTCTCAGCACGGTGATCTAGTTTGGGAGCCTAGAGTTCATGTCTCTAGGATGTGAGTACGATATGGTACTCCTCACACCCAGAGCCCCACCGACCGACGACGACATCACGTACCAGCAGCCCAGACGCAGACGGCACCCGGGCCACTGCTCGCGTCACGCTCGCCAGGTACGACGCGGGCGGGACCACCCTGACACCCTACGAGCTCAGGGCGACGCACCACGCTCCGCCAGTATCCCACACCCGACTGTTGGTACAGAGTCCCTGGTTGGGGACCTGTCCAGCTTAAGCCTGGGCAAGGGAAAGACGCCGGTGACGTGCAGCAACGCCCCGTCATCAAGCTCTGCCCCGCCACCTCTTGAGGAATCGACTCCGGCGGAGCGGAACCCGGCGATGGCACCATCCCCGTACCCCTTCGGGTTGAGCAATGCCACCGCCGCCTACGCTTCCGCCTACGCTTCCGCTCACGCGGAGCCCTCAGGATGCCACCAACGTTTCGCCCTCGACCTCTTCGCCACAACCTCGACCCACACCCATGCTGACTCCTCGGAGGAGGACGAGGCGTGGGCCAAAGCGGACTTCTCTGGGCTTCGCGACCCTAAAGCCGTGCGCCGCTTCATGGCCGCGAGCGACTACTGCTTCGGCCACTCTGACTCCGATGACGAAGGCACTTACGATCCCACTCGTGAGTGCTTCGTCGTTGAGCTCGGGATGCCAAGAGCAGGCGATGAGGACGAAGGGGTAGGCAATCGCTCCCCGCCCCGCGAGGGGGCACGCGAAGCCACACCTCCGCGCATCGAACCCCCGGCTACGTGGAACGAGAAACCCCGCCCACGAGGAACTTCGACGCCTTGACTTGGAGCAGCTCTGTGACCTTCAGGCCAAGGTCGAACAAGACCACCTCCTTCTACAGCAGCTCGGAGACACTCTCGAGCGAGAGCAGCGGGGTCACAGTGATGGCGGAGCAGCCCGATGGAGGGCTCGCGACGTCAACCACCGCATCAACAACGATGAAGGGGGCAAGCAACCCCCTATCTTCAATCACGCTAGTCAGAACATCATAGCAGTAGTGATGCTACTCTAGACAATGCCCGAGCCCTCTACCTCGGAGGGGCGATGGGTCCACAGCGAGCTCCGAGACCTCCTCGAGACTATCGCGGTACAGCAGGCCCAAAGTTCCACCTCTCGACGGCGCGGGGGCGCCTCGGAACTACCCATGGCACCGCATCGGTAGGATAGAGAGGCCTCGGTTCGTCCCGAGCCTGCTCGGACACCAACTGCCAACAAGGCCCCCTCGGTGCACAACCGCCTCAGCGACCGACGCGAGGCGCAAGGCGACCACGATGTGGTCAGCAGGCGACGGCACCACGACAACGATGGGCCCGCCCGAGGCTACCACCCGCACCGAGGCGGCCGCTATGATAGTGGGGAGGACCGCAGTCCCTCTCCTGGGCCGCCTGGCCCTCGAGTCTTCAGCAAGGCCATCCGCGGCGCTCCCTTCCCTGCCTGGTTTCGGCAACTAACCAATCTCGCAAAGTACAGCGGTGAGACCAACCCCGAGCTGTGGCTGGCCGATTACAGCCTAGCTTGTTAGCTAGGTGGCATGGACGATGACCTGATCATCATCCGCAACCTCCCCTTGTTCCTATCAGACTCGGCGCGAGCCTGGCTCAAACACCTCCCTCCCTTGCAGATCCACAACTGGCGTGACTTGGTAAAGGTCTTCGTCGGGAATTTCTAGGGCACATACGTGCGCCTCGGGAACTCCTAGGACCTCAAGAGTTGTCACCAGAAGCCAGACGAGTCTCTCCAAGACTTCATCCGACGCTTCTCCAAGCAATGCACCTAGTTGCCCCGCGTCGATGACTCGAAAATTGTCCAAGCATTCCTCTCCGGCACCTCCTGCCGAGACCTGGTCTGAGAGTTAGGCCAGAACGTACCAACCATGGCGGCCGCACTCCTCGACATCGCCACCAACTTCGCCTCCGGCGAAGAGGCTGTCGGGGCCATCTTCCCCGACAATGACGCCAAGGGGAAGCAGAGGGACGAGGCCCCCGGGGCCTCGGCCCCCCACCTCCCCAAGAAAAAGAAAAAGGGTCGCCAGGGGAAGCAGGAGGTCCTCGAGGCCGGTCTAGTCGTAGTCGTACATCGCAAAAATCCCTAAGGCCCCACCAAAGGCCCCGGGCTCTTCGACGACATGCTTAAGAAGCCCTGCCCTTACCACCAGGGCCCGGTGAAGCATACCCTCGTAGAGTGCACCTTGCTTCGGTGTTACTATGCCAAGCTCGGGCTCCCCAATGACGAGGCCAAGAAGAAGGATGCCGACGATAGGGACAACGACAGGGACGACGGGTTCCCCGAGGTGCACAATGCCTTCATAATCTTTGGTGGGCCTTCAGCGTGCCTCACGGCGCGTCAGCGAAAGAAGGAGCGCAGGGAGGTCTTCTCGGTTAAGGTGGCTACTCCTCGGTACCTTAACTAGTCTCGGGAGGCGATCACCTGTGATCGGGATGACCACCCCGATTATGTCCTGAACCCCGGGCAGTACCCACTCACCGTCGACCCGATCATCGGCAACACCCGGCTCACCAAGGTGCTGATGGACGGAGGCAGCGGTCTCAACATCCTCTACGCCAACACCTTGGAGCTCCTGGAGCTTGACCAGTCATGGCTCTGAGGCGATGCCACGCCCTTCCACGGCATCATGCCAGGAAAACGCACATGACCCCTCGGGCGCATCGACTTACCCGTCTGCTTCGGCACTCCCTCCAACTACCACAAGGAGATCCTCAAGCCAAGAATAAACAACCGGTTGAAGAAATTTGGCAAGAAATGGCTTGCTGAACTCCCGTCAGTCATCTGGAGCCTGAGGAACACTCCGAGCCGAGCCACGGGGTTCACACCATTCTTCCCGGTTTATGGAGCCGAGGCCATCCTCCCCACTGACTTGGAGTACGGTTTCCCAAGGCTATAGGCCTACAACGAGCAAAGCAACCGCACTGCCCACGAGGATGCCCTCGACCAACTGGAGGAAGCCCAAGACGTTGCGCTGCTACATTCGGCCAAGTACCAGCAAGCCCTATGACGCTATCAAGCCCGGCGCATTCGAAGCCGAGACCTGAAGATGGGTGACCTGGTGCTAAGACTGAGGCAGAGCAACAAGGGCCGCCATAAGCTGACCCCACCATGGGAAGGGCCGTACATTGTCGCCCAAGTGCTAAAGCCCGGGACCTACAAGCTAGCCAACGAGAAGGGCGAAATCCTCACCAACGCTTGGAACATAGAATCATTTCTACCCTTAAATTTCCAAGCATTGTATACATTGTTTCTCGAAATACATTAAAGAAGTGTTCTTTAGTTGTTCTAATTTTTTGAGAAACCCCCCGAGCCCATCGATGGGGGATCGGCGTTACGATAACGCTACAAGGGAGACTCGGCTCTGCCTCTGCTGAGGTGCCCACCGCAGGGCTCGAACAAGACTCGGCTCTGCCTCTGCAGAACCGAGCCTCCCTCGGGGGCTAAAAGGGGGGGACCCCCTATGTCCCAGGCACCATTTTTAGTCATTTTTTGAAAAAAATTCTACACCAAACTCTCTCGCGTACTCTGACAAATCGGTTGTAAAAACCTAGGGACCGAAAGTCTGTCTCAGGGCCAAAAGGCCGGCCGAGCCATGAGATGGCCTACGCCTCCGGGCTACGGCAACTCCCTCACCACCTTTTGCCTGAGGGGCAGCTTAGGCTCCGAGGAAGTTTTTTGCAAGTGATATGTTCAGAGACAAGACAGAGGGCAGAGGCTCGGAAATATAATAAAAAATGATTAAAAAGCGTATACACATTAGTACTTTAAAAGGCCTCAACGGCCACAAGCGTTATGATACGGTAACATAAGTCCTAATTTGTTTACATGACCCCTTTTGTCCAGGTCAAAACTCAGGGTCGCCAGCGTCGGCGGACGGCGTGGGAGGAACCACCTCCTCTTCGAACAAACTGGCCAGCGCCGTGCCAAGGGCCTCAGCCGCCTCCTCTAGCTTCATGACCTCCTCCTCGGCCTCCTCGTCATCCTCAGCCACGACATAACCGTCGCTGACGGCCTCGAGGTCGATGCCAGCGTAGTGCGAGGAGACGACGGCCAGGGCATGCTTGACGCCCGTATGCAGCGCCCCCCGGAGCCGCTCATGGACTCGGCTGCTCAACGCGATCAGGCGGCTCCTGAGGGAGCTGCCCGACTCGACCCCTCGACCTCCAGGGCCTCGTAGGCGGTATGGGCGGCGCTGTGCAGCACGTTGTGCTCCCGGATCTCAGCCGCAAGCACCACCTGCACTTCGACGGAGGCCTCGGCTGCCCGGGAGACCTCCTTCTCTAGCCCTGCGCCCAGATAGGCGGGATGGGGTTAAGAACGCAAGAAAAACAAATAAAATAAGGGGCGCGGTTTAACAGGACTCACCCTTGAACTTTTTCTTCTAGGCTAAGGCCTCGACCCGGCAGGCCTCGGCCACCTTGAGGGCCTCTGCCAGGGCACCTTTCGTCAGCAGATGCATGCCCTGCTCCGTACCCAGCTTCCTAGCGATGGCCTTGGTGGAGGCCGTCGCTTCTTCAGCCTGAGACCTGAAGGTGTCCCGCTCGCCGGCCACCCGGGTCAGCTCCTCCTCTAGCTCCTTGATCCGCGCCGCCAAAGAGACGGCCTGCTCCCGAGCCGTGGTCGCCTCGGCCTTCATATCAGCACAGCGAAGGTGGAGGTCCTCCACCTCCGCGCTCCGCGCTGATAGAAGCTCATTAGCATTGGCGAGTAGGTCCTTCTGCTGCCGCAGCTGGTCCCAGACATCCCTCTCCCGTCGTAGGAACATCGATTTCCCGAGGGACCGGGCCTTGAGCTCCTAGGTAGGCAAAACAGGGGTCAAGTACTATGAGAAAACTCAAAAAAAGACGACACAGCACCGGGAAAGAAAGCGCGCACCTGGGCAACCCCGGGCAGATCGTCAGCCACGACGGACAGCGCTGTCCGCAGCGACCGCTCCGCCAGCTGGCAAAATTGCTCGAAGGAGCCCTAGAGCCCACCCTCGGCCGCATCCTCAAGGGCGAACAGAGGCTCCCCCTCAGGGTCGTCCCGGCTCCACCACAAGACACGTGGGTGATCCCACCCATGGGACTCGGGTTGTACCCACACGAGGGCCGAACTCCCCTTGGCAGGAGTCAGGACTCGCTGCTCCACGGTGCTGGCCGCCTTGGTGTCTGCCACCTCCTTCCCCCGGAAAGTATCGTCGGAGGAGATTGTCTGAACCTCCACTTCCCGGGTGCTCTCCTGCGATGGCGGCAGGTCTTGGACCGGGGGCGGTACTAAAGCTTCCCTCGCCTCAGTCTCCGCCACCTCAGCCTTCGTGGTCCCGGGAGCTCCAGCCTCCGCCACCTCGGCCTCGGTAGCCCTAAAAGCCCCGGTCTCCGCCACCTTAGCCTCGGAGGTCCTAGGGGCCTCGATCTCGCCCTTGGTGGCCTCAGTGACTGAAGGCGCCTTGGCTTCATCTGACTCGCGGGCCTCGTCCTCATGGGGCGTAGGCGCCTCCTCCCCCGCTTGCTTCGTGGCCGCCTCGGTAGCCTCTTCTGGGGCGACAGGCTCCTTCGGGTCAGCCCTCGCCGACGCCATGCCACGCTGTATGGCGGCCAGCGCCTCCACCACCCATTGAGCAGTGGAGCTGGTGCTCAACTTAAGCGCCTTAGGTGGCGCTAGGGCAGGCGCCTCCGCCTAATGCTTCCGGCTGAAAGCAAAAGCACTCACAAGGTCAACATACGACCAAGGGACGAGCGGGAGATGTTGCAAACTCCACTGACAAAACACTCACCTCAAACGGGGACACAACCGCTTCGGCACTGCGTCCCTCGTCCTCTGCAACGACGGTGGCTACGGCGGTGGCATGACCTCCATGTCCGCCGGTGCCGGCCAGCCCTCGCTGGACTCTGGTGCCCCCTCGACCCTCTGTGGAGGTGGTTGCATCGCCCCCGCCGTCGCCCGCTCCACCTCCACCGTCGAGCCTATCGGGTTGACGGCGCGCTTCGCCAACGCCTGTGCCTCGGGCGTGTCGACCTTGGCCTCGGAGCGGGCGATTGCCAGCCCCGCGGCGTCCTCTCCTCCTCCTCCTAGAGACGCCGGGCTGCTCGCCGACGCCCCGGGCGCTGTCCCCCTGACATCAAGGAGATGGTCCAGGGGATCCCGCCCCGCCTCGTTCTCGTCGTCATCGCTCGAAGAGTCCGTCGATGACGGAGATGGAGATGGCTCCACCGGGAGACCATTGTACCTCTGCTACCGGCGACGTTTCTCCAGCTCATTGCGCTCGAGGTTCTTCCTCTTGCGCCTTGCCTCCTCAGCGTCCTTCCGCTCCTTGTACGCCTCGGCATGTGCCCTGTTCACCGCCCGCCGCTCTACATCCTTGGGAATGGGCGGCGGGGAGGCTCGCACATCCCTCATCCCCAGCAGGAACGACGAACGCAAATAAGGGAACAGGAAAATGCAAGGAGCAAGGAGGCCTCGGGGGCCGCAGCGGCGCGTGACTCACCAGAGAGATGTACCCCCGCGACGGGCGCATCGGGAACGGGGATAGACCACTGCTCCTCAGCCGCCCCTCCACCGTCTCTCTCACCCGACGTAGAATCTCCTCGTCGGAGTGGGCGACGGCGGACAACCAGACGCCATCGATCGGCTCGTCTGGTGTCATCCCGAACAGGCGCTGCCGCCGAGCCATCAGCAGCAGCACCCTCTGGCGATGGAAGGCCGCCACGACCACAGCCACCGTAAGGCCGTGGCCACGCAGCCTGTCTAGCGCCTCTAGAAGCGGCCGTAGCTTGGGCTGATCAGCCGTTAGGATGCCGTAACTCCACTTCTCTGGCTGGCTCTCCACGACCCGCCCGGTATAAGGGGGAAGTCTGCCGTCATCGTTGCGGAGGTAGAACTAGCTGTTGTACCAGTGACGGTTGGATGACGCTAGCTGGGCTGGGATGTAGAGGAGCTGCCGGTCTTGGCGCACTTGGAGAGTGCAGCCTCCGGCCCTCATCGCCTTCCGCGTGCCCGCCGTGCCTTCCGGCTTGGTGGTGAGCCCCGCCCGAAAGAGGTGGAGCCACAGCTCCTAGTGGGGGGCAATGCCCAGGTACCCTTCGTAGACGGAGACGAAGATGGCTGCCTGCACAATGGAGTTGGTGTTGAAGTTGTGGAGCTCCATGCCGTAGTAATGCGGGAGCGCCCGCATGAACCGGTCCACCGGTAGGCCGAGACCACGCTCGTGGAAGGCCACGAAGCTCACGATGTAGCCATCGTGCGGCCTCGGCTCCGACTCGGCCCCCGGAGCAATCCACTCCGATCTATTAGGGTCGGTAACCGGGCGGAGGAGGCCGTCGTCGACAAGCGATTGCAGTGTCACCGCAGACACGTCGGACGAACCCCAAGGATCCGCCTGAACGACAACAGCGCCGCCGGCCATGGGTGTGGTAGAGAACGTGGCTACAGCGGTAAGGCGTGCTCTCGCTATCTCTCTCGCCTTTCCTCCCCCTTCTCCCTTCTTCTCCTCGGCGCTCTCTTCCTCTGTTCTTAGCAACCGCTCGAGGGAAGAAAGGGCGAACGTAGGCAGGCAAGGTAAGGAGGGACGGGACGATTCTCGTCACATATTTATGAGGGAGGGAAGGGGGTGAAATGGATGGGCGACGAAACCGGGGAAATTTCCCTCAGATCTAGCGCAGTTAATCCGGATCCAACTAAACCACCCACGCGTCCACCTTTTCCTTATTAACCATGCGCGCACAGTAACGTCCCATCCGCAGACATCGCATCGCATCCGACCATAGCGACGGTAGGCGCCGTTCTGTCTCCCCGAGAAACCACCTCAAAAGGCACGCCCACCATTGTCAGCCAATGGGAGGGGAATATCCCCCACCCGATTCCTTTCAGGCTAAGGAACTAGGCACCGAGCCTGTTATGGTCCAGGGGTTCGAAGGCTGGGCCCCCGAGGGTCTCGACAGCCGCCCCAGGACAAACAGAGTCAGGGATGACTATGGGTGAGCCCGTACATGCCCTAAGTCAAGTCCAAGACCGGCAGGGAGGTCTCTGAATGGGATCCCACCGTAGGGAGGCACCGAGCCCCCGGGGCCAATCGAGCGGCCCTCTGGTACTTTTGGAGCGTGTCTCTGGACCTCTAGCCAACCCCTATCGAATGGGGAATGGGCCTCCACTTGGACTTACCCGATAACAGCTCACCGGAGGTGTCACTGCTCGTGCCCTCCGAGGGTAGCCTGGCATACTCCACCCCTCCTTCCGAACGAAAAGGATGTGCGAGGGCCACATAAAAAAGATAGGGAAACTCCTGATCGCCCTCTTGCTCCAAGCAGAGGCTCGGGGGCTTCTCCTGCAACCAAGCCGATTCCTTTTAGACTAAGGAACTAGGCACCGTTCCCGTTATGGTCCAGGGGTTCGAAGGCTGGGCCCCCGAGGGTCTTGACAGCCGCCCCAGGACAAACAGAGTTAGGGATGACTATGGGCGAGCCCGTACATGGCCGAGGCCCAAGCAAGCAATTGCTTGGGATGCCCTAAGTCATGTCCGAGACCGGCAGGGAGGTCTCTGAATGGGATCCCACCGTAGGGAGGCGCCGAGCCCCCGGGGCCAATCGAGCGGCCCTAGGACCCACTAGAGAAGCCCTCTGGTACTTTTGGAGCACGTCTCTAGACTGCTAGCCGACCCCTATTGAATGGGGCACGGGCCTCCACTTGGACTTACACGATAACAGCTCACCGGAGGTGTCACTGCTCACGCCCATCGAGGGTAGCCTGGCATACTCCACCCCTCCTTCTGAAAAAAAAGGATGCGCGAGGGCCGTCCAAAAAAGACAGGGAAACTCCTGATCGCCCTCTTGCTCCATGCAGAGGCTCGGGGGCTCTTCCTGCAACCAAGCCAAGACCCAGCGACCCGAACTCGCACTCAGGGGCTTGGCAAACGCGATAAAACCCCTCACTCAACAGGGAAAAAGCCCCTGGAGGAGTAAATCCAATCCTCCAGCGCCTCGGGGGCTACACCCGGCGGGTGCGCTCGTGCGCACCCACCGAGGCCTCGAGCACAAAACACAATCTCGACAGGAGCTACTACGAGCCAAGTCTCGTCAAAACCTCAGGGAGAGTGCTCGCACTCCCCCCGAGGCTCGGGAGCTACTGTCGGATACCATAAAAAGGGGTACCCTAAGCAAGAACCGAAAAAATTGCTTAGACCTTGTAAATATCGAAGCCAAGAGACAACCACGAGGCCTCGGCCAATTCTCCGATTCGCCCGAGGCCCACGCCGCAAGGCCTTGGACGAGGTACCAACTCTCTGCCTCGCTCGAGGCCCCCTCGCCCGAGGACCCACCCCGCAAGGCCTCGGACGAGGTACCAATTCTCCGCCTTGCTCGAGGCCGGCTCGGCAGCTACCCCGTCACCGCCACCTCGACCGGGACGTCATGTCCAACTAACGTAACCAACCACTCCCGCGACGTCAGCCGAACGACGGCTCGACACAGCGGAGTGACCGACGAGATGGGAGTCGCATCAACGCCACGCCGTCTGGGACGGGATGGGGCAGGGATTACCGGTCGTTGTGCTCAGCACTGTGCCCACGACTGACACCCTTGCGGCACTGTGCTACCTAACCCCACCTGCTCCGAGGACAGTGCGGCATGGAGAGTCATGTCCGGGTCCCTATAGCCTCAGAATCAGCATAAAAGACCAACTGCTCCCTCCGAGCCTCGGCTACCCGCCTCCGCACCCCTATAGCCTCGGGACTCGCGCCCGCCGAGCCCCCTACAATGGTTTAGCTTCTACACCGATGGGGCCTCGGCTCTCTACGTTGTCGACATATAGCGACCGACTTGTCGTCCATAGTCTGCGTCATGCCCTGCATCAAGCCATCATAGGAGCCCCCACATCGCATAGGATCAGGCGTGATCGGTGCGTCGCTCCAGTGCACCGAGGACAAGACCGCTCCGTCGACCATGCCGCCATAGTGACAAGCATAGGGCTCGGACATACCGCCTCCACCCACAAAATGCCACATAGCGAACGCATGTATCACCCCTGTCCTCCCCTTCAACTATGAAAGGGAGTGACCAGGGCCATTTCTAGACACGCACTCACGGAGACATCGCTCCGATAGACACACGCGCAAGCAACGAGCAACACTCTGTAATACGCATGCTCCCTCACTGCAAGAGATCAACATCTCAAGCAACCCACACCGCTCCATGCAGAGACCTGGGACTAACTCCCTCTCTCGCCCTGCTTGTAAACCCCTACTACATGCACCTCGGTGCAAGGAATACAAGACTGCACTCTCAGACTGGACGTAGGGCACCTATTGCCTGAACCAGTATAAACCTTGTGTCTCTTTGCATCACCATCCCGGATTAGGGGCACGCAGTACACTTTCACTAGTTGGTTGAGGATCCGCCGGTCCAAAACATCGACACTACTAAAACTGATGAGCTCAAACTGTTGTCTTCTTTACATACTTTGGGTTACATTGAATTTGATGTTTTGTGTAACCTAGATTATTTGGAGGAGAGCCTTTTTAAATATGCTGATTTGCCTTGGTTTTCTAAACACACATATCATGTTATTGGCAAATATAACAACAAAGGACAATATATGATACATCGAGTATACGTTCGTAGTAATATGAATTCTCCTTTTGTTGTACAATATTGTAATCGTTTAGAGAGCAGCCATAATAATACAAACATTTTCTCATGTTCCTCAAAGAAACAAGTTCACTTCCAAGAAGGGGAGCATTGTTGGTTGCTACCTATGTCTGCTAGACCATCTATTCCTGCATTGTCTTTGGTTAGTTCTAATCTTTTGCAGGATAGTGTTGACGTACATTGTGTGCATTCGGATCATGGAGTCTACATGCTTGCTGAAATTTTTATGCGAGATGACATGCTAGAAACTTGGAAACATGGTCACATTCCTTCGGATCATGGAGTCCCTTTGTCTTTGCAACCCCGTTCTCCTTTATGTTGTGCAGGATCAGTTTCAAACACAATCGACGCCGAGGACGACTTTTTGTCAAGAAGGGGAGGATGATGAGGACATGACACCCATGCATATGACCATATTTGGCACATGGTATGGAGGGGTAAGAGGCCAGCAAGGGTGTCCAAGTCAAGAAGGAGACCCGAGGCTAATTCGGTTCGAGTCCCCGAGGTGGAGGCCCAAAGCAACTCAAGTTCGAGTCTGCCTCGGCCTCCAGGACCAGTCTGCCTTAAACTGGTCACCCAGGACACATCTAGACTCCGTTTTTAATGATCCACATATGGTTGGAAAGATAATTTGATAAGGAAGCCAATCCCACTGGTCTCACATGAAAAGCCCTTCAGAATCAACGGGAATCATTAAAACAAGTCAGCGTCCAAAATCTGCCAGGGTGCTGCGACACCGTCTTTTGGTCCGTTGGACCGTGTATCGACTTTGAGCCTGTTAGGGGGGCGCGTCCAGGGTAGGCGACGACCCTAAGACCTTTATAATCATACGCCGCTGCCGTCATTAGGTTTTGGGTTTTTCTTAGATTAATCTGTCAAGAACAGTTTCGCCGTTCATCGGTTTGTGAGACCCCAACTTCGTGAGATTAATCATTCATCTGTAATTTGGTTGCTTTCTTTCTTATTCTTGCTTGTGTTCTTCATTACGTAGGTAGGGATTAGCCTTCTTGGTGAGGTCAACCGGATCCATGTCTCAGTTGATAACCAGAGGAGTTGTGGTGCTAAGATTGCAGGGTTTGATCTTTTGATCTGAAGCCGGATCGGTGTGTCATTCTCCGCAACAACGATAGTTACCTCTACCTGATGGAAGATTAGGATCCCCGTTTCCATTAAGAAGGTAGGTGATGTCATTGCATTGGTGTAGCATGAAGAGGGAGGAGTCCGACCTGGTGGCCTTGAAGCCCAGCTTGATGGCAAAATTGGTGAACCGTGTGAACCATGCGTGCGGCGCCTGGCATAGCCCTTACAATGCTTTGTCGAGGAGGCAGACGGCTTGAGGTCAACCGGTGTCATGGAACCCTATCGGGTGTTGGCATAGAACATACTCCGCAAGGTTACCATGAAGGAAGGTGTTTGAGACATTAAGCTATCGCATTGGCCAGCGCTTCGACACATCGATGGTGAGCACCATTTGGATGGTCGCCAGCTTGACAACCGGCATGAAGGTCTCTTGGAAATCAACGCCAGCATGTTGGGTGAATCCACGCACCACCTAGTTAGCCTTGTATCGCTCAAGAGAGATGTCCGGATTGAGTTTGTGCTTGAACACCCACTTCTTGGAGATGACATGGGTGCCGGCGGGTTTGTTGACAAGCCGCCAGGTTCGGTTGGCCTGGAGAGCAGAGAACTCATGAGCGGATGATGGAAGTGGAGAGATAGTCACGGTCATGGACATGGCATATCATGGATTCATCTTGAACATGCCAGCACATGCACGAGTGACCATGGGATGGGCAAGGGGTGGTGGTGGCACTACTGAGGACTTAGGTGGAGAATCCATAGGTGACGTAGGTGTAGCATGCATAGGTGTGACCAGGGACTCATGCACAGGTGTGGCCGGTGACTGGATGGCCACTGTTGTGGAAGAGGGAGACCTAGAGGCGTCGTCATTGTGCGGTGATCCTACGATGGGTCATGTGGTGGTGGTGTGTCGGCATTTAGGGGCAGCTTTAGTGTGAATGACCGCGCATGGGCAACATCATGGGAGGTGATGGTGCTTGGAAAAGGAAGACACCTCGTTAAACACCACGTGGCGAGATGTGATGATGTGATGGCTGTGGAGATCGAAGCACTGATAGCTACGATGATTACTTGGGTATCCCAAGAGAACACACGTAGTGGAGTGCGCACAGAGTTTGTGAGTAGTTGTGGTGGTTTGGTTGGGGTAGCACAGGCAGCCAAATACCCGTAGATGGCTGTAGGTGGGTGGAGCACCGAGGAGGTGCTTGAACGGCGTGATTGGCGCCGTGGCATGGCATGGACACCTATTAATGAGATGAGAAGCAATGGAGAGAGCCTCGACCCAGAAGGATAAGGACATGCCAGCGTGGAGAAGAAGACTACGCACGCAGTCATTCAGAGTGCGTATGATCCGCTCGGCTTTGCCGTTTCTAGCAGAGCCGTAGGGGCAATAAAGGCGAAAGGAGATGCCATGGGTGGCAAAATGCTGACAAACAATAGTGTTATCGAACTCCTTGCCATTGTCGATTTGAAAAGAAATGAGGGGAAATTAAAATTGCATTAAGACATAGGCATGAAATGAAATCAAACACTGAGCAACTTCAGATTTTGCATGTAATGGAAATGTCCAAAGAAAGTGAGTACAAGCATCGATTAAAACAAGATAGTATTTGAAGCCAGAGTTGCTAGGAATAGGTGAAGTCTAGACAGCTTCGTGCATGAGCTAAAAGGGTACATAGCTAACAGACGAGGAGGGGGAGAAGGGAAGACGAACATGCTTGCCGAGTTGATAGGACTAGCAAGTGTGAGCTATGGACTTTGTACAAGTGAACTCAAACTAATCAAGGGTGCACTTCAGGGAGTCATGGCCAAGGTGCCCAAGACATTGATGCCATAGATCAGTAGAGGAAGAGCTGGACAGCATCGACTCTGCAGAAGAGGGTCGGAGGGGATACAACTCGCCATCACTGTTACATCAGAGCATCTCTTTCCATGTAGGAAGATCCTTGATAGAAAAACCAAAAGGATCAAACTCGATGGACACATTGTTATTACGAGTGAAAGAGTGCACATAGATCAAATTCTTGACAAGATCAGGAGAAATAAGAACACTGTGTAGATGAAAAGATGTGCCCAGAATAGAAGAGTTGGCAGTGTGAGTAACAGGCATAGTAGCACCATTGCCAATTGTGATCGGAGCGGAGGAAGAGAGGCGATGAGCAGTGGGGAAGTTACCAGAGCCAAAAGCCATATGGGAGGTAGCGCCGGTGTCCATGAACCATTCGAAGGCCTGGGGACCGGTGGGTGGAACACTAGACGATGATAGAGCCGCCAGAAGCACCTGCTGGTTCCAGACGTTGTCGGTGGGGTTGGACGGAGATGGCGCCGGTGTAGAATCCAGAGGTGGTGGACTAGCTAGGTATGCCTACTGAGGAGCGCTAGGGTGTGGACCGAGAACGCCGACGCTAGGAATATGGAATGGCATGGGCCACACATAGTGTCGATGTTTCAAACCACCGACTAGTAAATTTGTGTTTGCGTGTCTGGCTCGGATGGTGCGCTTGGAGGACAGAAGGGTTTATACTAGTTCAGATGGAATGTCCCTACGTCCAATTTGAGGCTGCTCGTGTTACCGGCACTTGTTTATAGTAGGGGTTACACACGGGCGAGAGAGGAAGGTCTCAAGTCTCTGATCGAAGGATCGAATGGAGTTGAGTCTACTTGAACTCCTTTAGCCATGCCCTTCATGGGGCATCCTACTTCCCCTTTTATAGATGAATGGGAAGGCATAGGTTACATGAGAGAAAGAGATAGAGAGAGAAATGAGGAGGAAGAAGGCCTTCGGGGTCACGGCGCCCTTTATCTCCTTTATGTGGGTCCTGCCGGTCCTATAGATGATGACGGGGATGGCTCCACGTCGCAACCTTGTTCATCACTGGCGCTATAAACGGGCCTCGTCAGCCGGTCATGGCACCCCATTCCATTCCAGTGGGCAGCATGGTCAACAGGTACCCCTGTCCAAAATCGTACGAGGATTAGGTAGCATAGCACCAGTATGCCCAACACTATTGGCGATGTGAGTCCTCAGGTATGGCCTGTCATGGCCGTGGGTCATGTTAAGACTCGCCTACTCCCTTTCTAGTGTCAGAAGTTTGACCCTAGGTTTGTACTCTTAGACTGCTTATAGGTAGTACGGATCCCCGTTGGGTGAGGCAGTACGGATCCCCATTGAGCGAGGCAGAATCCCCCTTCGAGGGGTCTAGCGAGGTGAAGTCTACGCCCGAGGGGTCAGGAGAGATGGAGCCCATGCCCGCCCTCGGGATCATACGTGACAAAGCCTGCACCCGAGGGGTCTGGCCAAATGGAGCCCGCGCCCTCGGGGGCAGGCGTGATGGAGCTCGTGCCCTCAGGGTCGGGCAACGCGGAGCCTGCTCCCTCGGTGTTGGGCGAGATGGAGCCCATACCTTTAGGGTTGGGTGAGACCAAAATAGACTTTTGACCATCTAGGCAAGTTAGCGTTTGTGGCCATCAGCTTCCTTCTTCTAGGTATCCCTAATACTGATACCCGATAGTAGCCCCCGAGCCTGCTGAGGAGTAGGATACTCCTTGGAAGGCTTTTTCAAATGGAAGGATTCTAGGGGTCTCGATCCCCCTTTGTAGCCCACAGGATGTCTTAGTAGGGTTGTGATTCCTTTCTGTTGTGATCAGACTCTTTGGGAGCATGCAACTGCGGGGTTCGGGGGTCAAAAAAGATTTCTCTTGACTCCGATCCCTCCCTAGGATTCGATCGACCTGTCATTGATATGTGACCACATACTTGGTCTCCTTGTGAGTCCAACTTCCCCCGAGCCCCCGCTCATAGCAGGGGTCCGGTCGAGGGGTCAGCTCATCTTGTGGTCATCCTCCCTCAAGCATTTTTCGATAAAATAGAGGGGCAGAGCCGTGCTATGTTTTCCTCGATGGACAAATCATGGTGCTTGGTGAGCTGTTAATGGGCTAGTCCAAAGTGGGGCCCCGGCTTCCCGTTCTTGAGGGTCCGGCATGGGTTAGCTGGTGACCGACTCCAGATTCCTAACGGCTAGTCCATATAGTTCTTGGGTCTGTTCGATCGGTCCCAAGGGCTCATTGCCTTTCTTCTAGAAAAAACCATGGACCTACACCGGCCAAGACTCAAACATGGGTCGGGATGCCTGTGGAGCTCGTGCACCCAGGTGCTAGCCGCTAGCGGGCCCATTCCTTACCACCCATCACTCTAAAGGTGCCCTAGAGTGGTTGTGAACCCGTCGCTGGGCCAACCTTCGAACTGTTGGGCCTTAATGGGCTATTGGAGCGTTTTTAGCTCCATATCCCTTCTTACATGCGGTGGTTTTTGGACCATCGAAGGGGCGAACCACTGTCCAGCGCACCCTTTGAGGAGCGGTTTGGGGTGGCATGTGCACGATTCCTGGCACAGGACCTATCTATGAAGATTGAGGATGAGGTCATCCTCCCGAGGGATTAGTTAGTTAGATAGGCCAAGTGACGAACTTGTAATAAGTAGACAAGTTTTTAATTTTTGTTATGGCCGAATAGACTTTTGGCCCCTCTCTTTTTTTATGTATAAAAAGGTTGATGCGATCTAACACCTTCTGATGTTGAGGTTGTAAAGATCGAGGTGCGGGTGAAAATACTCTGATCACGCTGGTGAGCAAAAATGCCATAGCCACAGGGGCATAGGTTTCTTTCGGTCTGACTAGTTTCACTCAGCGTTTGTTTCCGCAACTCTTGCTTATAGATCTTAAAGTAAGAAGGGCCGACCCCTTCTGATGTTAAGGTTGTAAAGCTCGAGGTGTGGGTGAAAAAACTCTGATCATGCTGGTGAGCAAAAACACAGTAGTCGCTGGGGCGTAGGTTTCTTGTGGTCCGACAAGTTTTACTCAGCGTTTGTTTTCGCAACTCTTGCTTCTAGATATTAACATAAGAAGGGGTCGGGCACAAAGAATGTTTCTGAGTAGATATATTCTTATCAGTCCTCGAGTGAGATCTGACCCCTTGCCATTGCTGGGGTCGGGCGTCGCTGAAGATCGAGGAAACAAATAGCAAAACTGATAAGAAAAAATGTTTTCGCATTTCAGAAACATCATTCTTAATTTCCGCAAGTAAATGAATAGGCTAGGGGTAAAAAGCGACGTAGATGTTCAATGTTCTAGGCATTGATGAAGACTTTGTCATCGATGGTCTTGAGCTTGTAGGTGCTCGGTCGGAGCACCTCCTCTTGGGATGACACACTTCCTTGATGAATCCGGCCGCCAAAAGCTTCATGATCTCCTCGCCGATGGTCCTACGCTTCTCCACATCAAAGCAATGCAGGCATTGCTTTACCAGCTTGGAGCCTGGCCTAATCTTCAAGGCATGCTTGGTGACTTCCCTTAGAATGCCTAGCATGTTCGAGGGTTTCCACGCAAAGATACCTCTGTTGGTGCAGAGGAAGTCGACGAGTGCGTTTTCCTAATTTGGAGTGAAGTGTGGTGCCGATGCGCACCACTTTGTCCTTAGAGCTGCTAGGGTCTATGAGGACCTCCTTGATGACCTCCGTGGGCTCAAAAGATCTAGCCGACTGCTTGGAGTTGGGTACTTCCTCGTGTAACACCCTAAAATTTGAATTTCTGGAAATGGACCTAAAAAGATTTAATTTGGAATTTTTGTGCACATGAAATATAGGAAAATAAAAAAATTTCATTAAATTAAAATTCATCATAAGATAGCAACATATTTGAGCATACATGCCATTGCATTAGATTTATTTGGTTGAGTGGTTTTGATTGAAAATTCAAAATGGTTAAAATTGCCTTTGCAAATGTAATTAAAAATAGCTTTGAAATAAAAGAAAAGAAAGTTAGAAAAATGAAAGAATTTAAAAAGTTATTCTCAGAAAACTTATCCAAAATTAGTTCATTTATGTTTGAATTAAAAAGTATATTTTAAATCATATTTATACTCGATTCGGTTCATATTTGAATTTGTTTTGAATTAAGAAAAGAAAAAGGATTTGGAAAAATAAAAAGAAGAAAGATCTCCTCTCATTTTGGCCCGAAGGCCCATGCTTCCTCTCCCCTTGGCCTGCTCCACTCCTTCTCTTCCCGGCTTCGGGCGGCTCGGTGGCCTAGCGCGTGCCTCCCCTCCCCTCCCTTCTCCCCCGCACGGCCTACTCCGCACCAGCCCACTTGGTGGATCGCTCCGCGCGCGCACCGTGTGGTCTAGCTCGGCACCACGGCCCGCAGCGCCCATGCCCGCACCCGCTCGTCCTCTTCTCCCTCTCACTGCGCCATTGGCCCCGCACGTCAGTGCTCGCACCGCCTTTCCTTCCCCGCACGCTCACCTTCCTTTCTTCCCTATCGGTGATGGCGCTGCCACCTATGGTAAGTGGCCGCCGTCGCGCATGCAAGGAAGGCGACCCAATCCGCCCGAGCCTCCCGCTCCCTTCCTTCTACCACAGCGCCTGCTTGCCTACAAACCCGAGCTGGACCCCCTCCATCTCTTCCTTTCCCCGTCCAAGCTCGAGCTCGCCACCGCCGCCCCGTAGCCCGCTGCTCCGGTGCCCAATCCTCGACGCTGACGGGCTCGTGAGCTCCACCGTGACCCAACGCTGCCGTAGTTACCATCGATTCGTCATTTTGGTTACGGATTGCTCGGATTCACCCTCACCGTGCCCCATTTCTCTCTCCAGCCGCCGCTGTCGATGACCTGCCCCTTCGGAGCCTTCCTAGATGCCGCATTCCATTCCTTCGACCTCGCGGTGAGCTTCTCGTTCTTCTCGAGCTTTCCGTTTGTCAAATAGTCCACTGGAACACCGTATCATCGAACACCAGTCACCGCCAGCCATGGCACCACCGCGGGACGTCGCTCCGGCACGTTCCTCGCCCTAGGATGGCACCCAGTTGAGTTCACGAGCGCCCGTAGATCGATTCGGTGTGCTTGGTTTGACTCGGGGAGGTCCGAAATGCTTTACCGGCGTTCGCCGCCGTGTTTGCCTTGCCGCCAGCAATGGCGGGCTCGCCAGAGGTACTGTGCGGCCGACGGAGGTTCTCCCGTGCATCCAGTGCAGTCGGATTCGTCTAGACAGCCAAGATCTAAACGTACCGGTTGGATGTGTAACCAGTCCACCGTGGACCCATGGACCCGGCCCATGGTGCCGCGTCAGCACATGCCCACCCCACGTGGTGCACCACGCCAGCCAGTTTAGGCCACGTGTCGGTCCAATCAGCAGCGCGGTCAACACACAGTCACCTG
The DNA here is from genome assembly GCA_904845875.1 of Miscanthus lutarioriparius. Classification (NCBI taxonomy): domain Eukaryota; kingdom Viridiplantae; phylum Streptophyta; class Magnoliopsida; order Poales; family Poaceae; genus Miscanthus; species Miscanthus lutarioriparius. The sequence goes on along the minus strand of CAJGYO010000013.1, from coordinate 383,456 downwards.
CGCCAGCTTTGTAGATAAGCCCCTCAGTTTCCAGTGAATCAACCCGTAGTCCAAATCAGTTCAAATGAATTGTTTTTCAGTCCTCTTTTTATTCATTTTAGCCCCTGTAACTTTGAGTATTAGTACCTGCAATCTAGTTAGCATTTAAAATTCAGAATTAATTAGTTTAAATTCAAATTTGAGTTCATTTAATTACAGAAATGCCATCAAACTTGTTTAGGCCATACCTTTATCATCTTAACTCCGATTTGACCTGTTCGAATTGCGTTAGGACCATATTTATGTTTTCTACGTGTTTATACTACTGTTAGGCATGTTTCCAATATTTGAGATTCATGGGTAGATTTAATCTATTATTTAACTAAAGGAAAACTTGTTTAAATCATGACTTATTCATTTTAACTCTGAAATAGTCTGTTCAAGTTGCGTTGGATTCATAATGACGTGACCTACGCATTAGTATCATTGTTTTCTATGTCAAAATCTCTGGAATTTCATGGTTTAAATACCAACTTGAACAATAATTATGCCACTAGATTTATAAAAAAATGTAATAAATTTCACTTCGATTTTAAAAACCAAATATAAGTTTCACTTAATTCAACTTAAGTATTTTCTCTGAAATATCATGTACATGCTTTTATATACTAAAATAAATAAAGCTTATGGTTTTCCGTTTTATAAGCAAAATCTTTCGGTAGATGTATCTTTTCAACCATACCTCCGATTAGCGTGCTTCCTGCGTCTGTGTGTTCGTAGCAATACGTACATCTATTTCAAATCCTTTTTCCACTAGTTGGTGTATTGTTCTAATATGGCTATGTATGTATGTTATGCATGTCTATTTGGATGCTTGTGTGGTGTTCTATGATCAAGTCCAGAAGCAGTTCTTGGAAGATTTGGACCAGAAGAAGATCTGATCTGAGTTTAAGGCAAGTATAGCATGGGACCATCCTTGATACCTATTCACCTTTAATCTTTTAATTCATGTTGCATGAGTCTACCTTGGCAACTGTAGTAATTTCCCTAGCTAATTGATATCCTGGATTCCTTGATACCTTTGGGTCATTGAATTGGGTAGTTTTTGCTAGTGCACAACCAAAACCATGATCTTGTAACTTGACTAATAGTATATGCAGTAAACATTAAAATATGACTTTTTAGCAACATGGAAATAGGGGGCTGGAGTGTTTAGCTACTTTCTAAATGCTCTAGATTCCTCTACCTAAGGAATTATCTATAAGTGATCATCTGGAACTTATAGTACAACTGTGAGGCCTATATGGCTCTGGCTTTAGCTCAGTATGAGGACCTTTTCTAGCTAGTTAGTGGTTACCTTTATGGCGCAAGAGGGGCTCAGATAGGTATGATCTTGGCCTACCAAGAGGGTGCACTTTGTTAGTGTAACATCCTAATGGGCCAAAGTGGGCCCAAAATTAATCCAGTACGGGTTACTGTAGCACCGTGAAAAAACACTGCGCAACCAGTTAGTACCATACTGAAAACTCTGAAATCGCCGGATCGACTTAAATACCAGGGCCAGGGACGCGTAGTAACCTTCGGTTAACCATTTTGAATGAAGCGAGGACAAAAGTTCAAGCGGGTTGCTACGCGAGTCGGACCACTCCTAGGAAGAGTGGGCTGGGGCCATGTATGTCGGGACTGGACGTTACATTTGGTATCAGAGCCGACTCTTGAGGTTTCACGGGCACGTGGGGACAACTGCGCGGGTATGTTGTGTGCATGTGCGTGGATCCGTCGTGGTCACGGCATGGCATACACATGCGCCGGCACGGGGCCACACAAACGCGTTGAAGAGAGGAAGATCCTGGGGTAAATGTCCCGAAAGGGTAAGCTGATCTGGCATTCGACGGGGACGTCGAATCTTTAGGGGGGATGATTGTAACATCCTAATGGGCCAAAGTGGGCCCAAAATTAATCCAGTATGGGCCGGTGACACTGCAGCAGAACATGGGACGGTACTGTAGCATCCAAACTCCGGGATACTGTTCACCGAGCACTGTTCACCCGAAAAATGGACAACCGGTTTCGGTGGTACTGTTCACGGGTTACTGTAGCACCGCGGAAAACACTGCGCAACCAGTTAGTACCATACTGGAAACTCTGAAATCGCCGTATCGACTTAAATACCAGGGTCAGGGACGCGTAATAACCTTCGGTTAACCGTTTTGAACGAAGCGAGGACGAAAGTTCAAGCGGATTGCTACATGGGTCGGACCACTCCTAGGAAGAGTGGGCTAGGGCCATGTATGTCGGGACTGGACGTTATAGTTAGTCACTCCGTGGAGGGGGGTTTATACTAATTGATGGGGAAACCTTAGCGGCCCTAACTTGTTAGATGAATCTTTGAAAGGCTTCATAGTGAACCTTGCCGACCTTCCTTGGTAGTGGGTCAAGAGGCTGATCATCTCAGGCAAAAGGGTAAATCATGACTCACAGTGAAAGTGTACAACCTCTGTAGAGTGTAAAACTGTTATAACAGCCGTGCTCACGGACACGAGCGGCCTTGGAACCCTTACGGAATAGATGATCATTAATGGTTAATGATGATGAACACTAATGATAGTAATGATAAAGATGATCACTAATGGTTAATTGTTTATGCTATTCATTATTCATGTTTACCTGATCATGTGTTTATGGGCTTATGATAAATTCGTTGCTACTCAATTGCTTAAAAAGATATCCTATTAAAAGCTAATCGCAGTAAACCAGTGTCAACCTTTTGAGCCTCATGAACCCCATGTTATATTGCTGAGTACAATATGTACTTACGCTTGCTTTACTTTTCTATACTTTGGATAAAAATCTCAGATGGGTACCAGATTGCTAGTCTGGAGGAGTTAGGCTTGTGGTCAACTAGTCAGTTGTCCCTGTGGACTTGGAGTCTTCTCCTGAAGATCGGAGTTGTCTTTCCGCTGTCCATACTCTAAGGTTATATTCCTTATACTAATACGTTATGTAATAAGTATTGTCTTTTGATATTACCCTTATTTGTAGCTATATGTGAGATTTGACTTCCTAGGCTCACATATAGTGTGTATCTAGTTTTATCTTTAAAACTGGGTGCTACAAAGTGGTATCAGAGCAATGTTGACTGTTGGACGCAAGCCTAGTTAGAACTGGACATTTTAGCATAGTTCCATCTTTGCCTACTTCATGCTTTCTCTCTAACCTTGTTATTTGCGAAAAGTTATGCTCACTTCAGCCTCTGTTCTATTATAAAAACCTTGTCTCTATTCTGAATCCTCTCTTTTCATCTAAATAGATGGGTCATAATGAAGAAACCACTAGCCTCAGAGATAAGGAGGATCAAGCTACATTGTCCTTGACTGCATTCAATAAAGAGAAGCTTGTAGCTATGCAACAACAAGTACTAGAAGGAATGACTCAACATAGGAGTTTTCAACAGTGCTTGTCACAAGGTCAAAACAAACATACCAAAGGGACCAGTGAAGAGACAAGTGGCAGAAGCTTAGAAGAAGATGAAGTCCAATGAGGGTGTTCATAGCAAGACTCTTGGAAGTCAGGATCCATGTCAGTGTTGTAAACATTATGGTTTTCCCTATCTTTAGGTCAAGTCTAATAAGAGGAAAGTGAAGGTGAACCCAAGTTGTGAAGCTAATGTGGATAAGAAGAGAAAGGAGATCTCAACAGAGCAAGTATTGGGAAACAATCAACATTTGGATTTGTCACATCTAGCTCTGATCCCTAGGCAGATGAATCTAAACTATAAAGAATTAGAAGCTTCTCAAGCTAAAACTACTTCACATGAGGTATGCATAGATGGGGGGACTATCACCTATAAGGAGTTTCAACCTCGAAAGACCAAGCAAGCTAGAAAACAGACCAGTCAAACCAAGATGAATCTTCAGAGTCAGAAAGCTGACAAAACACCAAGCAACAATTCCATCGAGTATGACATCACAAAAGATCTAGCTAAGAGAAGGTGTCATCATTGCCAATAGGAAGGGCATTACATTAAATCTTGCCCACAGAAGAATCAACCATTATACCATGGAGGTAGCCAGAGTTAGGTCAATACAGGACTACCACTAGCAAGTGATAGTGACACACAATACAAAAGGAAGCCCATGATGAAATTGATGTAGTGGATGATGTGTCACTCCCATGCAAGAGATGTTATCCAGATGTCCCTATAATCATGCCATTCTTAAGAAATAGGAGTTTGTGCCCTTTATGTAATAAAAACGTTAATATCGCAAGTCAAGTCAATGATTGAGTTGTGCATCTTTACTGCTTTGTGAATTGTCATTATGCTTATGATTGTTTTGCATCTTTGTAATGATTGCAATGATCTTGTTGGGTGTTCCCACAATTTCATTTAGCTTATAGGCCTAAGGTATAAGGATTAATGAAATAAATAGTTGGGTTATGGTTTTCTTCTGTTCTCCTTATCATGTCCTTCCGGAGCAGCCTGCACTCTTTGGCTTAAATCTCTAATCTTAGATGACCAAAACTCATGAGAAAATTCTAGACAACAATAGACTTCAATATCTTTCTTTGAGCACAAGAATCAGCTTGATAGCTATTTTGGTTATGGAGATACGAAAATCACGAGATGATGCATCTGTGCTGTTTGGAACCAGGAATATTTTCTCTTGTGCACTGTTTTTGACCTTCTAAACTATAGAATTTGGAAAAGTGTTCTATAAGGAAGTTGTAGAGGAATTGATAAGATTTCCAATGGGATAAGCTAAAACTCTATTGGATTAACGGAACGAGAGTTACAACTATTTTATTGCACTACTGTTTCCTACTCTCGAGAATTCTCAGACTAGATGTTCTTGCTTATGTAGAGGAGTCTCTCTAGAATGTTAGAACATCTTTATGTTAGTTAGCTCATTTTTAAGGAAGTGCAAGCTACCCTTTTGTGTGCCCTAGTTGACTTTTCTTAAGGGGGGTAGCCAAGTTGAAGGGTTTGCAAGATGATATTTTCTTGCATTCTAGTGTTTCATGTGGAAGAATTGGATATCTCGATGGATTGGGGTTTTCTCTAGTTTTTCATATTATCAATCCTATCTTGTCATCTCTTGAAACTACAATAAAGAATGCTATGAATGACTAAATCCTAATGCATATATGTTGGAAACAGATGGCCTCTACTATAAGAAGTGCTTCACAAGATGTTGGAAGGAATGTTCCCACTTCTAATCCACCGCCATCCAATTCTCCATCTATAGAGCTAGCTTTGATGATGCAGACTCAGATATTACAGACTATTGCCCAAAGTGTGTTGAACAACCCACATCAAGCACCACCTATTGACAAGCATAGTGAATTTATGAAGGGACACCCACTGACATTCTCTCATGCAAGTGACCCACTAGAAGTTGATGACTGGCTTAGAGCTGTGGAGCGACAACTGGACATAGCCCATTGTGATGACCAGGAGAAGGTGCTTTTTGCATCTGGCCAACTCTAGGGTGTAGCACAAGACTAGTGGGAGTCCTACCAGTATGGACGTCCCAACAATGCTGGACAGATCACCTGACAGGAATTCATGGAGAATTTCAAGACGTACCACATTCCCACAGGTGAGGTAGAACTCAAGCAAGATGAGTTTCAGGCTCTTAAGCAAGGATCCATATCAGTGTGTGAGTATCGTAATCGGTTCACTCAATTATCATGCTATGCTCCAGGAGAGGTAGATAGTGACGCTAAGAAACCGAAATGCTTTTTGAAAGGACTGAATGAGGATTTGCAACTACGTCGAGAGATGGAAGAGAAGAAGAGAAAACGTGATCTTCAATGCCAGTTAAGAAACACTCATCCTCGGTTCGCTATGCAACCAGAATATCAGTCACATCCTAGGAATTTACTTGTGAGTACAGATCAAAATCAGTATCAACAACCCAATGATGAAGTGCAACAGGTTAGCTCTCAAGAGCCATGTTTGTCATCTCATACTATCACCTTCATGAAGACAAATACACCTACTAGTGAGAAAGGTTATGATTGTGGTGAGATTGAGCATTATGAGAACAATCATCTTGAGAAATTTGTCGAAAATAATCAAGGCCAAAATCAACCGCAACAAGAGCCAGAACAGAATGTCCATAGGAAGCAGGTGAATGGAAATAAGTTAAAGCGAAATTACATCCTTGGAAGTTTGAACAATGTGGATATGATTACCACTCATGGAGCTAAGGAGGTCGTTTATGGTTTGATTGTAGTAAGCTCAGCCACTGCTATGGTGATGTTTGACCCAAGTGCATCTCATTCATTTATCTCTAGTGCATACGTAAAAGATCATAAGATAGTTATGCTTCCAATGAGGAAACCAGTGATAGTTAAGTCTCTAGGAGGAGAAATGAAGGCACACCGCATATGCCCAAGAGTTAGTCTTGACATAAAGGGGGTAAAATTTGAAGCAAACCTTATTGTATTAGAGTTAGTGGACATTGATGTTATTCTTGGAATGGGATGGATGTCTACATGTAAAGGAGTGATTAAGTATGCCTAGCATTCGGTGCTTCTAACCACACCGTCAGGAGAAAGAATTGAGTATGAGGGTATTCAAACTTCACCTGAGGAATATGACAATGGGAATGATCTATTAGAAGGTGTGAACACTGAGGATAGTAAAGTGGACTGTGAGTTTCTAGATGATGGTGTAGAGGAACAAACACCCTTGGAGGAGCTCTATCCGATAGATGATTATACTTATGATGATTATCCAGTGAGGATCTTAGAAAGAGCCCAGGGAACTCTTATGGGAAGAGTGCTTAAAGTGTGTAAAGTTCAATGGAGTAACCAATCAGAGGAAGATGCAACTTGGGAAAATGAGGATCAAATGAAGATAGATTTTTCTCATCTCTTTGAGGTGTAACACAATCATGTTAGAAGTCAAGATGGGCTTTGGACAGTCAAGAAAGACAAAAAAAAGTTTGGTTATGCCCTTGAGTTTAAAGTTTCTGTATTCAAGACAGTTGTATCCCTTAACTTAAGGGGGTAGTCCGTGTAGCCAAAATCTTTTTGTTCTTGAGCTTTGGAGATGAGACATGTGTAACTTGTTAAGCTAGTTTATAATCCAAGTTGAGATGTTGGAATGTTTACCTGAGTTCTATTCCTAGTTCTATCTCCCTTCCTTGTTCCTAGCCTTTTCCGAATCTCGAGGACGAGATTCATCTTAAGGGGGATAGAATTGTAATACCCTAAAATTTGACTTTCTGGAAATGGACCTAAAAAGATTTAATTTGGAATTTTTGTGCACATGAAATATAGAAAAATAAAAAAATTTCATTAAATTAAAATTCATCGTAAGGTAGCAACATATTTGAGCATACATGCCATTGCATTTGATTTATTTGGTTGAGTGGTTTTGACTGAAAATTCAAAATGGTTAAAATTGCTTTTGCAAATGTAATTAAAAATAGCTTTGAACTAAAAGAAAAGAAAGTTAGAAAAATGAAAGAATTTAAAAGTTATTCTCAGAAAACTTGTAACACCCTAAAATTTGCCTCTTTTAAAATAGAGCTAAAATGATTTATTTATGAATTTTTGTGCACATGAAATATAGGAAAATAAAATTTTTCATTAAATTAAAATTCATCATAACGTAGCAACATGTTTGAGCATACATGTCATTGCATTTGATTTAATTGGTTGAGTGGTTTTGATTGAGAATTCAAAACGGTTAAAATTGCTTTTGCAAATGAAATTAAAAATGGCTTTAAAATAAAAGAAAAGAAAGAAAAGAAAATTAGAAAGTACAAGTATTCTCAAAGTAGTAAAGTTTATCTTGGAAAGCCTAACAAAATTGTCCATTTTTATTTAAATAGGGAAGTATATTTGAAACTATGCTTGAATTTGATTTGAATTTGGCTTAGGATTGAAAACTAGAAAAAGAAAAGGATTTGGAAAAAGAAGGAAAAACTCCTCTCTCATTTTGGCCTGAAGGCCCACGTTTTCCCCCTTCGGCCTGCTCTTCCCCCTCCCACGCTCGGCGCAGCTCGTTGCCTGGCCTAGCCGCCCCTCCCTTCTCCTCCTCCCCTTGGCCTGCTCCGCGCTTGGCCGCTGGCGGCCCATTCCCCGCACCTCCCCTTTCTTCCCTCTCTCTCGCGCAATGGCTCGCTTCCTGCACGCGCGTGCCTGCTCACCGCGCGGCCTAGCTCAGCTCCCAGCCTGCTTCGGCTTTCGCCGTGCCACCCGCACGTGCCTCACCCCATCTCCCTCACTGCCCCGCTGGCCCCGCACGTCAGCGCCGGCCCCTTTCCTTTCTTCCCTGCTTCCTTCCTTTCTCGCTGCCCAGTAATGGCGCTGCCCCTATAGCAAGCCACCGCGTCGTCGCTCCTACAAGGCAGGAGGCCAATCACCCGAGCGCCCCGCTTCCTTTCCATCTACAGCACCCTGTCCCACCTATAAAGCACCGAGCCAAGCCCTCCCCTCTGTCCCTTCTCCGTTCGTCCGTGCTCGAGCTCGCCACCGCCGCCCTGTAGCCATTGCTCTAGTGCCGAATCGACGACGCCGACGTACCTAGGAGCACCACCGTACTCCCCCACACTCGTAGGTACCGTCAATTCCTTGTTTTGTCCTTGATTTGCCCAGATTCATCCTCACTGTGCTTTGTCTTCTCTCTCCAGCCGCCGTCGCTGTCGTCGATCACTCCGAAGCCTTCCCGGACGCCGCGCTCCATTCCCTCGACTTCGCGGTGAGCTCCTCCATCTTCCCGTGCCCCTAGTTCATCAAATAGCACACTAGAACGCCGTAGCATAGAACATCAGCCGCCGCCGGCCATGGCACCGCCGTGGGACGCCGCTTCGGCTCGTTTCCCCGCCTCGGTTTGTAGTCCAGTGTGTTCGCGAAGTCCTGTAGTTCACGTTGGTGCTTTCGCTTGGTCTCAGGACGGTCTAGAACGCCAGCTCGATGTCCGCCGCCGAGCTTGGCTCGCCGGTGTCACTGTGCTGCCGCTAGAGGATCTCCCGATCACCTGCGCCGTCAGATCTTGAATGAGCGGTCCGGATTAGATACCCCTTCGGGGTTAATTGGCCGGTCCACCATGGACCCATGGACCCGGTCCACGGTGCCGCGTCAGCGCTGGCCCACGCCATGTGGTGCACCGAACCATTCCGCGCCCGCCACGTGCCCGCCTGGTCAGCAGCGCGGTCAACCCGTAGTCAAACCATGCACGTTTTACATTTTAGTCCCCACAGTTTTTAGTAATTAACCCGCAGCCCAGATCAATTTAGCCCTGTTTTTATCCGTTTAGGTCCCTGTGTTTTCCAAAAATAGTACCCGCAATCTAGCATCCTTGTAATTTTATATTTTTAATTGTTTTAATTCAAAAATAAGTTCAGTTTATTTACAAAAATGCCATTGCACCTTATTTCATGCGTAACTTTTGCGTTTGAAGTCCGATTTGACCCGTTCGAATTGCGTTAGGACCGTATTTACATTTCCTACGTGTTTATACAATTGTTAGGCATGTTTTCAATATTTGAAATTTATGAGTAGATTTAATCTATTATTTAACTAAAGTAAAACTTGTTTAAATCATAACTTATTCATTTTAACTCCGAAATAATCCGTACAAGTTGCGTTAAATTCATAACGATGAGATCTACGCATTAGTAATAGTGTTTACTATATTACTATTTCAGAAAAATCATGGTTTAAATCATATCTTGATTAATAATTATGCAACTGGATTTTATAAATAAAATATGATTTGTTTTACTTTAAGTTTATAATTCAAATCTAAAATTGACTTAATTTAATCTATATTATTTATAAAATGTCTTATATGGATATAAATGAAGCCTATAGTTTTCTTTTTCACGTATTAAGCAAATCTCTCGAAAGTTGTAACTTTTCAACCGTAGCTCCGATTAGCGTGCCTCTCACGACTGTGTGTTCGTAACGATGCGTAGAATTATATTTCAAACTCTTTACTTATTTTTCTATGATTGGTGTACTGTTCTAATATAGATGCAATTGTATGCTATGCATGTATGTGTATGGATGTTTGTGTGGTGTTCTACGATTACGTCCAGTCGGTGAGATACACGTGATCTAGAAGAAGAAGAGGGACGTTGAAGATTAAAGCTTACCGAAGGATCGGTGTGTAAGGCAAGTATAGCATGGGACCATCCTTGTTACCTATTCACCTTTAATCACTTAATTCATATTGCATGTGTCTACCTTGTTGCCAATAAGGATATCCTAGATATTCGATATCTTGTACCTTGATACCTTTGGGTCATTACATTAGGTAGTTTTTGCTAGTGCTTAACTAAACCATGATCTTATAACTTGACTAATGGTATATGCAATAAACATTAAAACATGACCTTTAGCAATATGGAAATAGGGGGCTGGAGTATTTAGCTACTTTCTAAATGCTTCAGATTCCTCTCCCTAAGGACTTATCTGTAAGCGATCATCTGGGACTTACAGTACAGTTGTGAAGGCTATATGGCTCTGGCTTTAGCTCAGTATGAGGACCTTTTCTAGCTTATTAGTGGTTACCTTTATGGCGCATGAGGGTATGTTTCCTTTCCTGCTAGGATGTGTGTACCGTGCTACGTGCCCACGCGTGCCACTCCTAGAGAAGGGCCACATACGCCTAGCGGCCCTAACTTGTTAGATGAACCTTTGAAAGGCTTCATAGTGAACCCTGCTGACCTTCCTTGGAAGTGGGTCAAGAGATTAGCTACCTCAGGCGAAAGGGTAAATCATGACTCACAGGAAAGTGTACAACCTCTACAGAGTGTAAAACTATTATAACAGCCATGCTCACGGTCATGAGCGGCCTTGGACCCTTACGGAATAGATGATCATTAATGGCTAATGATGATGCTAATAATTAATTGTTTATGCTATTCATTATTCATGTTTACCTGATCATGTGTTTATGGGCTTATGGATAAACTTGTTGCCAACCAATTGCTAAAATTGTGCTAAACAAAGGCTAATCGCAGTTAAACCAGTGTCAGCCTTTTGAGCCTCATGAACCCCATAATATAATTGTTAAGTACGACATGTACTTACGCTTGCTTTACTTTTCTATAGTTGGATAAAAATCCTGGATGGATACCAGATTGCTAGTCTAGAGGAGTTAGGCTTGTGGTCAACCAGTCAGTCGTCTAAAGATCGGAGTTGCCTTTCCACTATCTAAACTCTGAGGTTATATTCCTTATACTAATACATTATGTAATAAGTATTGTCTTTTGATATTACCCTTATTTGTGGATATATGTGAGATTTGACTTCCTAGGCTCACATATAGTGTGTATCTAGTTTTATCTTTAAAACTGGGTGCTATACCTCGACGGTCCCCTCCTTGATGACCGTGAGCTCCTCGGAGGCGATAATCGCTGAGGCGTGCTCATAGCACTCAACTTTGCACTCGTAAGCGCGCTGGAAGGAGGTGTTGACGGTGATGACCCCACTCGGGCCTAGCATCTTGAGTTTTACGTAAGTGTAGTTGGGGACGGCCTTGAACTTTGCGTAGCACAATAGTCCCAGGATGGCGCGGTAGGTTCTGTGGAACCCGACCACCTCGAAGGTGAGGATCTCTGTCCTATAGTTGGCCGGATCCCTGAAAGTGATGGGCAGGTCGATCTGCCCTCGCGGTATGGCTTGTTTCCCTAGCACGATGCCATGGAAAGGTGCCCCGATCGGTCGGATGCGCGATCGGTCGATGCCCATGGCATCAAATGTCTTTATGTACATGATGTTGAGGCCGCTGCCCCCACCCATCAGCACCTTAGTGAGCCACTTCGTGCCGACGATCTTGTCGACCATGAGCGGGCACCTTCCCGGCTATGGGATGCTCTCTAGGTGGTCAGATCGGTCAAAGGTGATGGCAGATTCCAACCACCAGAGGAAAGATGGTGTGGCTAGCTTAGCTGCGTAGACCTCGCGATGCACGAGCTTCCGGTGGCGCTTGGAGTCATAAGCCACCACCCCATCAAAGATCACGAGCTAGTCATCTGGCATCGGAAAGCCACCATCCTTCCCCTCAGCGTCGTCCATCGCTGGCTCATGCTTCTTCCTCTGGTATCTCTTTTTGGAGCCATCGGACAGGAAACGCTTTATAAGGGCACAGTCCTCGTACAGGTGCTCGATGGAGAAGGCATGGTTCAGGCATGGCCCCTCGAGTAGCTTCTCAAAGTGGTTGAGAGCACCCTCGGTGGGTGCCCGGCCGCCTTTCCGCTTGATAGCAGCCATGAGCGAGCCCCCGTGTCGCTGCTTGTTCATCTTCTGGTTCAGGCAGTTTGAGGTGCCCTCGCCGGCGTCCTCATCCCGCTTTGCTTTGCCTTTAGGGCAGTTAAAAATTGCTTCGACCGCCTCCTCGCTAGAGGCATGGCTGGTCACGATGTCGAGGAGCTCCTTGGTGGTCTGAGGGCCCTTGCGTCCTAGCTTGTGGACTAGGGACTCGTAGGTGGTCTCGGATAGGAATGCTCCAATGATGTCGGCGTCGGCGACGTCGGGCAACTAGTTGCATTGCCTGGAGAAGCGTTGGATGTACTCATGGAGAGTTTTCCCAGACTTCTGTCGGCAACTCTTCAGATCCTAGGGATTCCTAAGACGCGTTCAGGCAATGTTTTCCTAAACGGTAAATGGTCTTTACACAGTCGCCCTTCATTTAGCGTTTAGGCTGTTTACATGGTGTTTAAACGAAGTTAAATGGTCTAAACGGTTTTGTACTTTAAAAAAACATATAATTATATATGTGCATGTAAAAAATCAAATATTCTAGCATTTATACATATTTATCCGAGTAAAAATCAAATATTTTGGTATGTATATATATTTATGCATGTGAAAAGAACCAAATATAGATATTTATGCATGTAACATATCAAGTGTACACATTTATAAATATGATAAACTTAAGTATACAAATTTATCCATACAAAACTGAACTAGATTTACCTTGTGTTCGTCTAAACAGCCGTTTAAACAGCTGTTTAGACCATTTTCCCCGTTTTTTGACCATTTAAACGGTCAACCGTTTAATTTCCGTTTACCCCTAAACAAAATAGTTTACCACCGTTTACCATGTAGTCGCCGTTTAAACAGCCGTTTAACCCGTTTAGACAAACACTAGGTACATGTAGACTTGCACACAACTCTGTTCCACTTCCCTACTGCACGTAGCATGTACTGTACTACCTCTGCTGTACATTATAATTACAGATAGAGTAAATCATTTCAGTTTTGTCATAAACCAAACTTATATAACTTTGATCGCGTTTATTTAAAGAAATCTATATAAAAGCTAAAGAAATTTTGACTCTAGACAAATCTAAAACAATTCGACTTTGGAAACATACTAGAGAGTAAAACCATTAAAACAAGGGTGATGCTACCTGCCATTTTGACTGAAAATAGGTGTTTTCTAAGCGGGTGTTTGGGACCGCTCCACTCCATGTTTTTAGTCAAGTTCGGTTCCACACACTCTGTTGAAGGAAAAAAATGGTGTTGTGATATCACCTAGAGAGATGCTCCACAAACACCAAGTTTTCGTGGAGCTGCTCCACGAACTTCCCTTGAAGCCCAATTATAATCAAAGTCATTGTCCAAACCCAAGAGGACAACCAATTACTCTCTATTTCTCATGTGACTAATGCATCTGAGGCTCGAAAAATAAGAGGTTAGTATTTATCACAGCTCCCGTTCGAATGTCTCTTCCTTCTTCACATCCTATTATTTTCTAAACAACAAACCATGATATAACATTTACAAATATACTTATTTCCTTGATTCTACTTTTTCTTTGTCTGACATTTTCCAATTGCTCACCACTCTTACGGTGATATTATCCTTTCCAAATTTACATCCTCCGACTGCATCCCTAACACTTGCTCCTAACACCACCACACTGACTCGACTTTGCTTGGATACTAAGTTGAGGCCTCCACCCCAACCATCCTCACTGATCGCCATGTCAGCCTTAGCCATGGTCATTTTTTACACCACCAGGGCACCAGGCTCTTACCATCCTAGGTAACCTGACCAGTGGCCAACCCGAGCTCTGCCCTCTCCACTTCTCCAGTCTCCTCCCCCTTCTCCGCTATGCATCTGCTCACAGTAGTTGTGACCTCTCACTCCACTCTAGTACTACACACATAGTGAGACAGAGCCTCCCAACAAGGTGATCATGAGAAACCTCAGGAACCTCCCAAGTAGCTCTCAGTTGTACTAGGAAATGCTTGGATTGGATCCAAGCTAGGGAAGAAGACAAGCCAGCCATGGTGACACTCCTGGGTGGTGGTGGTGGTGGTGGTAACAGCAAGATGGAGGAGAAGCATCACCGGAGGCGCCACCCCAGCCTCTCCCCATTCCCCTTCCCCCGGTTGCCCTTCCCCTGACCCAAGGGAGGCCCTTCTATCTGTGATCCTTCCTTCTCTGTGACCCAAGGGAGCCCCTACCACCTCCTCTTGGGAATCTCTGAGAATTTTGCACCTAGCAGCAACGACAGTTGATAGAGCATGAAGAGATCGAGCTGTTCCATCTTTGGCGGCGGCGGCAGTCTCAGCCCCCTTTCGATGGTTCACAGTGGTAATACTACTAACTTGTGCTCATCTCTTTCTCTACTGGCGATTCTGTAGTGCCTCCTTCTGGTTTGGCTGATATATGTTGGGTTTGTTGTTTGGAACAATAAAGACGATGGCTTTGGCGGCGTTGGGATGGAGGATGCCAATGAGGACATGGTGCTATGCAATGGCATCGGCTTTGGTGAGAAGAAGTGGTGGCTGAGCACAGAGCAGGTGCGCGCGCTAGAGCGGAGCTTCAAGACAGAGAACAACAAGCTGGAGCCGGAGCTTTCCGCCTACTGCACCACCGCGCGCTCGAGCAGCGTGTGGATCTCGTGATGGGCCTAACGGTCTTCGGGTGTTGTGGGCTCCGGGAGCCCTCGGAGCAAGGCCGTCATGGTAGCTATGTTCTGGCTTGCCCGGGCAAAGTACAGGAGGCCTCCATCGTCCTTGATGATCCTCCGGTTTACATCGTAGGCAATGGCACATGCACAGCCACCGTCTCCATGGCATTCAATCTCGTGCTCGAGCTCCACACACTCCTGCTCTAGATGGAGTCAAGCATCCTCGATCTCCTTGTGCCGTGCCCTCAGCTGCTCCACCCACAGGTGAGGCAGGGTCCCTGCATCTCCCTCGACCACATCGTCAGGGTCATCCATGGGAGTAGCCCCTCCCTCATGGATGCTTTTGACACGTCCCTCGGGGTGTCTGCCATGAAGCATTCTCACGAGGGATGATGGCTTCCCCTGCTGGACTCATAGTCGGAGATCGTCTCTAAATCACCTACGAGAAGGTTGTGGAAGGATTCCGCAACATAGTCCATCATACCCATGAATTCATCATCTATGGGGGATGGGTGTATGCGTTGTGCCGTGAGGTGACCAATGGTCCTTGTGGCGTTGCGCAGACCGAACGGGAATGCTGTCGAGGGCTCTGGGTGAGGTATTTTGGGGAGAGCGATTCCCCTCCGGCAAGCTGCGTCATGATGTTGGCGAATGAGAAGGTGAGGCAACGTAGGTCCTCCTAGGACGGTCAGGGTCCTAGGAAGGCATTGAGCTAGCACTCTAGCCTCCTACAATCGAAGCCGGGGAGCTAGTCGCTCCTAGGGGCATGGGCCTCCAGGGCGTGCAACTGTAGCTCTTTGAGGGCCTCAACGGTTGCATCGAGGCTAGTGGAGCGTAGAAGTTGGACCAGGGTGGGAGCCCACGCTAGCTCTCCCTCCACGGTGACGAAGAAATCTAGGCTCCCAAAGCGCACGTGCATGCCCGAGACCTAGCTGACGCCATGGCTAGCCATCCGTGGCCTGTTGTGGATGACGAGACGCGTAAAAGGCCCCTACCTAGCATGCCAACTGTCAGTGTTTTGAACCGCCGACTAGTAAATTTGTGTTTGCACGTCTGGCCCGGATGGTGTGCTTGGAGGATGTAAGGAAAATGGACCCTAGGCCCATTTACTTTGGATTTTGGTGTTTGATGACCAACACAACCAACTTGGACTAATGAATTTGCAAGTGATTGTTTTGTAGTTCAATAGGGTGCAAGACGTGACTTGGACGAAGGCGACGTGATGATCCGATGATCAACACCTTAAGCAAGACCCTAGAAGCACAAGAGAAGACCCAAGATATCAAGCAAAGTCTAAGCATGAAGATTAGAACCAAGCCAAACACAAGATCGTGAAGAAATGAGCTCACAGAGGGGACCGGACGCTGGAAGGTGATCGACCGGACGCTCCAATCAAGAGGCTCGACAACAGTAGGCATCAGCAGCAGTGACCGGACGCTAAACAATAAAGTGACCGGACACACCGATGGCATTGTTCATCATCCCGGCAACACATTCAGTACTGACCGAACGCTGGCGGCAAATTGACCGGATGCAGGAACTACAGCGTCCGATCGAGTATAGAGAGGTTCTAGAACTGCGAAATTACGACCGGACGCGTCCGGTGGCATGTGACCAGACGCCATCAGCGTCTGATCAGTTGATCATGGCTCTAACGGTCGGGATGACTGGACGCTTTCGGTTAGGACGATAGCAGGGTCCGGTCAGTAGCAGAAAAGTGGGATTTCATCCCTAACGGCTACTTTCTCAGTGGGGCTTATAAATAGACCCCCCAACCGTCCATTTGATGTGTGTGGAGCTGAGGAAACATACCAAGGGTGTTGACACACTATTTTAGTGATCTCCACTTGTATAGTGCTTAGTGATTTATTAGGTGATTAGCGTAGGTGCTTTGTGAAGTGCTTAGGTTGCATAGTGCACAATCAATGATGAGCAACTTGTAAAAAAATAAAAAATTAAAAGAAAAGTTAGCTAGCTCACAAGATGCTTATAAGAGTTTGCTTGCTAAAATGGAAACCATGTGCAAACATTGTGATGAGCTAACTAATAAAGTTGCTAATCTTGAAGCCGTTGGTACAATCCCCACCAAGGCATCTAAAAAGAAAAGTTCTATCTTTAACATGCCTAAAAAGGATGCTTCCACTTCTTGTAATGAATTATGTTTAGACTCACCCTTGTGTAGCCAAGTTTGTATTGACGCCTGAGAGGGGGGGTGAATTAGGCAACTTAAAAATCTACTTCTTAAACTATGGCCTCTTTTACTAACCTTGGCAAAACCTATGCAAAAGATAAACTATCTAAAAGTGTGCCTATGGTTTTGCCAGAGTCGTCGATGGGAGTTTGCTTATCTCTACCCTACCCTTTAGCTTTCGCATTTATATTATTTACATAACTCCTTTTGCGGTAGAGATAGCAATACACTAGTAAAACCATAGTTGCACATTAAGATAGTTTATCTTTTGCATAGATTTTGCTAAGGTTAGAAAAAGAGGCCATAGTTTAGAGTTAGAATTTTAAGTTGCCTAATTTAGCTCCCCCCTCTTAGGCATCACAATCCCCTTCAGAGGACACAAGGGTTTATACTAGTTCGGGCAGAATGTCCCTACGTCCTGTTTGAGGCTGCTCGTGTTACCGGCACTTGTTTGTAGTAGGGGTTACAAACGGATGAGAGAGGGAGAATGTCCCAAGTCTCTAACAAAAGGAGTTGAGTCTACTTGAACTCCTTCAGCTATGCCCTTCATGGGGCATCCTGCTTCCCCTTTTATAGATGAAGGAGAAGGCACAGGTTACACAAGAGAGAGAGAGAAACGAGGAGGAAGAAGGCCTCTACGGTCATGGCGCCCTTTATCTCCTTTACGCGGGTCCCACCGGTCCTGTAGATGATGACGAGGTTGGCTCCATGTCACGACCTTGTTCATCACTGGCGCTATTGAAAGGTCCTAATATGGCTAGAGGGGGGGTGAATAGCCTATTTAAAATTCTACAAATTAACTAGAGCAATTTGATTAGTAAGACAAATAGCGAAATGCAAACTTGCTCTAGCTCTACGAGGGTTGCAAGCCACCTATCCAACAAATCTAGTTGCAATGATTATTAGACACACAACTTGCTATGATACTACTCACTAAGAGCTCTCAATCTTGCTACACTAAAGAGCTCCACTAGATGAACTTAAATAACAAATCAAGCTCTCAATTCTAATTACACTAAAGAGCTTGCCACAACTAGTTTGCAAGAATATAAAAGAGTGAGTAGGGTGATTATACCGCCGTGTAGAGGGATGAATCAATCACAACATGAAGATGAAATCAATCACCGAGAGAATGCCAAATAGCAAGAGACAACCGATTTTCTCCCGAGGTTCACGTGCTTGCCAACACGCTACGTCCCCGTTGTGTCGACCAACACTTTGTGGTTCGGCGGCTAAGAGGTGTTGCACAAACCTCGTCCACATGATTGGACACCACAAGAACCAACCCACAAGTGAGGTAACTCAATGACACGAGCAATCCACTAGAGTTACCTTTCGGCGCTCCGCCGGGGAAGGTACAAATCCCCTCACAATCACCGGAGATGGCCACGAATAATCACCAACTCGTGCCAATCCTCCACCGCTGCACCAAGCCGTCTAGGTGGTGGCAACCACCAAGAGCAACAAGCGAAATCCACAGCAAAACACGAATACCAAGTGCCTCTAGATGCAACCACTCAAGCAATGCACTTGGATTCTCTCCCAATCTCACAAAGATGATGAATCAATGATGGAGATGAGTGGGAGGGCTTTGGCTAAGCTCACAAGGTTGATATGTCAATGCAAATGGCCAAGAGAGTGAGCTTGAGCCGGCCATGGGGCTTAAATAGAAGCCCCCACAAAATAGAGCCGTTGTACCCCTTCACTGGGCACAACGCGGGGTGACCAAACGCTCCGGTCATATTGACCGGAGGCTCGACCTCAGCGTCCGGTCCTCAGATCTTCGCCACGTGTCCCCTGCTTTAAACGTTGCTCGCCCGATCTCAACGGTCAGAAGATGACCGGACGCAGTAGCGAACAGTGACCGAACGCTGAACCCTCAGCGTCCGGTCGTTTCCAGTAAACTTCCAGAGATAGTTTTTCCCGACCAGACGCGTCCGGTCATGCTTGACCGGACACAGCAGCGTCCGGTCACACAGTGTCTACACTGTGCGTCCCATGTCAGCGTACGTCAGCACTGACCGGACACACCCTGCCAGCGTTCGGTCACTGCATGACCAGCGTCCGGTCGAAGACCGAAACGCGCACCCTCTACTGCCACTGACCGGACGCGCCGGTCCAACCGAGACCAGCGTCCGGTTACTTGTAGTGACCTTCGTCTTTTCTGTCTAGGGCGCCGGTGAAGTTCCTAACCCTTGCTCATATGTGCCAACCACCAAGTGTATCACCTTGTGCAAATGTGTTAGCATATTTTCACAAACATTTTCAAGGGTGTTAGCACTCCACTAGATCCTAAATGCATATGCAGTGAGTTAGAGCATCTAGTGGCACTTTGATAACCGCATTTCAATACGAGCTTCACCCCTCTTAATAGTACGGTTATCGATCCTAAATGTGATCACACTCGCTAAGTGTCTTGATCACTAAAACAAAATGGCTCCTACTATTTGTACCTTTGCCTTGAGCCTTTTGCTTTTCTCTTTCTTCTTTTCCAAGTTCAAGCATTTGATCATCACCATGCCATCACCATCATCATGATCTTCGCCATTGCTTCATCACTTGGAGTAGTGCTACCTATCTCATAATCACTTTGATAAACTAGGTTAGCACTTAGGGTTTCATCAATTAACCAAAACCAAACTAGAGCTTTCAGCTATACGTGAGCGTCGTCAGCCGGTCATGGCGCCCCATTCCGTCTCGGCGGGCAGCATGGTCAGCAGGTACCCCTGTCAGAAATCATACGGGGATTAGGTAGTATAGCACCGGCACGCCCGACACTGTTGGCGACATGAGTCCTTAGGTATGTCCCATCGTGGCCACGGGTCACGTCAAAATGCGCCTACTCCTTTTCTGGTGTCAGAAGTTTGAGCCTGGGTTCATACTCTTAGACCCGTAGTGGTTGGAGGCGGTACGGATCCCCGTCGGGCAAGGTGGAATCCACCTTCGAGGGGTCTGGCGAGGTGAAGTCCATGCCCGAGGGGTCGGGCGAGACAGAGCTCACGCCCTCAGGGTCAGACGTGACGGAGCCTGCGCCCGAGGGGTCTGGCGAGACGGAGCCCACGCCGTCAGGGTCAGGCGTGAAGGAACCCGCGCCCGAGGGGTCGGGCGAGACCAAAATACGCTTTTTACCATCCGGGCGAGTTAGCGTTCACGGCCGTCAGCTTCCTTCTTCCAAGTATCCCTAATACTGATATCCGACACCTAAACCATGCCGGTCCTTGGGTTGAAGCCCGATTGCCATGGGGAGGAGGGCGAGCAGTTGCCAGCCGATCCGCCGGTGGAGGAAGAACCGCCACCGCTGGTGTTACCGCTGTAGCCGCCATTGCTACTAGGGAGGTTGTTGCTGCGACTGCGACGCTTCTTGTAGCCATGGTTGTTGGTGCGCGTGGTGATGCCCACGGTCGGTTGGCTGGACCGAGAGGCACCAGTGGCGCTGGAACCGCTCGTAGCAGGAGCAACAGGAGGACGGGTACTGTCAGCGACGAGGAGGGCGTGCTGAGCGATGGATTTGGCGTGTTCCTTATCTTACTGCTCCTCCAGCAGTAGATAGGAACGCGCGGACAGAAAGGTATGCGGAGGGTTCTTGGCGGTGATCACGGGAACGGTGTGCCGGTACTTGGGGGAGAGGCCACGGAGCATGGTCAGCACCTGGGATGTCTCACGCACCGGCTGCCCGACGTCGCACAGAGCATCGGCGAGGCCTTTGAGTTGGCCGGTGTATGTCGTGATGTCCATATCACCCTTGACCAAGCTGCGGAACTCGGCCTCAAGGTAAACCGCTAGATGAAGCTTGTTGTCCCTGAACTGGTCGTGGATCGCCTGCCAGATTGTGTACGCCGTCGCCTTGGGAACGCGCACGATAGCGCGAACGTCCTTGGACACGGTGTTGTACAACCAGCTCAGGATGCCCTGGTCGACCATGACCCAGTCTGGATCACGGCAGTTGGTGGCGGTGGGTGACGAAGTAAGGTGGGAGCCGATGCCGAACTTGCCGACGAAGGCGTCGAAGAAGCATCGCCACTCGGTGTAGTTCGACTCAGTGATGTCGAGCTCGACGGGAACGTGGTTCTTGATGTTCACTGTCTAGAGCACGGTCGCGGAGGGAGGCTGGACGACGATCTCGGTGAAGGAGACGCGATTGACAGACGGAGTGGAGGAAGAGGAGTCGCCATTAAAGAGATCGGCGTCGAACAGAGGATTAGTGTCCATGGCGTCGCAGGGAGGAGCAGCGGAAAGCGGCACGCCAGCGGCGCGGGCGCAACGGCGGCGGTTGCGGGGAGGGCGGCACAGTGGAAAGGACCTAAGCAGCTGATACCATGAAAGAGTGAACAATGGAGCCAACAATCTGAATCGTGTTGATCTCTGAAACTGCCAGCGCTCGAGGCGCGTCTGCCGAGTGCGCGCATGACGTGGGCGACGTCGTGGGCGGACCGTGGACTCAGGCAGCGCGGGAAAACCTCATCAAAGCCATTCAAAACTCAAATACAAATTACACTTTATCAATAACGTACGCGTAGCTTCTTTCTCCGTTGCCATTCTTCCGTGCGTTCGGCACCCTGCTCGTCTGCTCAACGCCCAGCGCTCCTTGTTGTCCTCCCCTTTCTGATCCCTGTCTGGCTAGCTTGCTGCTCTAGTGGAGTCACACGACATGTGCCGAGTAGACGAACCTACTGCTCCTAACCTGACGGGTTTCAGGGACCCAGGTTCGAGGATGCGTTGATGATCTACCTTGCCCTGACCCGCTCCGTTGCCACACCTAGTTAGCCAATTTGAAAAAGATCTGTGAGGAATAAAGTGAGGAGCTCTCAACATTGCTTTTACACACTGGAAACCTCCAGTGCCCACCGAAGTGGAGGTACCGTACACGGTAAGGTTTAATTGCATGGACGTGGACCTATTCTTCCGGTGACCAGCGGAGCTAGGAAGCTGCTACCTGTCGTAACGTTTCAATAAAATAATAATATATTTTTTTTCATAACAAATCAATGTCAGCGGCTTTTTAGCCAGCCAAACAGAGCCCTAAGCCAACTTGAAGGTGTTTTGAACAAGGTCACCAAAAGCTTATATTAATAATATTTTGTATAAACTTAGTTAAATTTAAAAAAGAGTTTGATTATGATTTCAAAGTTTTACATTATAAAAAGTATATTTCATAAATAATATAATAATACTTATTGATATTATAAATGTTTAATGTTAAATTAAAAATGTTGAGCTTATAGCACCATGAAAGGATTGGGACCTAATGGACCCCAGATGCGTCAGTACTATGCACCGTACAGGTACAGAGAAAAGTCGTAGTCATCGTACGTCATTGCGTGACAATTCCTGTAGTGGGATCAAATAAGGTCTCGTTTAGTTGCCGGAATCGGCAGTGGCAAAATCACTATAATGCACTTAGTGTACTGTAGCATTTTGTTTGTATTTGGTAATAATTGTCCAATCGTTGACTAATTAGGCTCAAAACGTTCATCTCGCAAAGTACAACTAAATTGTGTAATTAGTTTTTGATTTCGTCAACATTTAGTACTCCATATATATACTGTAAATTTGATGTGACAAAGAATCTTCTTTTTTTATAGTGCCAAAATTTAAATTTTAGAGTAACTAAACACACCCTAAGCATTCGAAACTCGAAAGTGACCCAAAATTACCACAGAATCGCCGGAACCTCAAGGCAGGCATCAAATTCAGATGGTTGTGTACTCCGGTCGACAGCCTAAGGTCTTGTTTAATGCATGCATATATATTTCAATTTATATATATTGAAGTGGAATAAAATAAAAATTAATTTAATTTCACTCCAATCCATAAATACATGCACATTGAAATAAGACCAATAGACCTATCCCGACCATGAGATTTTCTCCCTCTCCTTTTCCCTCTCATCTTTCTATATGAAACCTGCGCCCAAACCGCGGCCAGACAGCGTGCCACGTCACCGGCTTTTCGTAGCCGTTCGATCGGGCGCGCGGACGGGCCAGATCGGGCGATCCGCGGTCATTTTATGAAAAACCCCTTAAACTTTTCGTAAATCAACCTGCGCTTCAGAGGCCCTTTCAGAATATTTTGCAAAAAGCACCTCAGATTATTTCGAAATCAACCCCGCATCCCTCCTCCCTCTCCTGTCTGTAACCCTATCGTGCAAACTCCCACAGCCCCGCAGCCGCCTCTCTCCCGCAGCCCTATCGCGTGCGCCGCCGTCTCTCCCGCCCTCGACTCTCCAGCAGCCAGTGTAGCGATTCGCGAGCAAGACGCAGGTAAGAGATGCTCCTTGCACTGATTCGTTTTGCCCGACATTGGGTTGGGTTGGCGTACTTTGTTTCTTATGGCGCTGATTTGGTTAGGTCAGGGGGTGAGGATGGTGTAGACGACGCAGGAGGAGGCTGCGTCGGCGTAGGGCGCAGGAGGAGGCGGAGGGCAGCCGCAGCGGCTTCGTCTTCGGCGGGCCGAGTTGGGACCTCGGGCTGGAGATCCAAGTCCCCTTCGAGCAAAGACCCTAGGATCCTTCTTCCTCCGGCTCGGCGGCCTGTGCCTGGTGATATTCACTGTACCCGCAGCTCCAATTGCAGCTGCAAACTTCAATCCTGGAAAGGTGCGCCAAAATATCCCATCTTAAACTCTCTGATAAAACGTAAAACTGTAGTTCAGTATGGGTAAATGAAACTCCAGACCTGAATCAGAGAATACACGCAGTTGATTTCTTATGTCTGAATGTGTTTGAGTTAAAGATGGAAAATGCTGCTTAATTTGTTTGCAACTCTATGGGTTTTGAGTTGTAAAATTCAACTCAGCATGCTTGATTTTGCATTGGCAGAAATATTAGTGGACAATTGATACATAGATCATCTGATATGCTTTGTGAATGACTAGCTATGCACGAGATTACCTATTCATGTTGGGGTTTAATATGTTCTTCATCCATTCCTGTCTTAGTATATATCATACTATTCTCAATTACGACAATTGAAGCATCCCATTTAACTTAGTATGTGTTCTATCATACTATTCCTGTCTTAGATCCACGACTGCTCCTCATCTGCTATAGAATATAGTTATGTAATTAATCCGTTCCTCAAATTTGGATGGTGACTAAACTCACGTAGCATGAATACGGACAAGCCAATAAACAGTGGTGGTTGTAGAGGCTTTTCAGTAGCTAGGTAGTACTTAGCCACAGTTGCTCCAATTCTGGCCCCCATTTTGACCTCACAATTTGCTGGAGTGGGATCAATCTGATCTACATCTTAACTTAGTGCTACTCCTACTGACCTACTTCAAATGCTAGGCCTACAGTAGTTGTATCCTGGAATATAAGTATTT
The DNA here is from genome assembly GCA_904845875.1 of Miscanthus lutarioriparius. Classification (NCBI taxonomy): domain Eukaryota; kingdom Viridiplantae; phylum Streptophyta; class Magnoliopsida; order Poales; family Poaceae; genus Miscanthus; species Miscanthus lutarioriparius. The sequence goes on along the minus strand of CAJGYO010000013.1, from coordinate 359,070 downwards.
CCACGGAAAGCCGAAAGCTTGCCGGGATGGATACGTCAATGCTTCGAGTCGAATCCTACTACTGTAGCACAGAATTTACAGAATTGCAGGGAGGGGCAGCACACGACGGTGGCTCGCTTCTTTTCTTTGCCGCTCACCGCTGATGCTTTCCTTTTCTCATCGTCGGGTCATGGATTTACACTTTACAGCAGCAAAGAGAATGCTAATGAGTAATCATATCATATATTTAGGGCCTCTTTAGCACGGCTTATGCCGATTTTAGCTTCATCTATTTTACGTAAATCGAGACACTATAGCATGAAGTCGTTTTTATATGACAGGGTTAAAATAAACTAGAAGCCGAAAAAAGTTAGTTTTTTTTAGTTTTATCGGCTTTGACTTCACCAATAAAGCTGTTTTAGATGAGTCATGCCAAAAAAGCTTTACCCAAGCTGTAAGTAACATTTCCATTTTCCTATTGAAACTAGTACATGAATGTGACGTGATGAGAAGGACGATCAAGTGTTATGTGGTGGGAATTGGGATGAGGATGACTCGCGGTTTCCGCTTTCTTTACAAAACCCATCCATCCATGACCTGGGAGACGTGCTGTTGACAGTTCAGCAAAGGAACCTGCCGAGCGCGAGGCCGACGCCGGCGACGCCGACGCAGACGGCGAGCGCGACCCACCATGCGGCCACCCCGCCGGCGCCGTGGTCCGGGTCCGGTTCCGGTTCCGGGCCCGCATCCGCATCTCCTCGTCTTCCTCGGAGCAGGGAGTTCTCGGCCTCCAGCATCATGACCCAGCGGCGGTGCGCGGACAGCGCGACGGAGTCCCGCACGAGCAGCGCCGCGAGGTCAACGTTGGTGGCGCCCGCGGCTGACAGATGGTCCTCCGCCTCCCGCGCGCGCGACTGCGAAAGGCGCAGCGCCCGCAGCAGGTCTTCGTCGGCGACGTCGCCCTTGTGGTCCTTGGCGGCGGCGGCGGCGGCAGTCTCCAGCCTTTTGAATGAATTCATTCAATCCAATCAAACACCGAAAGCGAAACACGGGCGGGCGGGCGGGCGGGCGCAGCAGAAAGGTCGGATTGAGGTGGAGCAATGCAATTGCAATCCCGACGGGCGAGAAAGGATTTCGAGACGGTGTGTTACCTGTGCAGAGTCGGGACGGGGCCGAAGAGCTTGGCCGGTGGGGGCAGGTCGCAGTTCTGGAGCAGATCGGGCCGGTGCCGCCGCTGCTGCTTGTGCGGCCGGTCGGCGGCCATCAGCATCATCTCCCGCTCCAAGTCGTCGTAGTGGCGCTCCAGCTCCCACTCCAGCCCCCCCTTGTTCTTCCTCCTCTCGTCCGCCGCCGGATCCACCTCCATCGGCGGGCTAGAGTGGTTGTTGTGGTGTGGTGTGGGGGATTTGGTTTGGTGAAGGCGAGAGGACAGCGGTTGCTTCGGAACGGAGGAGGCTTCTCTCTCTGCTGTTGTGCCTTCCGCGAGCAAGGAAGCAACTGAAACCGCGGGCGCGGAGGAACCGGTGGTTTTTCCTCCTTGGTTCTTGCTTCCCCGCCGCGTCTGCCGAGTGCCGCGGGCCGCGGGCCGGACGTCACCAACCGCGTCTGCCGGATCCCTGCGAGTTTGATCGTCCTTTCCGCCGCTTGGCCTGACCTCACTCGTCGCTGCGGTTCAATTCCGACGCTTTGCTTTGCGTTGCGTCCGTCCCGAGTTAACCACGTCGCGGTGCTTTACACGGCAAGTCCAACTGCTATGCGTCGTCTATACAGTGCAGCAGCTGCTTTCCTGGCCAGTGTGATCGTTTTTCCTTCCGACCGTGGGCATCCTAGCGCCCGCACGTCCGGCGCGAGGGCTGCGTCCGAACGTCGCTCCTCTTCCCAGACCGCACGCACCCCCGCGTATCGAAATAGAATAGAACCAGCCCGCCCCCTGTGTATCGGAATAGAACGGAATCCGCCCTGTCCTCTGCTCCCCACCGCGCCCGTCCTGCAGAGCCCGAAACACTTCAAGAGCAACATCACGAACATATGAAAAAACTATATAGTGCAACATCGGAATATAAATACTGCAATATCGTAAAAATATGTAGTGCAAAATAGAAAAACATGTACTGCAACATCGAAAAATATGTACTGCAACAACGAAAATTATGTACAACAATATCAAAAATTATATACTGCAACATTTAAAACAGTAATACTACAACATCGCAAAATCAACCATGAAACATGGAAAATGAAAACAAATATGTACTGTAACAACAAAAATGATGTACTGCAACATCTTGATAAGTAGCACTGCAACATCGCAAAGTCAACCATGAAACATGGAAAATGGAAATATTCGAAAATCATTTGTTGCAACAACCCAAAAATCCCACTACAACATTCGAAAATCATTTGTTACAACATCCCAAAAGACCTATTGCAACACGGAGAAATAGCAAGGGCGTACGAATAATAAGGGGATGGTTTTGAGGTGCAGGCTGCTCCAGCCCTGGCCCATCACCTCCGAGATCGCCGAGGGGAGGAGGGAACGACCCCAACGCTCGTCGGAACCCTAGTCACCGCCGTGTCGCTCAGATTCAAAGGAGGAGGAGGAGGTGGGTGGCGAGGACTCAGATCCAAAGGAGGAGGAGAAGGAGGATGAGGGCTCAGATCTAGAGAAGGACTGACCTACCTGTTAGAGCCACCGACGTCGTCCTCGTCTCCGGTGGGGTAGTGGGAGCTAGGTTGCAAGGGAGCGCAGGGTCGCATAGAGCTCATGGAGGAGGGAGGGACGGAGGGAGGGAGGAAGGGAGCACGGGCGGGCCGGTGTGGGGGTGAAGGAGCGAGCGACAGAGTGAGGATGAGGATGAAAAAGCGCAGAGCGGGAACGAATGAGAACGACTCGGTAAGTCGTTCCGTGTAGGGTCCATCCGGACTGAACGGAACGTAGGGAATCACGTTGATTGGCTCCCGAGATAAGATACTTGAACGAACCTTCAACGCAGCCTAGGAATCTCGGACGTCCGAGTTATACTAATCCTACAATTTTGTCAACTGCACAGTAACCTTACACATGCTCCTCATGTGTTCGCATCCCACCGATTCGCTGTCGCGGCTTTGTATTGTCTTCCAAGCATTCTATTTTTATTTTATTTTTCCTTTTTCTTTCTTTCTTTCTGAGACAGTAGGACACAAAATCTGGAGTACCTCTGTACATTAGATCGACCAAGATATGTATGACGTGTTCAATGATTCTCAAGAATGAGCCTGTTTGCTGGTTGGGTTCTGGGCTGATAAGCTCGACTAATGTTAGTTTGTTGTAAAAGAAAAATACTGTTGGCTGACTAATGAGCGCTGGCTGAAACCAACAAGCAAACAGACTAAATATATAAAATGCCGCTAACTAGGGGCCTATAGACAAAGGGAACATCTCTGTTTTTTTTATATAACCAAACGGCAAAATATATTTAGTACGACTAGACTCTTCTGAAGACACTTCTCTCAAATGTTTTTTTTTTGCTTTGCTCCAAAGGCATGCCTGCCCAATCTGTACTGTAGCTACTGCTGCAACCTTAAGTCCTTAATTGACAGCAGCGGTACTGAAAATACAGCAGACAATCTGGAACTGCGCATCATTAACCTGCGGACAGGTCTGCCCTGCTAATTTATAGTACTCGCCTGAATAATGTAATTCTTGGACGGTGTCATGTTTTTAGCCCATTATAAATTAAAAATATAAATATTTGTAATATTATAGATTCAAAGATCTATTTAATGATACTAATTATGTACTGTAAATATTAATATTTTTTGTATATGTTTGATTAAAATTAAAAATGTTTGATTTCTTGAAAAATGACACTTATTTTATAGCGCAGGGAGTAGTTCTTTCACACACCTATTTACTACTACTTTACGGCTAGCTCATCACAACTTATGGCTGACTAGCAAGGTGACAGAGACCACGCATGATGTGGCTAGCGATTTTGGGAACGACTGTCATCCCCTGCACCATAGCGTCAGGTTTTGCGGTCCTCCGTGCAGCATGCTTGCTACAGCCGGGTGCTGCTCCGCTGCCTTCACCGTGGAGCACAAGGGGGCTAAAAACACTGAGTGTTGGCTTCCTTATCTCGGCGAGCTCTATGGGGGTGGCCGACGATCTTCGTGAGCGATTGGTGGTGGCGCCCATCGCTTCATTGTTGGTCGACATCATCATGAAGGAGAGCACGCTTATTGACCACGGCCAAGCGATGTCATCATCGGACATCAGCCTCAACTAGATGCACTACCTTACATGCCTTCTTTCACCATCCTCGCGATTAGTACCAAACTTCCACTGAGAGAGTTAACTTTAACATGTTCTTGGGAATTCCACATGATAATTTTAGTCATTTTGTATATCCTCTATAGTTCACTCCACTAAAAGAGTTAACATTAACATGTTATTGGAAATTCCACACACTGATTTTAGGCATTTTGTATATCCTCTATACTTCACTCTTTATATGATAGTTTATGCACTAATTTTAGTGTAAATACAACATGTTAAATTTGTCACTTCTAATAGACTTATTTTAGTGTAAATACAACATGTTAAATTTGTCACTTCTAATAGTCTTCCACTGTTAGATGTTGGTCTACAAATATAATAACAATGAATCCTTATTTTGGTGTATTTTTTCGTCTTTTTATATGTATAAACATTAAATCACCCTTAAGGTGTCTTAGTATTTATTATGCGTTTAATTCAATCTTGGATGTGAATAATGACAAAAGCCATGATGAAAAAAATTTATGAGTGAGGTGCAGTCACTAGCACAATTAATAATTGTACTAGAAGTTAATCACTATTTCTACTTGCTTGTGTTTACAAAAGTTAATAGATATGCCTAACTTACCCTTCTCATTAAACATACCTAGTACCTTTCAAAATTTAAATTTTGGGTACACGTGATCTAAGTGTTTATTTGAATGTATCTCTTCTTTATTATAATATATCTAAGTATTTACCTCTGAATTGATTCGGTTTATTTCTTCTAACTTTTCACATGTAAGGTTATTATGTGTGGCTTATTCTTTCTAATTTCACATATGTGACATTGTTATGTGCATCATATGCCATTTGGTATTAGAAGATATGGTCGTTGCTCTATTACTATTCCTAGGCTTCTCTACTTCTAGATTCAAGAATTCATTATCAACTCTCACAACCTTCACAAGAGATACTGGATTTTATGTCACCAGTTGAACAACGTAACGTCATTCCTTGTTTTAAAAACATTTTCCACTCTTTGCTCTGAATGTTATAGGATTGCTCTCTCCTTTCTCTGTTCAAGATGAGCGATCCGAGGGACTTCATTGGGCACACGGATGCAAAGCTGATAAAGGAATCTATTTCGCCTCATATGACTTGATAAAAATTATGGATATGAAGTGTATGCCTAGATTGAATAGAAGACCATTTTTGGATTATATCTATGTGATGAGAATGTCATCATAATTATTAGGATTAGTGACTATGGATACCTCTACTACACTATATGATAATGGTCTTAGATATCCACCATGTGATAGTTATCTACATAAGACAGAGAGCGATGCATCTTACGACAAAGATAAAGACTGGATTAGGATTGAAATAATTCTATGGAATGATGATAAGTGATATGGTGTGAGATGTTGGATGAGGTAAATTCCACTCGATACAAGTAGAGACACTCATCATGTGCTACTCCTAAAGAGAGCTATATAACTATGTATATATTCACTATATTCACTTGTAATATGCAACATAGAATAATATTATTGATATGGTGGTCTGAAGGGAGAAGACTTTTAGTGACTCGCATGAATTAGGTGACCTATACAACCTATTAAGAGTGATGAGGGGTTGTTTCTATATCGTTGGGTGTCTTAAAATATTATTTCTTTCACTGATGGATTGATGTGCAATGAGAAGCTTTTCAGAAACATCCATGGTGTTACTAGTAGTACTCACACTAACAACAACATGACAACTAAGAGACCATCATTTTTTAGATACAAAGGTAACTTTGCTGTGATTCTATTTGTTTCCCACTATCTAAAAATGCTTTGGTTTCTGATTGTTTATATTAACTTCTAATCATCTCCTATATTATTCTACAAATCAACCCAACCACATTCAATATGTCATTATTTTTGGTTATTTGCTAGCTAGGTGGGACATACCCCTAAAGCTTGAAACTCATATTCAACCTTTATAGGAATTGAGCAACCAGATTGTTGAAAATATCAATGCATACTTGAAAGATTCTCCAATTATATCAGGTAAGATATTTATCATGCAAGATTATTCTAGAGTAAACTTCATGGCAAATAAAGAGAAGTCCACAAAGTTCTAGAAGGATATGGAGATTACCATATAGAAGATATTTACCATGGAGCAGTGCACAAAGTGTTTCTGTAGCACTTCCTCTATACAATGTCCATGTGCTCTAACGCATGGTACAAGACGCGTATCCTTGCTATTTTTGAATTGGCCTATGCTCTTGCATCCCATGAGTCAAAGAAGAAGCAAAATCCCAAACTACCCTTGACATTGGCTACCAACACTTTCCTGCACTATTGCTGCTCGATAGAGTGTTTTTTATTATTAGTATTTTCTTTTAGAAAAGACTAGTATAGACTCTCCAATCACATGGACTATGAAACATCGCACGCAACACTAGAACACCATTAGAGAATGAGCTATCATGAGTTAATGGCTGAGTGTAGGAAACACATTGCCACCATGCTCTATGCCCTAGCGACCAGCTCAATGATTTTTTCTGAAACCTTCGAATGTCACCACATCAAGTGGACAACTTATAGTGTGCTTAATGGTTTTTATGCGGCTATCAACCTCTTGAAAGCAATGGGTCACAAAATTCTCAGGGTCCCAAGAGGCTAATTATGTGGCTTCTAGTTGTTCCAACACGTCCAGTCTGCCTTTCTATGCTCTTTGTGTCATCGGGTAGTTCTACGCCGTCTGACTCTTCGATGATTTACATATTTTTATGAAATTTTGTGAGCTATAGCTCAAAAAATTTAGGCGCTTTTGGGGTTCTAGGAACGGTCGAGTGCCAGACATTTTGGACACACTATTTAGGCAACCAAGATGTCCAACATTTTTCTTGCAAGTTTTGACTCCCGAATAACATGTTCTTTGGTTTTCTATGCATGTCGACCATTTGAACACCCGAGGTCACTGAAAGTCCTAGTTTGGTTTTGGTAATTGAGTGATAACCTTAGGTGGACTAATAAGGTTTCATGTGAGATGAACATGTGATTAATCCATAGGCTAGGTTGATCAAGACTGAAGGCCATAGTGGAGAAATGGAATGTGCATGTGTTGAGAGTGCTAAACTAGTGAAGATGAGATGGAGCATATTGAATATGGGACATGACATAATGTCATCAAGATGGTGAAGCAAGGCAAGGCTTGGCTGCGAAGGACCGTGTGCAAGAGTGAAGGGCAAGCTAGAGGCTCGGGACACAATAAATCATCGAGGCGGTGAAGTGTGAGTAGAGGGCTTGGTGTCGATGGACCATGTAATGGTGAAGAGCAAGCAAATAAAGCTAAGGTCGATGGAATTGAAGGTCATGTGAATCTATGAAGCGAAGCATATTATTTCATGGAGATCAAGCCAAGTGAAGGTATGTGAAGATATCAAGTGGCTTGATGGTGTGAAGATGAAGGAGCTTCATTGCTATGGACAATGGTCAATGTGGCATGGTTGGACGCATGTTGATGACCATTGTTCATCATATGGAAAATGATGAAGATGGATGTTGGATGCTCGTAGACATCATCGGCATGGAGGATGGAATATATGAAATGTGCAAGGCAAATGTATATTTGTAGGGCATTCATTTCATCGGCCATTGGTGTGTAGAGAAGTGCACGCCCGGGTTTAGGATAGATAGCCATGCTATCAAGATGGGCAAATTTTTTTGCATAGCAGTTATCTAGTGCCATTTGAGTGATCTAACTTCACATGCATGCTAGGATCAAGTGGCGGTTTGAAAACCTTTGCAAAATGATTTGAAAAATGCTAACATACGCTCAAGGTGGTGGTTTTCTTGCGGGATATCAGTTAGAGTTAGCGATTTTTCAAAGGTTTGAAAAATGGTTGAAAACAGAAGCAAGAAAGAAGGCATGAAAGGCCCTTGTGGGGTTGTTGGTGGAGGCACGATAGTCTAACAGTGCCCACTAGCGGTCTAACCCTGGCTAGCACTGGTGCTGTCCGGCCTGGCACTGCTGGTAGCCTCCATTGTGGCATGATTGCAGCCTTGGGCCAGCCCAGGTGGGCTGCACAATCAAACCATGGCAAGGGATGATCTGACCATGGCTAGCGACTAGCTAAGTGCGAGCGGGGATGAAGTTCAAACTAGACACATTACCGTCCAGTGAGCACAGGAGTTGGCCCACCGAAGTATGGGTCCAAAGAGCATTGTGAGGATCTTGGGGCCATAAGAGTAGTATGTTTTTTGCACCCGAGTTGGCACCGGTGTGCGCAAATAGTCATGTAGTCAACCATTGGGAGAGCCATTGGCGTTGGCGGTTTGACTGCCAGGTCCCATGATCTGGCTACAAGTGGACTAGGGGTGCCATTTTGACCATTTGAGGAGTCTCAATAGACGTTGGAGCTGCTGCTAGGTGTTAGTGGTCTGACCACTAGGTCAACAGAGGGTGGGCCAACACCCTCCAATGGCTAGTTGGCTTGCCCCCTCTATAAATAGTGGGGTGGCCGGCCATGGGAGGTCTCTTGGCACTTTGGGTTGCATATATATACACATGAAGAGAGGCTTGTTTATTCCTCCCCTCTCATGAGAATGCATGTCAGCATTATTTGGAGAGCGGTTGAGTGATTCTAGTGTGGTGCATTAAGAGATTGCATTGAGTGGCACTAGGTGGTTGTATTGCAAGCTAGTAATGCTTGTTACTCTTAGAGGTTGCCATCTCCGAGATGACTTGGCGATTGTGACACGGTTGAACCCGACAAGGAGATTGTGTAGCACTTTGGAGGAGACTTGTTTAGGGCTCATGTGCTCGTCCTCGCCGGAGAAGGCGAAGAGCAACAATCTAGTAGAAGCAAGGTGTGGAGTGTCAAGTTGATTGGCCATGTCAAGTCTAGTGCTAATGTTGGAGCCTACCTTGATAGGTAGTCTGAGCTTGCATGCTTGGGAGCTAGTGAGAGGACCAATAATCTTTCAACTCGCCTTGATAGGGAGTAGGTGATTAGCAAGCCACCGTACCTTAGGAGAAAAATCACCATGTCATCTTATGTCTCTTGTTGTTTTGTGTCACCCAAACACACTAGCTATTTACTTGTCATATATCTTGCTAGTGTTGTTTCTCTTGTGCTAGTTTTACTAGTGTAGGTTATAATTCTTGTTTACCTTTGCTCACTAGTTTGTGTAGGAGCTCCCTTGTGCTAGCTTGTGCTCTACTTGGTTTAGTTGATTTGATTGACTTTGCAAACTAGACTCGTGCTCCCACTAGCTTGGCACCCTAGTTGATCACTTGCTTAGTTTCTTTTAAGTGTGCGTGTGAATTTAGTTAGAGGGGTGTAGCTATAGCTAGACCGTTAGTTTAATTCCACATTTGATTTGGCTAGCCATTAAGTTTTAGAAATGACTATTCAAACCCCTCTAGCCGGTCATTTTGACCTTACAGTCAAAAATTTGTGGCATTTTTGAGTGGCCATTTCCAAGGCTTCTAGTTTTTAGCATGTTTGAGAATATTTTCTAGAAACCCAGCCACAGGTAGTTTTGGGATTCCCCATGCTCTAGGGTCAATTTTCTCATTTCTGCCATGTTTTGTTAGCTATAGCTCACTAATTTTAGGTGTTCTCGAGGGTCTAGGAATGACCTCATATTTCAAGCCTGTTTTGGCTATGAGATAACAAGTTTTTTCAGATTTCTACACCCGTCGACCTCTTGAAGGCCTAGGTCACTAATTTCTCATGTTTTGAGAGGCCGATCCATGGCTTTTGGTCATTCTAGCACATCCAGTCTATTTCTTTGTTCTTTGTTGCCTCAAGAAGTTTTGAGACATCCGGTTGTCTGTGGTTGGTTTTCATATTCTTTCCCACATTTCGTGACCTATAGCTCACAGATTTCGGACGTTCTCGGGGCCCCAAGAATGGCCAAGTGCCAGACATTTTGGATGCACTATTCAGGCAGCCAATATGCCCATAGCTGATAGAACATTTTTCTTGCCAATTTTGGCTCCCCAATAACAAGTTCTTTGGGATTCTCGCCGACCGCTCCAAGACCCGTGGTCATGAATTCATGGCAATTCCGGGTAGCTATTTCCAAGGATTATGGTTGTTTCGGTAGTTGGCACGTTCGACACTAAGCCTTGCATAGTTGATAGCTCTAGTTTGGTTTTGGTAAATTGATGAAACCCTAGGTGCTAGCCCATTTCTCTAAGTGATCATGAGATAGGGTAGCACATTCCAAGTGGTAGCAAATGGTTATGATCATGATGATGGTGATGGCCATGGAGATGATCAAATGCTCGGGCTTGGAAAAGAAGAAAGAGAAAAACAAAAAGGCTCAAGGTAAATGTATATTTGATAGGATCTTTTTGTTTTGGCACTCAAGACACCAAGTGGGTGTGAGTGTGTTTAGGATAGATAGTCATACTATTAAGAGGGGTGAAACTCGATGTGAAATGCGGATATCAAAGTGCCACTAGATGTTCTAATTCATCGCATTGCATTTAGATTCTAGTAAGTGCTAACACCCTTGAAAATGTTTGTGAAAATATGCTAACACACGTGCACAAGGTGACACACTTGGTGGTTAGCACTTTTGAGCAAGGGTGGTGAAGTTGGTGAAGTAGAGGAGCTGTCCAGAGGTGACCGAACGCTACTTTGGTAGAGACTGGACTCTAGCGCAGCGTCCGGTAAGTGGCGCGTAGAGGAGACGAGGTCTCGATCTGAGACCGGACGCTAGTTAAGAGGAAGGACCATACACATAGGGCTTCCGTCTGGTCAATGTTGACGAACGTTGATGTGAGCTTCGTTGCTGAGCCAGAGAGGATTAGACGTCGGGGTGAGTCCGGTCGTGGTTGAACAGACGTATCCGGTCGTCAAAAATCCTCTCTGCATAGTTTCTAGAGTCGACCGAACTCTGCGTTGATGCGAGTCAGGTCAGTGGTGCAGCACGTTCGGTCACTGCGCGGCCAGCTCGGGCGCGGGCATGATCAGACGCCGTGTTGACGCATTCGGTCTTGTTGCCCTACGTCCGATCTCAACTTGACCGTTGGCGCGCTGTTGCTAACCATTGGAGATCTATGGTGGATGTTGAACGCGGGGACACGTGAACGACTAGTAGTGACCGGACGGTGGGGCTAGTGTGTTCGGTCAAACATCTAGTCACCCCAAGCTAGGCTCTGTGTTGAGCCCAACGACTCTATTTTGTGGGGCTCCTATTTAAGCCCCATGGACGGCTCTTGCTCGCTCTCTTGGCCATTTCTATTGAGAATATATCCTAGTGAGCATAGCCAACACTCTCTAACTCACCTTGCTTGATTGTGATCATCATCTAGTGAGATTTGAGAGCATCCAAGTGCATTGCATTGAGTGATTGCATCTAGAGGCACTTGGTGATTGTGTTTCGCTATGGGAATCGCTTGTTACTCTTGGAGTTTGCCGACTCCTAGATGGCTTGGTGCAGTGAGGATCGTCAAGCGAAGGAAGGTGATTGTCTCTGGCTCCTATCGTGGTGATTGTGAGGGGTTCTTGACCTTTTCCTGGTGGAGAGCCAAAAGGCACCTTAGTGGATTGCTCGTAGCTTGTGGATCACCATCTTGTGTTGGTTGTGTGGCACCCGATTGCGGGTTAGGCGTGTGATGCATATTAGCGGATGAACCTCCAAGTGGGTGAATCGCTACAACGAGGACGTAGCTTGCCGATAAATAAGTGAATCTCCGGGATAAATTATTGTGTCATCATTGTCTCTGAATTTCTCATTATGATTGATTGATCATTGAAAGGACCTTGATGTCGCCTAGAGGGGGGGGGTGAATAGGCACTTCTAAAAATTAACAACAAATAAAACTTGTAGCAAATTAGTATAGTGCACGGCACTGCTGCTCTAATGCTACAGCACTACCGCTCCCTTGTAGATAGCTCAACACAAGCTGTGCCTAGAACTCAAACTTGGAGTTATGCGTGGAGATGTCCAATGGCAAGTCCACTAAGTACCTGCACTCACAAACACGCACAACCAAGTAGATCAAGTGGAACATAGATAATGCAATTCAAAACATAAAGGAACAAGATAAAAGATTTATCCCGTGGTTCAGCTCGCCACCAAGGCTTGCCTATGTCCACGTTGTTTAGGAAGCCACTAAGGCTTGGGCTTTGCAACCCTTATCCTCGTTTTCAAGTCAAGAGAGTGAATTCTTGAGATGAGGGGTTTCCACTAGATCAAAGGGTCATACAAACTTTCCCGCGGCTCACCACAAGCATGGGAGCTCGTCGAGCGACGCCTAGCCATCTAGGAGGCTTCACCTCCAAGAGTAAGAAATGTGCAACGAAGATTGATGAAGCCCGACAAGTGCTCAAGGTTTGGCTTGCTCTAATCTGCTCTCTAACACTTAATCACACACTAATCACTCGCTCTCACAAAGAGAGGGGTTAGAGAGAGCTCTCACAAGGCTTAGGAAGGGTTTGGAATGTTCAGAACATCAGCAGCCTCACCAGGAGGTATGGGATGGGGTATTTATAGCCACCCCACACAAACTAGTTGTTGTAGTTTAAAAGCTAGCCGTTATGACCTGTACAGGTGCGGCACTGCTACGAAAATTCACGACACTACCGCAGCACTAAAAAACAGCATAGGTCACCTCACAGAAAACACCATAACTTTTTACTCCAAACTATGTTTTTATTGATCTTGGACATTTCGGAAAGATTGTTTTGAGGGCTATCTAGCCCAGCCAAGAACAACCCCCAATATCAACAAGTGCAAGTGTTGTGCTAATGTATTTCTCTCATGTTAGCACTTGGGTTTAGTTAGTTTGAGCACTTGAGACTTGTCTATGATTCATATTGTATCCCCCTTAATAGTACGACATACCTATACTCAAAATTAAGGGAATATAACCATTTCAACTATTTAAGTCTTCAATGTCTTTATATGCCATTTTTTCTCAAATTGCTTCATAAGGGGTTGCAATCAACTTTGTCTCCTCTCTTTGAGCAAACATACCTTGAGCATGTGACTTGAACCATTTCCATATATATGAGTTCGCCTCATGGCTTCAAGTCACTTCTACTAATAATTTGAGCCTCAACACAATATGACTCCTCATAGCTCGATTAGTTCCTCGACTCAATGCAAGTACTCTCTTCTTCACCTTAGTCATGGTACCTCGGTCCTCAAGCCATTGCTTGCCCTTCACCTTCGCTTAGTCCCTCGAAGCCCTTTCCTTGCTATCATCACCCTATCAAGCCATACTCAAGTCACATCATAATAAGCATTCATCGAAAAACTATTTCTTCAATATTATGATCCTTGCTTGAATATCTTCTAAATATGAATATTGAGATCAATCAATCTTCAGTTGGATTCACATAGATTGAGATATATGAGTTAACATTGTTAACACTGGATTTTGGTCGATTCTGGAAGATGACAGGTAGACCCACATGCGGGAAGAAGGGTATTCGGCAAACAAAGCAAGCGGTCGGCTAAATGCATTGCGGTCGGTTACTCCAAGAAGGCGGTGATTCCATTCGGGAAAAACAGAAGATGGCAGGCAAGGCCGATCGAAAAGGTGAAAGTTGTAATAGTAAAGGACTCTAAAAGTTTAGGGTAAGGAATCGTGAGTTTCCAAGTTTATTTAAAGGTTCCTTTGTAAATCGTAGTCCTCTAGGACTCGTGTTTTGTCTAGGGTATAAATATTGACCCTCGACCATTGTAATAGAGGTTCACAACCAAATCAATACAACCGGCCCCGTGCCAACTTTCGAGTCCTTTTGTCGTGTCGTCGAGTTCTTCGAGAGGAGTCATCGATCCGTCGACCTCCGTAAGTTCCGACAACCTTGTTATCATGTTTAGTATCATGCGGTGGATTTAGACGTGATGCAAGTAGTCTTGTTTGTTTTCAATGGTCGTGCGGCAGATCTTTGTTTGACAATCAAGAAGTCTTTGCTTATGCTTTGTTTATGAGTAGATACCGTGCGGCAGGCGTTTGCTCAATATGCTTAGTGAAAGCAAGATAGTTATCGGCTCTTTTAGATATGGCAAATCTAAATAGATTCATTAAGTTATCCAGTGTTGCATGTTACGGAATATTTTATATATATTTGTAACATATTTACTTCTTAATCTAGATTTGATATTGTTCGCCTTTTTCTCTCTTGTGGTTTTATTCGGTGCTTCAACGATCATTGCTTTTCATAATACCTTTGCAATCGGATAGTGTGCATATAATGGCTGAATTATTTTAATCTAGATTGTCACATGTCATGGGTTCATGCATGTTAATCATGTTTAAACTTTAACAAAACCAGTGTCGTCTGCGGCGATGCAGAGTTTTAGATTAGTTTAATCGTTTTTTTATTTGCACGTTCCTTCTTCATGGACCCCAATTCTAATTTGAATCGCCGAGCTTGGTTATGCATTAACTCATAATTAATTTCACTTGTTCAAACATGTCTTCCCATGCACGTATATTCGGCAATCAGTCTCCACGTGCATTCATCTTACTATTAGTTGAACGGTTTATGAACTCATTGGCGAGATGACTCTCTATAGTCAGATGTCGTTGTAAGTGGCTTCGTGGTCAGTATATGTGGAACCGCTGGTATTACCCGGACATGTTCCGGTTTGACATTTAATTGTTTTGTCCCTTGTTAGTTTTTTTCGTGTCAAAGCGACCGCACGCTTCCTGGATAACGAAGCACCCGGAACCCGATTGAAGCTACGCTTTTAAACTTGCGTGTGTGTGAGGCACGGTCGTCACATTTTGTGTCAACACACTTTTGGCACGCTTCGGTGGGACAATCTGCTAGTTCAAGATGGCATCTGAGATCAACAATGATCATGTTCGGATGTAAGCATGGCGAAATTGCCGATAATTACAAGGATTTAGTGCTACAAGCATGTGAGCAATACCAACGGAAATGCTTGATGTCTTTTTCCAAAAACAAGAGCAATAAAGTATTTCAAAAGCGATCAATGCCAAGGGTTCTTCTTCCGCATCAAACCGATTACAATCAAGAGGAGGATGCTCGGGAAGATGGCAGCCCTGGTTTATAAAGCCATGGGAGAGACCATGACAAATCATCACACGACTTTTACGAATACCTTTCGGCAATCATGATCGATACTTTTGGCCCATTGGTTGATAAATACTTGAAGAAAATGTTGGACCACTCGATGGGCGACGCTTTTCAATGTTCCAAAGCATCAAGAGAAGCCTATTAGAAAAGAAGTAGCGTCGCCTTCAAATATAGGTGGATTGACTCACCGAAAAAGCAATCACATCCCACCTATGGCCAGTGACATTTGGTACTACAGGAGAAGTGCCACCTTCACTTATAGAGTTTCTCCAAAGATCAAACAGTTGCGAGGAAGAATATGTATGGAGACGGATATCAAGAATTTCATCGATTACGGTGCTATTAATCTTGTGCCAAATCCGAGGTATAGAAGTGTTTCAGGATTGCCTTACGGAGTGCAAGTACAAGGAAATCGGGATCCGAGCATTGATGTTTTGATGCAGGATGGTCGATATGATGCAAAATCAGTTCGACTTGAAGCCAAAGAATCAATCCTATTCATACAAGTCTCCTTATCCGAATGGTACAACAGAGTGGCATTGCCTCCAAGGGTGAAGCCTCCAACAGATTTGACCAAGTTTTCGGTCAAGATGATACTAGTACCATAGAGCACGTCGATTGGTACTTAATGCAACTTTCGGAGAAGCTGCTTGAGATGAAGCTTGGAGGATTCGATATTTTCCTTTGTCTCTTACAGACCAAATTTCACATGGTTCACGTCTCTACCAGCTCATTCCATTGGTACGTGCAAGCGAGAACTAGAGCGAAGTTTCATTCATATTTCTATACGGGTACCAATGAGAAGAAGTTGGTTGATCTCATGAGTCTGAGGATGAGAACAAATGAGACACCGTTGGAGTATCTTCATGATTTAGGGAAACCAAGAATATGTGTTATTCTCTAAATTTACCGGATGATCAACTACCCGGAATAGCTATAGCGTGAATGTTGCCGAATATCGGGGAGAAGTTGTTCGGTTTAGAGTTTGATGATCTCGGCCAACTTGCACGCCGTTTAGCGACTATGAGTAATCAAGCCCAAGGATTCGGGAGATAATCGCTTTCGGAAGAACAATGCCACTAATGAGGTGTATCAAGGCTTTACGGATGAAGCGGTGAGTATATTGATGAAGATGAGATAGGCTGCAATTGAGTTAAATTGGGCAAAGGAACCCACTCAAGTTAGTCAACGCTGGTTGAAACAACAAAAGGAACCTATGATTTTGATGTTACTAAAGCGGATAGACTTTTTGCATTGTTGATAAAGGAAGGACGCATCAAAGTCGCCGAAGGACATCCTATGCTACGTCTGAAGGAGTGAAAGACAAAAAGTATTGTGGTTTCCATAACACTAATTCTCATTCTATTAATGATTGCCGAGTGTTCGAGAACTGAATCCGTAAAGCTATCCAAGAAGGACATTTGAGGTTTGATGGTAAGATGAAAATTGATGATCGACCTTTTCCACAAAATATGATTTCTTTCTCTCGTGAATATGGTCTCTGCCAATGATCTCAAGGGTAAGGGCAAGGTGAAGGTGTTGACTTACGATAGGGCAAAGGAGAGTGGTCTTTGTTGACCCGGATCGGCAAGTCACCGATGAGAGAGTCACGACAACGAGTTCGGTTTCGAATAGCCGAACCGAGAAAGGTCAAACTTCAAACCCGAGTTACATCACGTATTTTGCTAAACAAGTGGCGAGAGGAACAAGAGAAGGAATCTTGTAAGAAGCAATGGTTTATGGAAGAATGCCGAGGTATGAGGAAGAAGTATACCAAAGGGAGCAAGAAGAATACATGATGAGCAGGGCAGCGGTCTCATTGGGGTTGTTCGTTCTTTAGGCATTGTTGGAATGAAGGCTTGAGGTTGCCTACAAGAAATAATTGTCCGAGTGTAGTGCTCAAGATTACTCGAGTATAGGCAATCTCGAATCAACCGCTGTCCCGTCTATGAAAGACTTGGAGCGAAGGTTCTCAAGATGATCGGCGCTTAAAAATAGATGGTTTTGAGAATCAAAGCAAAGGAAAAGAGTTGCAGTCAAGGTTGGATTCATAATAGAATGCATGATGAAGAAGATGACTTCTATAGATCGTATGGCAAAAAGGACGGTGGTGTCCTCCGGGCTGAGGAAAAGTCGAGAAAAGGAGAGTGCAACGGTTGAGGAATAGGGAGTTGGAACAAGAAGTTACCAAACAAAGCAAATATGGCGTCCTAAAAAGAAACTCCGATGGGTGTGGTCCTTCGGCTAATGCTTGCATGGCTTTCTTCCTCCCATCAGAGTTTATAGCTCCCGAAAGCCAAGATGTCCAAGAAGAGGTGTACTCTGATTTTGATGAAAGTGAATGTCAGGATTTGATGGCTCAGCTCATATTAACGCAGTTGAGTCGCTTTTTTGACAAACCAATCAAGAATCGTCACTTGAGACCACTCTATTTAAAAGGATATGTCAATGGCAAGCCTTTGACCAAGATGTTTGTTGATGGAGGGCTGCTATCAATATCATGCCTTATACTACCTTCGTGAAACTTGGGATGACTAATGAAGAATTGTTGAAAACTGACATGGTGCTTAGGGACTTTGCTGGCAATCCTTCCGATACCCGAGGTGCTATCCATGTCGAGCTGACCATTGGATCGAAAACTCTGATTACTACCTTTTTTGTCATTGACGGTAAGGGGCATATAGTCTACTCTTGGGCGTAGATTGGATCCATGCTAATTGTTGCATTCCTTCAACTATGCATCAAATTATCATTCAATGGATTGGAGATGATGTTGAAGTTGTACATGCCGATAATTGGTAAAGTGTTCTTTGCCACGAAATCTACCTATTGGGAATATGAGGGCATCGGTTGTTTCTCCGAAAAGTGTGGAAAGAAGGTCCCAGAAATGTTTTCAATGAGGGCCAACAACCGATCCAAGCGATCGGCTCTCATAGCAATTTTAATGGGAAATCCCGTCGATGGCAACAAAGGAAAGTTGGGACATGGTTTTATGTCGGTGATAAATTGGAAGAAATTAATGTTGGTGATGGTTCTAAGCCAAGGCCGATGTATATTAGTGCAAAGTTAGATCCGAATATAAATCAAAGTTGATAGATTTATTGAAAGAGTTTAAAGATTGTTTTGCTTGGGATTACACGGAAATGCCTCGATTGGATCGTTCCATTGTTGAGCATCGATTACCCATTAAACACGGATTTCGTCCCTTATAAACAACCTCCAAGGAAGATATACAAAGAGGAAGTATTGGCCGATGTGAAGAAGGAGGTTGAAAGATTAATAGAAGCAAACTTCATTCGGCCATGCAAGTATGCAGTGGATTTCAAATATAGTACCGGTATACAAGAAAAATGGAAAAATGAGTTTGCATAGATTTCAGAAATCTTAATAAGGCTACTCCCATGGATAGTTACCCAATGCCGATTCTTGCCGATTTGTTTGGTAGATGCAAAGAAGAAGTTATGAAGTCATTAGTTTTATGGATGGTAATCTTGGCTATAACCAAATTTTTATGGCAATAGAAGATATTTCAAAAACAACTTTTCGGATGTCCCGGTCATATTGGTTTGTTCGAATGGATAGTCATGACGTTTGGGTTAAAGAATGCTTAGGTGCAACTTATCAAAGAGCTATGAATTATATTTTTCATGAGTTGATCGGCAAGATTGTAGAAATCTACATCGATGATGTAGTAGTCAAGTCTAGAAATCATGAAAGACATTTAGCTGATTTAAGAAAGACTCGGAGTGCACAAGAAAGCATGGCTTGAAGATGAATCCAAACAAATGTGCCTTTGGAGTTTCGGGTGAGTTTTTGGGATTTTAGTTCATAAAGGAGGAATTGAAGTTGGGAAAAAAGAGCATGGAAGCGATAGACAAAGTTGTGCCACCAACTAATCTCACGGAATTACAATCATTATTAGGCAAAATCAACTTTGTAAGAAGATTCATATCCAATCTATCGTAAAAGAGTTTTACCCTTTTCTCCTCTATTAAAGCTCAAGAAGGATCAAAAATTAGTATGGGGTGACATACAACAAAAGGCTTTTGATGAGATCAAGCAATATATGAAGGCACCACCATCTTTGGTACCTCCACAACTTGACAAGCCTTTTAAGTTGTATGTGGCGGCCGATAGCCTAACGATAGGATCGGCCCTTATGCAAGAGTTTGAAGGAAAAGAAAGAGTCATAGCTTATCTTAGCCGAAAAGTCGCTAGACCCTAAACAAGGTATTCGACTCTGAAAAAACTTTGCTTGTGTATATATTACTCATGTACCAAATCACGGCACTATTTGTTGAATTCCGAATGCGTGGTGGTTTCGGTTTTGATGTAATCAAACATATGTTATCAATGCCGATTTTGAATGGAAGAATTGGCAAATGGATTTTAGCATTGTCGAAATTTAATTTAAGGTATGAATCGGCAAAGGCGGTAAAGGGTCAAATTATTGCCGACTTTTATTACCCAACATCGGGATCTCTCTGTTGAGGCGATAAGCATTGTGCCTTGGGCCTTGTTCTTCGATGGATCATCTTGTAACAAAGGTGGTGGTGCCGGTATTCTTTTGATTTCCCCACAAGGAAAAGCTTTTGAGTACGCAGATTCCTATTGAATTTCATGTTACTAACAATCGGCGAGAGTATGAAGCATTGCTTAGAGGGCTTGACTTCTTATAGAAGTAAAGGCCGTTCTTTGTTGAAATCTTTGGGGATTCTGAGTTGGTGATTAATCAACCGAATGGTCGAGATGAATGCAAGAACAATGTGTTAAGAGAATATTATGAGGAGTGTAGAGAACTTTTGAAGAATTTTCGATAGTAACCTTGCATCATATCCCTAGAGAGTACAATGAAGAAGCAAATAAGTTAGCTCAAGTCGCTTCGGATATCGAGAGAATCGGGAAGTTTTGCTATAGAGGAAGATGTTTTAAATCTTGATCCGATAGATGGTGATTGGAGATCTGAAGTTACCAATTATCTGAAAAATCCATCTCGAAGGTTTCAAAAACTCGGTACAAAGCTCTCAAATTTGTGTTTCTTGATGATCGGTTATATTACAAGTCCATCGATGGAGTATTGCTCAAGTGCTTAAGTCAAGAAGAGGCCAAGAAAGTGATGTATGAGGTTCACGAAGGATTGTGTGGTGCACATCGATTGACTTATCGGATGAAGTGGATAATTAGGAGAATCTGGTTACTTTTGGCCAACTATCTTTGGAAGATTGTTTTGAATATTACAAAGGGTGTCACAATTGTCAAAAATTCGGTAATATTCAAAAAGTTCCAGCGTCTGCTATGAATCCTATAATCAAGCCTTGGCCGTTCAGAGGATGGGGTATAGATTTAATTGGTCAGATCAATCCTCCTTCTAGTAAGGGACACAAATTTGTACTCTTGGCCACGGATTATTTCACCAAGTGGGTTGAGGCTATCCCTTTGAAGAAGAATTCTGTGACTTTGCCAAAAGTATGGGGATTAAGTTGTATAATTCTTCTCCTTATTATGCACAAGCTAATGGTCAGGCCGAAGCATCAAATAAGATTATGATTAAAATTATCCAGAAGAAGATTGATGAAAAACCAAGGAAGTGACACTTGGTTCTTAATGAAGCTAATGTGGGCTTACCGAATGGCTTGTCATGGATCCACTCAAACGTCTCCCTATGAACTGGTTTATGGGCATCATCTTTAATACTACCATGGGAATTACGGTTAGATTCAAGGCGAGTTGTGTTCTGAGAAAGAATTGGCGTAAGAAGATTATAAGAATCGATGATGGATGAATTGGAAGATTTACATTTGATTCGTCTCAAGGCATTGGAAAATATTGAGAAAAATAAAATACGCGTTGCCGGTATTATAACAAAAGGGTTAAATTTGAAGCAATTTGCGAAAGGAGATTTGGTTTGGAAAACTATATTGCCGGTTGGAACAAAGGATAGAGCGTTAGGTAAATGGTCTCCAAATTGGGAAGGTCCTTTCGAATAGTAGAATGTGTACACAGCAATGCATACATATTGAAGACTTTATTTGGGGAGGAGTTTACGAGCTATCAATGGAAGATTTCTTAAGAAATACTACCCAAGTGTTGAGGTTGGTTCATGAATGTAGATCGAAAAAACCGACAAAGAAAAAAAATCGCCTTTAGCCTAAAGATCGAATACAAGATCGAGAATAGCCGATATCGTTTATATCGCCTTTAGCACAAAATAGCCGATCACGATTTAAATCGCCTCTAGCACAAGAATGTTTATCCGAAAGCGGGTTGTTTTCAGCATTTTTACGATAGTCGCGGTGGAATTTTACCAAAAGAATCAAAGAAATAAGTATTCTTTCAAAGGACGAGATTATTTATAAAAGTCCATCCTAATACAAACTATTCCTCAAATAACTTGTTGAGGACGGATTTGGGGTTTGTGATTTCGGCAAGGGCGTGCATGATCGTCGTGAGGCCTCGAGCGCTCATCGATGTCTTCGACTTCGTCCAAGGCGTCCTCCAACAAAGCCAATGGCTGGGAGGAGTAGTCCTCGTTGGTTTGGGAGGTCATTGCCGCCACCGACCCAGAGGCGCCGAGGTGCACACCTTGGATGACGGCACGATCAATGCGGCCGTCCACGACATCAAGGCGTGCCTCGGATGTCTCCCCGAGCATTCACCTTGTCGGCAATCTTGTTCGCCGCCGCCCCTCAAGCGGTCATTCTCCATGCGGAAAGAAGCTGAAGAAAAAGAAGAAATGGGTCGGCAAGCAAAGGAAGTCGAGGATGATAAAACTAAATGAAGATATCAAACCGGTGATGGCGTCGCAGAATTGCTTCATTGGTCCCCCATTCGGCTTGATCGATGCCGAACTTCTTGGAGACGTCGCCTAGCTCCTCCGGGCCGTCCCTCTTCTGGCGGAACTTGAGCCTCCTCGTGAGAGTATGGATGGTGTGCATCTGCTGGTTCTGCCGAACCCCAAGGATTGGAATGGTAAGAGCTTGAAGAAATTTGGAAGACCCGGAGGAACCGGATGATGGAGTTCCCGGTTGAGTGCGCCGTCCTTTGGAGGAAGGAGATGGTATTGGTGGAGCCGATGACCCTTATCCTGATGAATGAGGAAGGAAAAATCGAAATTAAGAGATGAACAAGGAAATTGCAAAGGGGGCAAAAAGCCGAATCATACCCACGACGCTTGTGCGTATGATGCTCTGCTTCCTTGACCTCTCTCCGTCGGCGGGGCGCTTGCCCACGGTTGCCCTTTGTTAATCATTTGCTTTGATGGAGGTTAGGGTTTTCTTCTGGAATGAATCGAGCGAAGGAAGTGGAGGAGACGGATGTGAAACGGCCGAGGCGAAGATAGCGATGAAGGCTAACGGAAGGGTCTATTTATAAGCCGAAGCGAGGGATCGTGGCGAATTCCATGGGGTTGTGGGGCGAGAATCCCGAACGGTGGAGTAGGTTTTTTCCTTTTCGGCTGGGCCGTTACTAGGCTGTACCAGACATGGGTTAAGTCGAACGTCGCTCGAATATCTCCTTGGTTTGTTGGAGCCAACATTGTTCGGTTATACCCTCACAATATTTGAATTGGATTCGTTCGGCTATCGGAAGAATGGAGACAATCGGCTACATTCTAATCGAGTAATTTAAGGGAAAAGGGCCGATTGCTTTCGAATGAATAAAAATAAGTAAACATAAAGCTGGTTAACCGAGGAAAAGAAGATGTCACACTTAAGTTTATTACAAATCCAATGTCTACTGGTTCAGAAGATGATTGATTGCCTCTATAGCCTCAGTCCTGATTTGGCTAACATTATCTAGCACTTTTTGATCTTCATCTTCAGAACTCTGGATGCTGGATAACTTAGTTTTGATCTGCTGATCTTTTTTGATGATCGAAGCTATCTTTAGTGAAGCTGCTTCTATGTTCTTGACAAATTAATTATATGGGCCTGTGAGACCGAATTTTGGCATTCGATTCGGCTAGTTGAGCTTCTAGTCCGCTTTTTCATCCTCCATGGCTTTCGATTCGGGCTCCAAGGTTGCCAAGGAATTTCTCGTGAAGTCTGGATGTGAGAGTGAAGATCTTTAATCTCCAGCTTTTTCAAAGATCTATCCTTCTGAGGCGGTCCTCGAAGATGTATTTTGATTGCCCTTCTCACCATAGCAAAATGGTCATCAAGATGGGCTTGCAGATTCTAGGGGAGCCTTGAGAGCGAGAGGGGATATCTTGATCAATGAGTTCAAGGAGGTCTTTTATCCGTGCGCATCCCGAACCCGGGATGGTATCCTTGTTTAGCAGAATGATCACATCTTTTAGCCGGGCCTGATTTTCCAGCAATAAGGTTTGATGGGAAGTAATCTCTTCACCTTTCTCAATGATGTAATCCTCAATAGAGAAAGAGTAACTGGTGGTCGGTTTAGTGATGTTCTTCTAAAGAAAAGAGAAGAAAGAAAGTGTTAGCTGGTTGGGTAATTTTGATAAAATATAGTGTAAAACAAGGAATTACCTGCTGAGCTGGTTGATCGTCGGGATGGGTTATACCACAACTCTTTGGAACTTAATTGAAGATTTAAAGGGGATAGGTTTGGAGCTTGATCAGGAGAGGTTTCCCTTGCCAGTTCATCCAAGATTTCATCTATTTTCAGTGAAGTAGATGATAATGAGCATAGGAGAATAGATGTTATTTAAAAGAAAGAAAAAGAGAATTGGTTGAACAATGTTACCTATAGTCTCATCAGGTTTATGAGCCTTTGAACCTTCAGTTTCATGAGTCTCTGAAATTTCGCTATCATGAATTTCTTCATCTTCAGTAGAAACTTCAGGGGTTGGTTCTGTAGGTGCTGAGGTATTGCCCAGTGTGGGAGTTTCGACTTGTGGCTGCAATAGAAGTAATGAATATAGAGGTGGTCAGGCTTACTGCTAAGTGAGATTGTTGACCTGATAAGAAAATAAAAGATTCATGCCTTAAGGGATAATCTGGCTTTCTTGGTCCTTGGTTTTTTGGGTAAGAGAAAACTTTCAGGTGTTTTCCTTTTGCTTTTTCCTCTCGAAGGTGCAGCAGCTGAAGTAGCGGGAGTTCTCATGAGTGCCTTTAGAGGTCTTTGAATCCAAAGTTGCAGAAGTTTTCATGAATTCTTTTAAGTTTGGAGCATCAAACCCCAGAAGCGGGGCTTGGGACCAACCGAATAATCTTTGGATTGCTTTGGTTTGGAGGAGTAAACTCAAGATCCTGTGCATGACCAGATGTTAAAGTAAGAAGTGGATTCAAGAACAAGAAATGATGGGCATAATGAAATTACCTCACTGTCAGAAGCAAAATCGGGTTGCAAGTTTTTGCATAGAGAATGAACTGATATATTGAAGATATGAGCATGCCATTCTTGCCACCAAGAAACAAAGAAGGGATGAGCAACATCTATTAGCCCAAATGAAGATGGTTCGAGATATTGGCAATTCCCATCCTAATTCAAAGACCTTCTTGGCTTCCATTCCTTACATTATTAATTCCCTTGACTTTATGATTGTTGAGAAGAGGAATTTTGAAGCGGTTGGCGCATCCTAATTGTCCGCCACCATGTTTGGATAATAAAATTCATAGGTAGATTGTACTAGTCTCCCATGATAAAATTCGGTTTGGCAGAGTGCAAGGCTTGATAAAGGAGTTGAAAATCTCCGTGGATTCTTGGCTTGAACAACCAATTTCATAGCTAAACTTGCGGGGCAAAGTCAAATTTTCATTTTCTCGTAAGGAAACCAGAGCACATTGCGAATCCTTTGAAAAATAGCTTGAAGAAATGACCGATGTCTATGTCAATGCTTATGGATGATGCTGCTTCCCCATAAGTCTGACATGCCTTGACCTTTGCTGTGTTGCCTTCAGCATAGTTGACTGAAGGAAAACTTAGATTGAAGAGGCTCACAGAGGTTATCTGATGCATATATATTTGAAGCCACATTTGAATTAGCCACGAGGGACCATTCACACAAGAAATTTCTCCACCTTGGCGCATCTGAAGAGTAATCTGATGCATCATATGATAAACAGACCCTCTAAGAGATATTTGCCTAGTGGGATCTGAGTGCTGCAGCTAAGTCTTCACCATTACCATGTGATTCAGGGTTGGTTCATTGGATTTTCCACAGAAGATGAATCTGCATAGCCACATATTCATGAAGGCTTTCAACTCTTTGTCGAGAGAGCGGTGCGGATGCATTCATGTAGTTACGAATATGTTTGACCCATCCACATCCGGCTCGATGGCTCTTTGATTACTTTTGCTCTTGTACTTATAGGGATATACTGGCAATGACACATTCAAGCCAGTCATCATGAATACGTCGGCTAGAGTGATGGTCATAATACCATGACCAAAGATAAAGGCATTGATAGTGTCAGACCAAAAATGAGAAGCTGCTATCAAAAGGGAATCATTCCTGGGTGTTTCTGCTAAAGATAATTCCAGACAATGACTGATGTCCTGACTTTCCCAGTGGCTGCTGCTTTTCTCCAGCATTCTCCTGTACCAGTTACGCCATCCGGTGATTGGGGGAAATGGCCAATTCTTGAACGTGTTTGGCCATCGGTT
Organism: Miscanthus lutarioriparius; assembly: GCA_904845875.1. Classification (NCBI taxonomy): domain Eukaryota; kingdom Viridiplantae; phylum Streptophyta; class Magnoliopsida; order Poales; family Poaceae; genus Miscanthus; species Miscanthus lutarioriparius. The sequence continues at coordinate 333,211 of CAJGYO010000013.1, read as the reverse complement.
TGGCGAGGTAATCCCAGACTTGAAAGGAATTCTTTGGGTTTCCTTCTCAATAATTTTAGAAGGGTCAGGATTTCCCATTGGGCCGAGGAAATAGGAGTCGGGGTTGGCAGCATAGGGGATCAAAATCTGGCTCTTGTATTCCTTTAGAAGATAATTGAAATCAAAGGGGAGTAAATCAAAAGAGGAGCGGGAGGATAAAATGAAAATTGCCAAGTATAAGTAAAGTTTACCTCTAGGATTTCATCCTGGGTCGCCATTGAAGATTTGAAGGAGGTCCGAGGTTGCTTATTTGAAAGCTTGAATTTTTGGCGTAATTTGCGGTTTTGAACGGTGATGACCTAGGAGAATGAAAGAGCTTGTGGTCAATTTCGAGAATAAAACAACTTTTATCCCGAAATTGAGGGGCATGTGTTAACACTTTGGATTTTGGTCGATTCTCGGAAGATGACAGTAGACCCACATGCGGAAGAAGGGTATTCGGCAAACAAAGCAAGCGGTCGGCTAAATGCATTGCGGTCGGTTACTCCAGAAGGCGGTGATTCCATTCGGGAAAAACAGAAGATGGCAGGCAAGGCCGATCGAAAAGGTGAAAGTTGTAATAGTAAAGGACTCTAAAAGTTTAGGGTAAGGAATCATGAGTTTCCAAGTTTATTTAAAGGTTCCTTTGTAAATCGTAGTCCTCTAGGACTCGTGTTTTGTCTAGGGTATAAATATTGACCCTCGACCATTGTAATAGAGGTTCACAACCAAATCAATACAACCGGCCCCGTGCCAACTTTCGAGTCCTTTTGTCGGTATCGTCGAGTTCTTGAGAGGAGTCATCGATCCGTCGACCTCGTAAGTTCCGACAACCTTGTTATCATGTTTAGTATCATGCGGTGGATTTAGACGTGATGCAAGTAGTCTTGTTTGTTTTCAATGGTCGTGCGGCGGATCTTTGTTTGACAATCAAGAAGTCTTTGCTTATGCTTTGTTTATGAGTAGATACCGTATGCGTGCGAAAGCGCTTGCTCAATATGCTTAGTGAAAGCAAGATAGTTATCGGCTCTTTTAGATATGGCAAATCTAAATAGATTCATTAAGTTATCCGATGTTTGCATGTTACGGAATATTTTATATATATTTGTAACATATTTACTGCTTAATCTAGATTTGATATTGTTCGGCCTTTTTCTCTCTTGTGGTTTTATTAGTGCTTCAACGATCATTGCTTTTCATAATACCTTTGCAATCGGATAGTGTGCATATAATGGCTGAATTATTTTAATCTAGATTGTCACATGTCGCGGGTTCATGCATGTTAATCATGTTTAAACTTTAACAAAACCAGTGTCGTCTGCGGCGATGCGAGTTTTAGATTAGTTTAATCGTTTTTTTATTTACACGTTCCTTCTTCATGGACCCCAATTCGGGCCGAATACCGAGCTTGGTTATGCATTAACTCATAATTAATTTCACTTGTTCAAACATGTCTTCCCATGCACGTATATTCGGCAATCAGGTCTCCACGTGCATTCATCTTACTATTAGCTGAACGGTTTATGAACTCATTGGCGAACTGACTCTCTATAGTCGTATGTCGTTGTAAGTAACTTCAGGGGCAGTATATGTGGAACTATCGGTATTACCCGACATGTTCCGGTTTGACATTTAATTGTTTTGTCCCTTATTAGTTTTTTTCAGGTCAAACTGACTGGCACGCTTCCGGATAACGAAGCACCCGGGAACCCGATTGAAGCTACGCTTTTCGGCTTGCTGTGTGTGAGGCACAGTGCGTCACATTTTGTGTCAACAAACATCAATATGGTCAAGCCAATTCTTGATTCCATATATCCTCTTCATTTTGCCTTGACACTCCTAACACTCACTTCAATCTCTATCTTTAGACTTCTAAGTTGATCATATTAATGCAAAGTGATTTTCCAAATCTTTATCCATACAAGCAAACCAACATAGAGACCGACTTATATCCAATATAAGTTGTGTCATTTGCCATTTAACCTTTGCTTGGTATTTCTTCACTTATGCATTCTTGACTCATTCTTCAATCTTTGATCAAAGCTAATCCACTATCAAACTCTTCTTGTTCATGCAAATCAAGCCATTATTGAGACCAATCTAAAATCATCAATTCATGTCTCATTTACCATTTGCCAAATATGTTTGCTTTCTCATGATACTATGATATTCCACAATATAGAAGCCATTTCATTAACTCCATTTGCATTGCTGTCTATTTCTTGAACTATATTGTTTCCATGATCTTCCAACATAACAATACACAATTTTAGCCTTGATTTGAACATTATGTGGAATATCATCAAGTTTGCCTTCTTGTTGAACCTATATACACTTTCCATTCCACAATCTACAAGTGTATGCAATAAACTTAATTTCTAGTTCAACACTTAGCAAACTAGTTATACCATTAATGGTGTTGTCATTTAATTCACCAAACCCCACTAAAGGGCTAGATGCACTTACAATCATCTCCTGCCATGGCGGTATAAACATCACTACCTCTCTTGTATTTACATTCTCTAGTGTTGCTATGCTCTTTAGTGTAACTAGTTTTGAGAGCTAGGTAGTGTCTTGTCTAGTTTGATTAGTGAGGCTCTTTAATTAGTCTTTGAGAGCTCACTAGCTTAGTGGTAGTGACCTAGCCTTTTGTGTGACATAGAGACTATAGAAACTAGAACTATGGTTAGGTGGCTTACATTTTTAGTAGGCTAGTGCAACACTCGCTTCGCCGTTTAATTGACTAACCACTTGGCTTAAGTGTTGTTGTAGAAATTTTAATAGCCTATTCACCCCCTCTCTAGCCATTAGGATCTTTCAAGTGGTATCAGGGTCATGGTCATCGTGATTTGAGGTTTAACAACCTACGGTGTGAAAATGGCTCAAATCAACAACACCAAGAAGCCACCCCAATTTGATGGCTCAAATTATCCATATTGGAAGGCGAAGATGACCACCTATATCAAGTCAATTAATAGAAAGATGTGGAAGGTGGTGGAGACCAAATTTGAGGTAGCCGATCCAGAGAATCCCACCACGACCGAAGTGGTGTTGCTCCAAAATAATGACATTGCTCTTAGTGCCATTCATGATGCTTTGGATGAGAGAATATTTGAGCAAATCAAGAACATTGAGATAGCTCATGATGCATGGAAGAAGTTGGAGGAATCATTTGAGGGCACTCAAGTGGTGAAGGGTGCCAAAGCATACATCCTCAAAGAGAAGTTTGCAAGCTTCAAGATGAAGGAAGATGAAAGTGTGCTGGAGATGTTTCATAGGCTTCAAGTGCTTGTCAATGATCTCAAAGCACTTGGAGAAGAGGTAAGGGAAAAGGACTTCTCCCATAAGTTCTTAAGATGCTTACCATCAAGATTTTGAATTCTATGATATAGTGAGCTCCCCTTAAATGTGTGCATAGAATGGAATTTCAAATTTTGGCCTCAAATGCCCAATGCACATATTCAGGATGAAGTGTGGGAACTCTCCTATATCTTAGCATCCATGGGGTGCAAGGTGTTATCATGATAAACGTGTTGCTCATGGCAGTTCATGTACTCAAGAAGTTTCTGAGGCTGTCATGTGTGGCACTTCTATGACTGCGCGTGGCACTACTGCACAGTGACAGTCAGAGAAAATAAACAATACACCATTCAAGACATGAACATCACACACTAGCATATAATAATGGAAATGGGGATCCTGATCTTCCGTCAGGTGGTGGTAACTATTGTTGTGGCGGAGAATGACACACCGATCCGGCTTCAGATCGAACCCTGCAATCTTAGCACCACAGCTCCTCTGGTTATCAACCAAGTCTCGAACCAGGTTGACCTCGCCAAGAAGGCTAATCCCTGCCTGCACAACGAAGAACACAAGCAAGAACAAGAAAGAACGCAACCAAATTGCTGATGAATGATTAAACTCTTGAAGTTGGGGTCTCACAAACCGATGAACGGCGAAACTGTTCTTGATAGAATAATCTAAGCAAAACCCAAAACCTAACGACGGTGGCGGCATATGATTATAAAGGTTTTAGGGTCGTCGCCTACCCTAGACGTGCCCCCCTAACGGGCTCAAAGACGATACACGGCCCATTGGACCAAATATGGTGATACAGCACCTGGACAGATTCTGGATGCTGAATTGTTTTGACAATTTCTATTGATTCCGAAGAGCTTTTGACGTGAGACCAGTTGGATTGGCTTCCTTATCAAATTAGCTTTCCAACCATATGTGGATCATCGAAAACGGAGTCCGGATGCGTCCTGGGTGACCAGTTTAAGGTAGACTGGTCCTGTAGGCCGAGGCAGACTCGAACTTGAGTTGCTTTGGGCCTCCACCTCGGGGACTCGAACCGAATCAGCCTCGGGCCTCCTTCTTGACTTGGACACCCTTACTGGCCTCCTACCCCTCCATACCATGCACCAAACATGGTCGTATGCATGGGTGTCATGTCCTCATCATCCTCCCCTTCTTGACAAAAAGCCGTCCTCGGCGTCGAGTGTGCTTGAAACTGATCCTGCACAACACAAAGGAGAACGGGGTTGCGAAGACAAAGGGAACTGAAATAATTGTGAGAAGGAACGTGACCATGTTTCCAAGTTTATAGCATGTAGAATCCATGATCCAAATGCACATGATGTATGTCAACACTATCCTGCAAAAGATTAGAACTAATCAAAGACAATGCAGGAATAGATGGTCTAGCAAACATAGGTAGCAACCAACAATGCTCCCCTTCTTGGAAGTGAACTTGTTTCTTTGAGGAACATGAGAAAATGTTTGTATTATTATGGCTGCCCTCTAAACGATCATAATCTTGTACAACAAATGGAGAATTCATATTACTACAAATGTATACTCGATGTATCATATATTGTCCCTTGTTGTTATATTTGCCAATAGCATGATATGCGTGTTTAGAAAACCAAGGCAAATCAGCATATTTAAAAAGTCTCTCCTCCAAACAATCTAGGTTACACAAAACATCAAATTCAATGTAACCCAAAGTATATAAAGAAGACAATAGTTTGAACTGATCAGTTTTAGTAGCAATATGAATAACATGTTTATTTTCAGCACAAGTAATTGGTTCCAAAACATGTAAAACTGAAGCATCATCAACCAACTCATCTTTATCACAAGGAACTTCAAGCAAATTATCATGGGACAGAGATAAGTCAACAGAGGGTTCCACTAACAATTGCTCTATGATAGCATGGTTTGTGGAAAAATTTAGTACATTAAAACAATTCTCACCTTCCGTGAGTGTAGCACCATGGGCATTACATGTGTTCTCAGCAGGAGTAATAGGTGCATTATGAAGTGATGGTTCTAAATTTGCATATGAGGTTGTGAGCTCCTCATTTTCTTTCATGTCAACCTCTCGCTTATGTACATTATCCTACAGAAGGTTAGTCATAGCAAGAGGAATAACAACAGACTCTTCCTCTAAATGGTGCACCTCAGCTTATGAAGTCAAAACAGGAGGTGGATTAACAAAGGTTTCTCGCATAAGGAGTTTTATATCATTCCAAGTTTGAGGTTTATCAGAAGGATCTAAAGACTCCCACCAAGATAAAGCAGAATATCACAAAACACTAGCTGTATTATTTACCTTCCTCCTTGGACACATAAAGCGAGTAGCAAATATGTTATCGATGACAATTTCTCACTCCATGTACTCATCAGCACCTATACCATCATAAGTTGGTGGATACGAACAACCTGTCATTGTAAACACAAAAACAAGGAACAAACGGTGAAAGTTATCCCTACCAAATGACTACGTGATTGCAGTGGTGTCACTTTTCACAGCAAGTGGAAGCGTCTTACCAAGTTCTTACAAAGTTCTTACCAACACAAGCAGTGGACGATACAACCGGCGGCTGGTTCGTGATACCTGTGAGGCAGTGGTACCGAGATTGCAAAGCCCTTTTTCTGTACTGATCTGAAGAATTTGTGGAGCTTGGAAGGCAAACAAAGTGTAATATGTATATCTGGCACACAAGTTAGTAACAGAAAGTAATGCTGAATTATAGTCCAAAGTACTTGTTCTCGTTGCTGGTCTAAAGTGTTCCAAATACTAGGTGTGTGACAAAAATATGGTAGATAGCAAGGTGATAGGTGTGTGAAAAATAAGTATGATGGATGGAAACAGCAACACAAATAAGGAACCAGACAGCACACGCTAACACAACTCACTTTGGTCTTCTCTATGTGCTCCTGTAAATATTGTTCCTCTTTTGCCCCTCTTTTTTTCTATTTTTTGGGCTGTCGTTTTTTTGGGAAATTTCGACTTTTTTATTTTATTTTTTTGATATTTTTCCTTTACTTAGGAGCACAAAAGAAGTAACCATAGAAAATATGAGCTTAAACAAGTGAAAGACGTGGCCTGTGGAATTTTCAGAAAACTTGATCAAAATCGACAAAAACCTTGTGACCACGAAAAGAGGATCTTGTGACCACTTTTTGACCAATTTAAAATTTCCAAACCCTATAAGATCAAGGTTGGACGGATCCAAAAATTTTTTTGATCGATTTTGACATATGGAACGTCAAAATCGGAGTTCGTTTGCGAAAACTAGATCAGTTTTAAGAATTGGCTCCGAATTAGAGGATAAAACGGGAACAATGTGCACAAAACTGGTCACAACAGCAAAGATTTGATGGAAACAATGGGGAAAAACACATGAACTGGACTCTAACACGACCTAACTAGCAACAAGACCTCGACCAGGACACAAACTCAACACGACGGACTCTGAAACTGAAATATGCCAAGGCTATGGCGCGGAAGGTTCTAGGACAGGAAAAACAAGTATGGCACTGGACTATGGGACGAATACAAAACACTCAAAATAGGAAATAAAAGTAAACCTGACGGTATACCTTAGCTTTGATTACCACTTAATGGAAACGGGGATCCCGATCTTCCGTCAGGTGGTGGTAACTATCGTTGTGGCGGAGAATGACACACCAATCCGGCTTCAGATCGAAAGATCGAACCCTGCAATCTTAGCACCACAGCTCCTCTGGTTATCAACCAAGTCTCGGACTAGGTTGACCTCGCTAAGAAGGCTAATCACTACCTGCGCAACGAAGAACACAAGCAAGAACAAGAAAGAACGCAACCAAATTGCTGATGAATGATTAAACACTTGAAGTTGGGGTCTCATAAACCGATGAACAGCGAAACTGTTCTTGACAAAATAATCTAAGCAAAACCCCAAAACCTAACAACGACGGCAGCATATGATTATAAAGGTTTTAGGGTCATCGCCTACCCTAGACGCGCCCCCTAACAGGCTCAAAGATGATACACGGCCCATTGGACCAAATACGGTGACACAGCACCTGGACAGATTTTGGACGCTGAATTGTTTCGACAATTCCTATTGATTCTGAAGAGATTTTGACGTGAGACCAGTTGGATTGGCTTCCTTATCAAATTATATTTCCAACCATATGTGGATCGTCGAAAACGGAGTCCGAATGCGTCCTGGATGACCAGTTTAAGGTAGACTGGTCCTGTAGGCCGAGGCAGACTCAAACTTGAGTTGCTTTGGGCCTCCACCTCGGGGACTCGAACCGAATCAGCCTCGGGCCTCCTTCTTGACTTGGACACCCTTGCTGGCCTCCTACCCCTCCATACCATGCACCAAACATGGTCGTATGCATGGGTGTCATGTCCTCATCATATAAGGTCTTTATCAAGAGCATCAATTTAAACTATCCTTGCACACTCACCACACAATAAAAATTGAAACATCTTATATGCCTCCCTTTTACCTCTTTAAATCCACATATCAATCTCTTCTCCCTTACATTATCTCCTAATATTTCTCTCCCTTTGGCATTAATCTCCAAAAAAGATCTCTCCACCAAAAGGAAGAAATAATGGTAGACAAGTGAGGGCAAGAGGTAGGTAAAAGTTTAGCATATAGGATTTCTCTCCTGAGTTTTCTACCAAACAAAGCATGCAACACTTTAAGTCAAGATTCTTGAGAAGTTAGCATATTTGGTTCATTCCTCACTTAGATGGTGCTTTTAATATGAGACTAACTCATGCCATCACCACAAGAGATATCAACCAAATATCTAAATAATTCTCTAATTGTCACCACAAGAACAAACTCATGGTGTGACTCAAAATATTGCATACACATGCACACACTAGCATGTAAGGGCCTAGATGCACAAAGGTAGTACAAGAGTTCATGGAGCGATATACCTTTGTTCTAAGACTCATAATCTTCACCGTGATCGTGAAATTTTGAATTTAGTGCTTTGATAGGCTTGGAACAATGTAAAAAGACTTCATTTGTGCACATCTCTCTTGATCATAGGAGATATCATAAAATTGTGCTTGATTTCAATTGGAAGTCCATTGCTAGCTCTTGTTGTCATTTTGAGATACCAATTGAAGACATATTTCTTGATATACCAAATTGAGAGATTATCCACCAATATCAATTGAAATATGATATTCACAATTTTGACACCAATTGAAAGAGTCTTCACAAGTTGATGCCAATTGGAATGGATTCTTGTATCTCAAAATGCCACCTAGGGAATGCTCATAAAGACAAGATATAGCATTAAATTGCACATGCTAGAGTTTCACAACTAGTGATCATTTTGGATGTGGAAGGCATATAGATCACTAATTGCAAAACCTCATAACATAGACTAAATTCCCCTTTTTGATAGTGCATACATATACGTGTGGAAGGCAAGAATATATGCACTTGTGGTCAGTTAAGTCCAAACAAGGGAACTTAAGCTATATTATGGAAAGTAGCTGCTTAAGAGATAAAATTTTAATCCAAATGAATATGAAGGATAACTTTACCAATTTGGATTGAGTTAATGTAGCATACCCATGAGAAACTCATTCTCACAAAGAAACTACACAAATTCACTAGAAGAAAAGGTTAGTCTCAAAGACACAAGACATAGAATGGTCTCCCCCTTAATCTGTGCATCAAGTACTCGAATTACTTGTGAAATGCACTTGAATCAGTTTAAGAGTCTAGAGGAGTTCATCCTATATCTTGGTCAAGGCATGATTGTTTACACCGAAATTTGGAAGAAGAGTCGTAGGGACTCGAAAGCTCCCAAGATCATGTCACCAAGGAATAAATTGCGTGCAGATCGAAAACAGCTGATTCGGATGCAGAAATTGGAATAGACTCTCCTCGGATAGCGCCAGCAGATAACAACAAAGGCTACGTTAGGCGCCAGGATGAAACATGCCGGACTCTATAGAAAGGGAAAGATTAGGGTCCAAGTTATCTTAAATTAGGAATGTTTTCTTTAGGGTCAAAAATTATGATAAGTCATGTGTCGGGGACCTAATACCGGGGTACCCAAGGAGATGGAACTAATAAACCATCGAACGTTAAAAAACTCCCAAACAGACAAGAGCACTACTGCGCTTCTTGCCCGAACGACGGGAGATTGGTTCCACCTCGCCTGATGCCCACAGGCTAGCTCCACCTCACCCAATGGCTGGAGGATGGCTCCGCCTCGCTCGAGGGCTGAGGGCTCGGCCTCGCCTCTCCCGAGGGCTAGGGGCTAGACTCCGCCCCACCCGACCCCCGAAGTATAAACTCCGCCTTGACCGAGGGCTAAGGGCTTGGCCCCGCCTCGCCCGAGGGCTTAAGGCTAAAACTACGCCTCGCCTGACCCCCCGAAAGCTAGGCTCGACCTCGCCCGACGAATAGGGGCTAGGCTCCGCCTCGCCTAACGTCTGAGGGAGGACCTCGCTTCGCCCGATGTACAAAGGCTACCTCCGCCTCACCTAACAACCGCACCCCGCTCCCTCATGTTGATAGGCACAGGGTAAGACAAGACATTCGGGTCAAACCACGGCATCGAGGACCATGCCCTGTGCCGCTGCAGGAAAGTACTGTCAGAGCATGATGGGATGGGCGCTTTAGACCCTTCCAGGTATGGCAGGAGCTGAATAGTGTTGTGGGCGCGTACTTTCCAGCCTACAATGTTGTAGGCACCGCCTTCAACCCCCGGGTGAGGAACCAGACATCAACATAGGACAACCAATACAGTCCAAAGAGGGACTCCCGTCCTCTACAGTAACGAACGAGCGGTCACCGCACCATCCGCTCCCCACAGGGCTGTGGAGAAACATCTCAGCCCGACACGCCACCCGCGGGGGCGGGGGGGGGGGGGACAGGACGTGACCACTTGCAGATCAGGTAAAGGCGCAGCATCATCGGCGCACAGGCACCCAGCGAACATGCCTACCTCTGACACCAGCTACCCGTGTCTACAAAGCTGGCATGGACGAAAAGGAAGACCCGGGCCCATCGAATGTCCTTGGTATTTTTCTCTTTCTCCCATCTGTAACCCTTGCTCCCCCCTTCGTCTATAAAAGGGAGGGTAGGGCTCCCCACTGAAGGGGGACCGGACAGATCGATTTTCAACGGACAACTCACATACAGACGAGCTCATAGAGAATTCAGTTCCACATACACAGCCAAGCCGCCGCCAGGCCCTTGGCATCCTTTCGACCCCTCCATCAGAGACATGGGACCCATCCCTCTCTCGACCGTTTGTACCCCCTACTATGAACCATATTCGGTGCTAATAACACGAGCAGCTGCAGACTGGACGTAGGGACATTTAGCCCAAACCAGTATAAACCATGTGTCCTTTAGCGCACCATCCGGGCCTAACACGCTTCAATTATAAATTTACTCGCCGGTGCTTCTTCGAAACACCGACATCGTGCTTAGACAAGAGTCGTGTGTGCAGGTCCTGGGTATAAATATCAAGCCCCGGCTATTGTAAAAAACACACAATCAATCAAATAGAAGTCAATTACTTTTTTTGGCTCCGGCCACCCCTTAGGAGTAGGAGTAGAGTAGATCTCGATGAGTTCTTCAGTGTGTACGGCTGCATCGATTCGGTCGACCTCCACTGCTTGTCTGTAAGTACTGTCATGGTTTATACCTCTGTTCGTATGGCTGCATCAATTCGGTCGACCCCCACTGCGACTCTGGTATAGGCTAGTTATCGACTCTTGTCTAATTCAAGTATGGCCTGTGTGATTCTGCCTCATACCCCACTGCTTGAATTAGATCAAGGTCAAGTTATCGGCTCTACCTTAGAATGGTAGTCTTTGGTAGATTCATTACCGATATTACTTATTGCTTTTATTGTTTATCTAATTACAACAATATCACTCTGCCCGATTGAGATTGATCTAGATCGACCTTATATCTTATTTGACTCATCATTTGCTAATCTAAAATTGATCTAATCTACATCTTAAACGACGAGTTACGTTTTTATTGGCTGTTTTATATCCATCTTAATCATGCATAGCGTGCGGTTAAGGCATGTTCGATCTTGAGTAGATCTATTGGTTAGCGAGAACCGTTCCATGGACCGTCATAAGGGCCTGTGGGATTCTGCCTCTCACCCCACTGTTGGCACCGTGGAATGGGGATCGTTAGTTGGTAGACCCGTTCCTGGGAAGACATGACCTTAACTGTGCGTTATGCCTGAATCGGCTGTTTAGCCGATATCGAGCGCTTTCATGAACAGTTCACATTACGAGATCATTGAAGTAGAGATAAGTTGAAAGATATATTAGCCCCATGATCTTATTATTGTATTACGGCCTGCATGATTCTGCCTCATGCCCCACTAATATTATTAATGAGTTAGGGTCGTCGAATGTATTGTTGTTTCTATGGCCTGCATGATTCTACCTCATGCCCCACTAGTTATGGTGATAGATGAGATCTAACATGTTCATTAGGTTTATCTTTATTAAATGGTTAAGTGGTGTTGAACTATTTCTTTATATGAAAGGGGTTCGGTTACTTGTAATCATTGGCTTAGTATAAACCGATTATCATTGACATCTTATTGCCATTGATTAATATTTGCTTAAATAATATTTATCCTAGATGATAACCGATTCTTCTTATACAACCCCATGAGCTTTAATCGATTCATTCTTATGAATATGCTGGAATCGACTATTTAGTCGATTTTATCTCATATCGGCTCTCAGAGTCGCACATTCGGGACTGTCTAGCAATACCAGCACGTTTCGCCCTTAATTACTGATAAGCTTTCTCTCCTTGTCAATTGCAGGGTCAAATTGACTGGCACGTCTCAGGAGGATTGTGCAGGATCGACCACCCTTATGCTGAAGCTAGGCGGATCTGCTCGATCGAGCGGACCCTTTTGGCTTGCTGCGTGTGTCCTCGGCACGGAGACAAAAATTCTATGTTGACACACGTTTCTGGCACGCCTGGTGGGACTCGAACCCACAATCCTTTGATGGCGGTTCACAACAACAACAACATCCTTATGGTACATTATGAAGACCTACCTGATGAAGATAAGGATACCATCAACAAAGCTACAGAAGAATTTTAGAAGAAGTGTTTGTTGTCCTACACCAAAACACGTGACAGCACAATTATTCAGAAATTTTCACTACCAAGAGTTCTACTACATGGACAGACAGATACAGTCGAAGTTGAAGAAAGGTGTTTCTTTACGGAAGCCATAGACAAATCTGTTCGTGATGCTCTATCAAGCCGCAATGAAGCTTTCGTTGACGCATTTCACAACGCCATGAAAGAGGCGATTCATGGAATTCCAGTTGGTCAGGTTGGATCAACTTGTTACAACATTCCAGATCCGTCGACCCAAGGGACTAATCAAGTTGGTACCAGCTGTAACACCTCTGGTGATAGACTTGCATAATTGCACTTGCATTTCATGAACATGAGCATTATTCATCCATTCATGAGCATATATTACCTGAAACATATTATTGAAACATATGCAACATTCGCAAATTCTGTTTGTATTCATACTTGAATTGCTTGTGAATGGTAGTAATGCAACATGAGTTTCTCATACCTTGCAACATGTGCCACTCTCTTTAGTGGAATCTAGCTAGTTAGTACGAGGCAACAAGATCATGAAACATGTGAAACAGGACCTTGAAACAAATGTAGCATTTCAATTGTTTTTCATCGTTTCAATGCATTATGTGCTTGATTCTTGTGTGACCAATGTGTGGTATGGCTAAATATATTTTTAAACACCTTAGCTATGCTTAGAAAGTCATTAGGAACAATGTTCATGTTAACCACTTTGCCTAATTAAGTTTTCAAATAGTGGTTGACTTGTTTTGACTCCTGAACTCTTTGGTTTGACTATTTAAAAAGTGCAACTTAGAGTCTATGCATGCCTGAACAATCTGAAGCAAAGTTTTAGCAAATTTAATAAGGAACAAACTTTGTTTAGAAGCCAAGTCCTGAAAATGTGCACAACATGTTCAAAAGGGACCCACAAGTCAGAAGTGAAAGCTGATTCAATACTTAGCAAATTTTCTAAGTCCTAACTGCAATTTTAGTTGGATCAAGCCAACTTGGGCTTGATGTAACTTCGGATCCTTGGCGAATTAGAGGATTGGCATTGAAAAGAAGTTGTAGATGGAAGGTAGGTCTACAATTTTCATGTACGTTTCTTTCGCTAACTCATCATGGTTTAAGAGAACAAACGTCATCCAGTCGCGCTGTCAGGCTGATCTAAGGAACTGAATGCGCGCTACAGTGATCACCGTTTCAGAAAATGTCCAACGCGTGGGTGACACTCGTCGCCGGCCTTCTGCTCGCGCTGCCACGTGCCACGGGCTTCCTGGCGCTGCTGGCCACGTCTTGAGCACCCCGCGCGCCTGCCCGACCGAGTCGCCTGCTCCATTTGCTTTCTTTCGCTTCCACAACGCGTAGCACCGAAGCCACCGCAGCCCCTCTAGTTCCGACCGAGCTTCGCCGTTGCCGTTTGAGCTCGCCACTGCAAAAACGCACCGGCCGTCTTGCTCCTCGCTTCGCCGTGATCCCCTCTACCACCTCCACCGTTCAATCGAGTCAATCGAGCCTTGGTAAGGGCGAAATCGCCGTTTTCTTCCACCGCCGCCATAGCTGACCTCGCCGGAGATGGCGCTCCACGCGAACAACCGCCACCGTGGCCTTCCCGTCCTCTCTCTCTCACGCTAGGTCCTAGGTGCGATGCTGATGCTCGTAGAGTCACCCACTAGAGCCATAGCGTCGTCACCTCGCCGGAGCATCGTCAGACCGTGTCGCCGTCCGCCATTCACGCTGTCGTCCTTGTTGGGGATCAGTAGAGTTTGAATTGAGGGCTTAGATAGGTGCGCCTTGGTGTGGGGAGCGCGCCTGAGCCGTTGGGTTCGCCGGAGAGGTCACCGGCGATGAGCTTCGCCGCCGCCCTATTCTCCTCCCCTGGCTGTCTCTCTATCGGGCGGGACCCGCGCGTCAATCGCAGCGTGCGGAGGCAGGAGCCAGCATGGGCCGCGCCGTTTTTGGGCCGCGCCAGCGTGCGTTGCGGGCCGCCGTGATTTTTCCGGGCTGGCCCAGTAGCTGATTATGTCTTCCTTTATGTTTTGTTTATTTTGTTTTTCACAGATTTGTGTGCATGATTAAAAAATGTGTAACTCAAGTTTGGTAGATCCAAATGTTATGATTCCAATTTTGTTGAGTTCCTAGTAATGTCTAGTATTTAATAAAAATATTATATGAGCACATGTTTTAGAAATTTTGGATGAATTAAATATGACTTTGAAATGTGCTTTTAGATGCATGCAAACTTGTTTGAATTTTATCTTGAGTTGCTGTGGTCCAAAAATTATGAAATTTTGTGGGTAATCTATTTTTGCTTAGTAGAAGCTCTGGTTAAAATTTCAGAGCTAGTGCATGTGTAGTTTTTGAGTTATAGAATTTTCTTTTATCAATGGATGGATCTGGTGTGAATTTTCATAATTTTCTATAGATCCAGTAAAGGTAAAAATTGGTGAGTGCTATTATTATGCTAGAATGATACTAGAAAAAAATGTGAAATCTATTACTTGACACTTTTAACTAAGGTTTCCTATTTATGCCTTTTTAAGCAATTATGCCTTGTCATTTTTGTGTAGGCTATTTTACTTATCTCAATGCTATGAAAATTTCAGGGTAGTCTACTTAGAATAGTACTAGGCTACTATAATTTTCTCAGATTTTTACGAACACTAGAAATGTATGTTGCTGTTGTAGCCCGAGTTTAAAATAAAATAAAACAATCTTCTTTAATGCGAGTTAATTAATAATGTTCACTTTGGTGTATCTTTGAAGCATCTTAGTTTGCTGTGGTGATTTGGCATGTTAGTACAGTGGTTGTTGTAGTAGATAGTAGTACATGTTCTTGGATGATGTTAACTACCTTGTAGAAGAGCGTTGCTACGATTATGTCAACTGAAGTTAAACATGCTCATCCACTTTTCATGAATCATGATCATTTCATGTCATCTCTCCGATGCACCTATGCATTAGCACTTATACATCTGCATCATACAGGATCGCAGGAGGAGTTGCTAGTAGCGGTTCAGAAAGAACAGACCGGGACCGATCCACAAGAAGTTCAGGCACAGGAGGTGCCAGAGGAAGAGGAGCAAGGAGAGGACTTGCCCGAGTGCGTGGATCACCAACCTAGTTCGTTCGAACGAGGCAAGCCCCGGAGCATTCTAAGTCTCCTACTTTATAAAAGCAATTCTTTCTATATATATATGAGTTTATATATTGTTGCATTAAGTTGTAGGAGTTGATTGAAACCGTTGATGCATTTATTACTATCCTTGCCTACCTTATTACCTTTTACCCTGTTAGGTCAGGATCGAATAACTGCTTAGCCTTGCTTAAACTGGTAGCGATCGGTGATACTTGATCACCTACATTATAGGTGGTTACTAGAAGAATTTAGCTATGGAAAGAATGATATCCTGGAATTAACCATGTGTGATGGATAATTGGAGACCGGACGGAAAAGTTGGAGGCAACCAGACAGGGTTCTAGGGTGCTGTTTGTTTCCGTATGTGTCAATTAAGGACCGATCATTGCTCGTCCCTCTTGTCATGTTGAACGCATGCCTCGCATTTAGCTGGCCGAATAAAGTACCTATCGACCGCGAAGCTAGTGGCACTATTTGGGCCGGGATCTACATGAGTGCGCGTATTGGTGCTGATGGGGGTATGACAGGGGCGCGAAGAGTGAGCCCAAGGGCAGGTGTGACCTGATTCCTAGCAGTCGGGCGGTCCCTGGGTACTGCGGCTCTAGATTATCCCGCGGCTACCTGAAAAGTGTTATTGGTGATCTATAACTCACTTGATCGGTGAGTGTGGTTTGTGTGAGGAATAAATCACCAGCTGGTTAGAAATCGATTCGAATCGCCATCGCTCCTGGATAGTGAGCACTTGACTCGAGCTACGGCATCGTAGTAATTATGATGGAACACTAATGGTTATTTGGAGGATATGAGTTATGCTGAAGCTAAATTGGTAACTGGATGTTATTGTTTAATCATGTGATTGCCATAGTACAGGTGCTTACCTAGATGGATAGGTTATAATAAAGATGATGCAAAGTATTTAAAATGGTTTGTTCATGATAACTTATGCTTTCGCAAAAAGAGTCAGCTAGCCCACTAAAGAAAGCCTTGCATAATCCTTGATGTCGTTTTATTTTGGTTTAAGACGAGTAAGTCTAGCTGAGTACCTTCTCGTACTCAGGGCGTTGTTCCCATTGTTGTTGTAGATGGTCAAATGTACTACGGCTATTGCATTAACTGCCTGTATCCGGCGATGGGTGACAACTAGGACCAAGGGCAAATGGTCACTCCGTATTTCTCATCTGATGCTTTTGTTGGAGATGACTACCTACTGGCACTGTATCTGAATCAAAAGTGTGTGTGTGGCTTTAGAACTATTTGCTTCCGCTATTTCAGTTTGAACTTGGTATGTAATAACTTTATGTTCTAAACTCTGATGTATCTACTGTCGTTGTGAACTTTATGTAACGTATGACGGTACTCGCTAAACTTGTACGATCTTGGTTTGTATGTCAATTGGTTTGAAATCCTTCGTAGTTTCACGGACTACCGAGTTATACGGCTTAAGTTTGCTAAATTATCTGCTTCAACGGAAGATTTTCTTACTTAATCTCGTATAATTGGTCGGTTCTGTTACAGCTGGTATCAGAGCAAGGTTTAGTAGGTTACTGTTCATGCGTGTATTTAAAACAAAAGGGTTTTGTGTTACAAAACTAATTACAAACTTATAGCATATAGGTGTTTCAACCTCTAATTTAAAACTTAAGAGTGTGCCAGTGGTTATCTCCTTTATGCCCAGTTAAGGACTCTAGGTGGCTTATTTAAGTACTAACTTGGGGGTCTTTGCATCATAGTTCTATTTCGTCACTCATATGGCGTGCTATTGTATGAGTGCCATTCACTTGAGTGGTATTGTATGGATTCATTGCCTCTACGCCTCGGTAAGTGAGAGTTGTGAGAGCATGATCGGATACACTGCCGATCGAGGGAAGTGTTTATATGATGCTGGATTATTTACATGCCATACACGTGTTTGTATGAAGGTATCCAATGTGTGGGAGAATTCCATCCTGTGGTGACGATGCCGTCGATAGGACGATGGTTCGGGTAGTTGCTACCGTTGTACGCGTATCTAGGGATGCATGTAGAACGAGTAGATTACTTTACTGCTTTCATGCATAATTTTCATACTGTCAAGGGTTGGGCTGAAGTGGATCTTTTGCAGATACATAACAACGCTATCGTGTAGTACGTATTAGCTACGTTTATGAGAGATCGTTGTATGCCACCGTCTATGCCGCTAGCAATTGTTATTTTTCCTAAGTTTGTGAGAACGTACGGAACGTGCATGCATCATGTTGTTACATATCATTCATGGCATTGTTCCTCCCCTTATAAGTTGATTATCTCATTTTGATAAAAATGATAACTTAACCTTGTTCTCACGTGGGTAATAAAACAACAATTTGCTATAGATGGCCCGCACGAAGCAGACTGTCCGTAAGTCCACCGGAGGAAGAGCACCTCGACGTCAGTTGGCCCTGAGGGAGCACCGCACCACGGACACATTCTTGAGCGAGTTTGGCATGCCGACCTTACTTTGGAGAGTGCTCCATGATGTAGGGTACCCAGAGGGTCAAGAGCCGGTGTACTCTTAGAATGAGAGCCAGTTAGCAGAAGATGGACTCGCAGTGGTAGAGATCACCGTTCCTGCTCTTGGTGATGCTCCAGAGTGGGACGGTTGGCACTTGGAGTTTGAGGGTCGCACTCCAGCTGAGGGTGTAGAGGGAGCAGCTTTTCGCGTCATCAGGGACATCATGATCAGATTTCCCAGGGAGCTTGCAGCAGCTCTAGCTGGCACCTTTCCTAGGGATGATCCTCGCGATGCTATTTGGGTTCAGCCTCAGGGAAGTGTTTTGGTCAGAGGTCCAGCTGAGGGACAGGCTAGCGACAACTAGGCTATGAGTGCTATGTTTGCCGCTATCAGAGTGTATCATGGTCTTAAGTGTACCTACTGGACTTTGACTGGTTTGCGTGGTGATGATAAGCTCAAGGCAAGAAAGCAGAAGAAGCAGCAAGCACATGCTATAGCTAGTTTGCAGGAGCAGTTGGCTGATATGAGCTTACAGAGGGACCAGGCGGTAGAGAGAGGTGATAGAGCTGTGCAGCGGGTGCATATGTTGACTCAGGCCAACAACAATGCAGACCGCATGATGGGACAGTTGGTTCAGGAAAGGAATGAAGCCTGGAACGAGAGAGACCTGCTGCTGCAGAGGGTCGATGAGCTAGAGGAGTACAACGTCAACCTGCACGAGGAGTTTCACGTGCTCTACAATGGGGTTGGCCCATATGCTCCCCCAGACGCCGCTGGTATGGACATCGACGACGAGGACGAGCCTGTAGTTTCCCCGGGGGGCGATGGTGACATCTCCGACCCCGATGATGGCCCCGAGGAGTAGGCTAGTTGTCTTGCGCTAGTGTTTAGGTCCTGTCGCGATGACCTTTCTTTTGTCGGCATGTAACCTAATGTATCTTACTTCGAATTTATGAGACTTGGCATGTGATTGGAACTTGGCTAGTAATGCGATATCTGAACGCATAAAAGTCCAGTGTATGTATGCTGGGAATTTGGTTGTAATGGACGCAATGTGTGCGCTTAAGTAATCTAATTAGTGATGTTGTGTTATTTGGGATGACTTATTGTGCTCCTGTTTTATCGTATGAATTTATTCTCTCCAGTAAATTCAGTACGGCATAATTTTTCATTCGCTTGAGAACTCTACAACATCGCCTAATAATTACTGTTGCTGAAATATGTAGATGCCGAACACTCGCCGTACCGTGTATGATGCTGCTGAGGCAGGTGGCAGTGCAGCTGGGAATGAGAACCGTGAACTGCCACCACCTCCTCCTCCACCATACACCGCGGAACAGTTCTTCGCACAGTTCCTTGGAAGTCAACGCAACATGGAGGGCATGCAGCAGAACATGGAGGCTGCATTGCGCCATATTGCCGACAACACCCGCCGTGGGTTAAACCCAGGTGGACATGAAGCGAATCAGCATAGCAGTTTCAAGGACTTTATGGACACCAGACCACAAATTTTCAAAGAAGCTGCAGAGCCATTGGACGCAGAAGAGTGGATAAACACCATGGAAGATAAGTTTCGTGTCCTCAGGATGACAGAAGTATTGAAAACTGAGTATGCAGCTCATCAGCTGCAAGGCCCCGCAGGAATGTGGTGGAAGCATCACCGCACCACTTTTCCACCTAATGCCCACATTACTTGGAGGGAATTCACTGAAGCTTTTCGTGGAACATACATTCCCCCTGGGTTGACAGAAATGAAGTTTGGAGAGTTTCTCGCACTGAATCAAGGTACCAAGACGGTGACACAGTATCTACATGCATTTAACAATCTGAGTCGCTATGCCTCTGACATGGTGAATACCGATGCCAAAAAGATTGCTAGTTTCAAGAGAGGTCTAAATCCCAAGATGATGAAGCACGTGGGTACCAGCACAAGAACTGGTTTTAATGACTTTGTTAGTGACTGCTTAAAGCAAGAGAAGAACAACAATGTATATGCTAATTCCAAGACTCGCAAGAGAGCTTTTGAGTCAGGTCCGTCCTAGCCAAGGGCCCCGATGGCAAACCGTTCTGCGTATCGCTCGCCTGCCCCTGGTGCAAGGTTCAGGCCACCCCAACAGAGGAATCAGAATGCCCAGCAACCTCAGAGGAATCAGAAGCCATTCAAGATGGCGGTGCCACAAGCCAAGACCGGACAAGGCAGTTCATCTGGAGCTGCTACTCAAGTAAGAGGACCATGTTACAACTGCAACCAATCTGGGCACTTTGCAAAGTTTTGCCCATATCCCAAGAAGCCGCAGAATCAGTACCAAGCTTGTGTGCACCACACCACCATTGATGACATCCCGAAAGGAGAACCTGTGACAGCCGGTATGTTCTCTATCAACAATCATCCTGCAGTCGTTTTGTTTGATTCTGGATCATCTCATTCATTCATAAGTCAAGCATTTGCAAGAAAGTATGAGCAAAAGATAGTTGAATTGGAATGTGCTTATCGGATCAGTTTAGCTGGGGCTGATCTGTTAACTAATCAGATAATCCAGGGAGTAACCCTGTGCATAGCAAACATGCAATATAAGCTTAACTTGATAGTTATGCCAGGGCTAGTTCTGGACGTGATTATAGGAATGAACTGGATGACTAAGATTGGTGTAGTAATTGATGTTGGGGGAAGAAACATTTCTCTCAAGGAACCTGATGGAGAAGGTACATTTCAAGTAACCTTATCTCGGAGAATAGATCTGGCCAGTACGACTTGTGCAGTCCAAACTACTCTTCTGGCCAAGATTCCAGTAGTGTGCGAGTTTCCGGACGTGTTCCCAGATGAGTTACCTGGTCTTCCACCAGACCGAGATGTTGAGTTCGCCATTGAGTTAATCCCTGGAACCCCACCGAACTCAAGAAGGCCTTATCGTATGCCTTCAAATGAATTAGCCGAGTTGAAGAAACAACTCCATGATCTGTTGACTAAGGGTTTGATTCATCCCAGTTCTTCGGAATGGGGATGTCCCGCACTGTTCGTGAAGAAGAAGAAGGATAACTCCTTACAGATGTGCGTGGACTACAGACCACTGAATGCGGTGACAATTAAAAACAAGTATCCTTTACCTCGGATTGATATCTTGTTTGATCAATTGTCAAAAGCCAAAGTGTTCTCCAAGATAGATTTGAGATCAGGGTACCATCAGATCAAGATTAGACCACAAGATATACCCAAAACCGCGTTCTCCACCAGATATGGTTTGTACGAGTATCTTGTCATGTCCTTTGGTTTGACAAATGCTCCTGCATACTTTATGTATCTGATGAATTCGGTCTTTATGCCGGAATTGGATCAGTTCATGATTGTGTTCATTGATGACATTCTGATATACTCTGAGAACGAACAGGATCATGCCGAGCACCTAAGGGTTGTCTTGACTAGACTCAGAGATCACCAGTTGTGTGCTAAGTTTAGTAAATGTGAGTTCTGGCTGAAGACAGTTCCTTTTCTTGGTCATGTGTTATCTGAGAATGGAATCTCAGTGGATCCTAGTAAAATACAAGAGGTTATGGACTAGAAGGCACCAAGCATAGTTCATGAGGTTCGGAGTTTTCTTGGATTAGCCGGTTACTATCGCCATTTTATCCTGGACTTCTCAAAGATTGCCAAGCCGATGACAAGTTTGCTACAAAAGGATTGTAAGTTCGCTTGGACAGAGGAGTGTGAGGCAGCTTTCTGCACTTGGCGGAAATTGCTAACCATTGCTCCTGTTCTGGCGCAACCAGATATAGAGAAGCCGTTTGATGTCTTTTGTGATGCATCAAAGAATGGTTTAGGATGTGTCCTGATGCAAGATGGAAGAGTTATTGCTTATGCCTCACGTCAGTTGAAGAAGCATGAGGTTAACTATCCTACACACGATTTAGAGCTTGCGGCTGTGGTGCATGCTCTAAAGATTTGGAGACACTATTTGCTTGGAAATGTGTGCAATATCTTTACAGATCATAAGAGTTTCAAGTACATATTTACTCAGTCTGAGTTGAATATGCGACAGAGAAGATGGTTGGAGCTGATAAAGGATTATAATCTAAATGTGCACTATCATCCAGGAAAGGCAAATATAGTAGCAGATGCCTTAAGTAGGAAGTCGCATTCTCTTGTTGTGCAACCATTGTTTGAGGATGGGTTCAATTTGTTGCATCCTGCTGTATTGCATAATATCCAGGTTAGTTGTACCTTGGAGAGCAAGATCATTGAGGGTCAGAAAACAGATAAGGGAATATTCCATATCAAGGAGAAAATGAAGAAAGAACCGACTAAGCACTTTAGAGTGGATGAAAACGGAGTGTTATGGTTTAAGGACTGTCTAGTTGTACCTAAAGATCGAGAGCTCAAAAATAAATTGATGGATGAAGCTCATCACTCAAAATTGTCTATCCATCCTGGAAGTAACAAAATGTACCAAGAATTGAGACCTCGTTATTGGTGGACAAAAATGAAGAAGGAGGTTGCAGCTTATGTTGCTCGTTGCGACATGTGTTGTAGAGTGAAAGCTCTTCACATGAGACCCGCAGGAATGTTGCAACCTTTGTCAATACCAGATTGGAAATGGGATGATATAAGTATGGATTTTATCACCGGATTCCCTACCACACCAAAGGGAAATGATTCGATTTGGGTAATTGTAGATCGCCTTACCAAATCAGCTCATTTTCTACCAGTCAAAACAACAATTCGACCACCTCAATATGCTGAGAAGTACATTGCAGAGATTGTCCGCTTACATGGTATACCAAAGACTATAGTGTCTGACCGTGGGTCACAATTCACCGCTCATTTTTGGGAGCATCTTCATAAAGGTTTGGGTACTAGCTTGATACGTAGTACAGCTTACCACCCACAGACAGATGGGCAGACAGAGCGAGTTAATGCTGTTCTAGAAGATATGCTTAGAGCTTGTGTGTTATCGTCTAAGGGTTCATGGGAATCATGATTACCTTTGGCAGAGTTCGCTTACAACAATAGTTACCAAGAAAGTATCAAGATGGCTCCATTTGAAGCATTGTATGGCAGAAAATGTAGGACACCATTGAATTGGGTCGAGCCTGGAGAAAGGAGATTTTATGGAATTGATTTTGTTGACGAGGCCGAGAAAAAGGTCCATCTTATCCAACAAAACATGAAAGCGGCATAGTCACGCCAGAAGAGCTATGCCGATAAGAGAAGGAGACCGCTAGAATTTTAAGTTGGTGACTACGTTTATCTGAAGGTTACTCCAATGAAGAAAGTACAATGGTTTGGAGTAAAAAGAAAACTTGCTCCTAGGTTTGTAGGACCGTACAAGATCGTAGAAAAGAAGGGTCCAGTAGCTTATAAGTTACAGTTACCAGAAGCGATGGGTTCGATATTTCCAGTCTTCCATGTATCACAATTGAAGAAGTGCTTGCGTATTCTGGAAGAGAGAATAGAACCTCGAGCATTCACTCAAATCGAGACTTAGAATACCATGAGCAACGGTTCGAGTTTTGGACACTAAGGACGAGTCACTTTCGGAATAAAGTGGTGAGAACATATAAGATACAGTGGAGTCATCATGATGATGGTGATGCGACGTGGGAAGCAGGAGAATATCTTCAAAAGCGCTTATAAGGATTTTTATAACAAATGGTTCAGAACTCTAAATCTCGGGACGAGATTCTTATAAGGGGGGAGGGCTGTAACACCTCTGGTGATAGGCTTGCATAATTGCACTTGCATTTCATGAACATGAGCATTATTCATCCATTCATGAGCATATATCACCTGAAACATATTATCGAAACATATGCAACATTCGCAAATTTCATTTTGTATTCATACTTGAATTGCTTGTGAATGGTAGTAATGCAACATGAGTTTCTCATACCTTGCAACATGTGCCACTCTCTTTAGTGGAATCTAGCTAGTTAGTACGAGGCAACAAGATCATGAAACATGTGAAACAGGACCTTGAAACAAATGTAGCATTTCAATTGTTTTTCATCGTTTCAATGCATTATGTGCTTGATTCTTGTGTGACCAATGTGTGGTATGGCTAAATATATTTTTAAACACCTTAGCTATGCTTAGAAAGTCATTAGGAACAATGTTCATGTTAACCACTTTGCCTAATTAAGTTTTCAAATAGTGGTTGACTTGTTTTGACTCTGAACTCTTTGGTTTGACTGTTTAAAAGTGCAACTTAGAGTCTATGCATGCCTGAACAATCTGCAGCAAAAAGTTTTAGCAAATTAATAAGGAACAAACTTTGTTTAGAAGCCAAGTCATGAAAATGTGCACAACATGTTCAAAAGGGACCCACAAGTCGGTGAAAGCTGATTCAATACTTAGCAAATTTTCTAAGTCCTAACGCAATTTCAGTTGGATCAAGCCAACTTGGGCTTGATGTAACTTCGATCCTTGGCGAATTAGAGGATTGGCATTGAAAAGAAGTTGTAGATGGAAGGTAGGTCTACAATTTTCATGTACGTTTCTTTAGCTAACTCGTCACGGTTTAAGAGAACAAACGTCATCAAGTCGCGCTGTCAGGCTGATCTAAGGAACTGAATGCGCGCTACAGTGATCACCGTTTTAGAAAACGTCCGATGCGTGGGTGACACTCGTCGCCGGCCTTCTGCTCACACTACCACGCGCCACGGGCTTCCTGGCGCTGCTGGCCGCGTCTTGAGCACCCCGCGCGCCTGCCCGACCGAGTCGCCTGCTCCATTTGCTTTCTTTCGCTTCCACAGCACGCAGCACCGAAGCCACCGCAGCCCCTCCAGTTCCAACCGAGCTTCGCCGTTACCGTTTGAGCTCGCCACTGCAAAAACGCGCCGGCCGTCTTGCTCCTCGCTTCGCCGTGATCCCCTCTACCACCTCCACCGTTCAATCGAGTCAATCGAGCCTTGGTAAGGGCGAAATCGCCATTTTCTTCCACCGCCGCCATAGCTGACCTCGCCAGAGATGGCGCTCCACGCGGACAACCACCACCGTGGCCTTCCCGTCCTCTCTCTCTCACGCTAGGTCCTAGGTGCGATGCTGATGCTCATAGAGTCACCCACTAGAGCCGTAGCGTCGTCACCTCGCCGGAGCATCGTCGGACCGTGCCGCCGTCCGCCATTCACGCTGTCGTCCTTGTTGGGGATCAGTAGAATTTGAATTGAGGGCTTAGATAGGTGCGCCTTGGTGTGGGGAGCGTGCCTGAGCCGTCGGGTTCGCCGGAGAGGTGACCGGCGATGAGCTTCGCCGCCGCCCTGTTCTCCTCTCCGAGCTGTCTCTCTGTCGGGCGGGACCCGCGCGTCAGTCGCAGCGTGCGGAGGCGGGAGCCAGCATGGGCCGCGCCATTTCTGGGCCGCGCCAGCGTGCGTCGTGGGCCGCCGTGATTTTTCCGGGCTGGCCCAGTAGCTAATTAGGTTTTCCTTTATGTTTTGTTTATTTTGTTTTTCACAGATTTGTGTGCATGATTCAAAAATGTGTAACTCAAGTTTGGTAGATCCAAATGTTATGGTTCCAATTTTGTTGAGTTCCTAGTAATGTCTAGTATTTAATAAAAATAGTATATGAGCACATGTTTTAGAAATTTTGGATGAATTAAATTGGACTTTGAAATGTGTTTTTTGATGCATGCAAACTTGTTTGAATTTTATCTTGAGTTGCTGTGGTCCAAAAATTATGAAATTTTGTGGGTAATCTATTTTTGCTTAGTAGAAGCTCTGGTTAAAATTTCAGAGCTAGTGCATGTGTAGTTTTTGAGTTATAGAATTTTCTTTTATCAATGGATGGATCTGGTGTGAATTTTCATAATTTTTCTATAGATCTAGTAAAGGTAAAAATTGGTGAGTGATATTCTTATGCTAGAATGATACTAGGAAAAATGTGAAATCTGTTACTTGACACTTTTAACTAAGGTTTCCTATTTATGCCTTTTTAAGTAATTATGCCTTGTCATTTTTGTGTAGGCTATTTTACTTATCTAAATTATATGAAAATTTTATGGTAGTCTACTTAGAGTAGTACTAGGCTACTGTAATTTTCTCAGATTTTTACGAACACTAGAAATGTATGTTGCTGTTGTAGCCCGAGTTTAAAATAAAATAAAACAATCTTCTTTAATGCGAGTTAATTAATAATGTTCACTTTGGTGTATCTTTGAAGCATCTTAGTTTGTTGTGGTGATTTGGCATGTTAGTACAGTGATTGTTGTAGTAGATAGTAGTACATGTTCTTGGATGATGTTAACTACCTTGTAGAAGAGCGTTGCTACGATTATGTCAAGTGAAGTTAAACATGCTCATCCACTTTTCATGAATCATGATCATTTCATGTCATCTCTTCGATGCACCTATGCATTAGCACTTATACATCTGCATCATATAGGATCGCAGGAGGAGTTGCTAGTAGCGGTTCAGAAAGAACAGACCGGGACCGATCCATAAGAAGTTCAGGCACAGGAGGTGCCAGAGGAAGAGGAGCAAGGAGAGGACTTGCCCGAGTGCGTGGATCACCAACCTAGTTCGTTCGAACGAGGCAAGCCCCAGAGCATTCTAAGTCTCCTACTTTATAAAAGCAATTCTTTCTATATATATATATGAGTTTATATATTATTGCATTAAGTTGTAGGAGTTGATTGAAACCGTTGATGCATTTATTACTATCCTTGCCTACCTTATTACCTTTTACCCTGTTAGGTCAGGATCGAATAACTGCTTAGCCTTGCTTAAACCGGTAGCGATCGGTGATACTCGATCACCTACATTATAGGTGGTTACTGGAAGAATTTAGCTATGGAAAGAATGATATCCTGGAATTAACCATGTGTGATGGATAATTGGAGACCGGACGGAAAAGTTGGAGGCAACCAGACAGGGTTCTGGGGTGCTGTTAGTTTCCGTCTGTGTCAATTAAGGACCGATCATTGCTCGTCCCTCTTGTCATGTTGAACGCATGCCTCGCATTTAGCTGGCCGAATAAAGTACCTTTCGACCGCGAAGCTAGTGGCACTATTCGGGCCGGGATCTACACGAGTGCGCATATTGGTGCTGATGGGGGTATGACAGGGGCGCGAAGAGTGAGCCCAAGGGCAGGTGTGACCTGATTCCTGGCAGTCGGGCGGTCCCTAGGTACTGCGGCTCCAGATTATCCCGCGGCTACCTAAAAAGTGTTATTGGTGATCTGTAACTCACTTGATCGGTGAGTGTGGTTTGTGTGAGGAATAAATCACCAGCTGGTTAGAAATTGATTCAAATCGCCATCGCTCCTGGATAGTGAGCACTTGACTCGAGCTACGGCATCATAGTAATTATGATAGAACACTAATGGTTATTTGGAGGATATGAGTTATGCTGAAGCTAAATTGGTAACTGGATGTTATTGTTTAATCATGTGATTGCCATAGTACAGGTGCTTACCTAGATGGATAGGTTATAATAAAGATGATGCAAAGTATTTAAAATGGTTTGTTCATGATAACTTATGCTTTCGCAAAAAGAGTCAGCTAGCCCACTAAAGAAAGCCTTGCATAATCCTTGGTGTCGTTTTATTTTGGTTTAAGACGGGTAAGTCTAGCTGAGTACCTTCTCGTACTCAGGGCGTTGTTCCCATTGTTGTTGCAGATGGTCAAATGTACTATGGCTATTGCATTAACTGCCTGTATCCGGCGATGGGTGACAACTAGGACCAAGGGCAAATGGTCACTCCGTATTTCTCATCTGATGCTTTTGTTGGAGATG
This sequence comes from Miscanthus lutarioriparius, assembly GCA_904845875.1. Taxonomy (NCBI): domain Eukaryota; kingdom Viridiplantae; phylum Streptophyta; class Magnoliopsida; order Poales; family Poaceae; genus Miscanthus; species Miscanthus lutarioriparius. The sequence goes on along the minus strand of CAJGYO010000013.1, from coordinate 305,439 downwards.
ACTACCTACTGGCACTGTATCTGAATCAAAAGTGTGTGTGTGGCTTTAAAACTATTTGCTTCCGCTATTTTAGTTTGAACTTGGTATGTAATAACTTTATGTTCTAAACTCTGATGTATCTACTGTCGTTGTGAACTTTATGTAACGTATGATGGTACTCGCTAAACTTGTACGATCTTGGTTTGTATGTCGATTGGTTTGAAATCCTTCGTGGTTTCACGGACTACCGGGTTATACGGGATTAAGTTTTCTAAATTATCTGCTTCGGTGGAAGATTTTCTTACTTAATCTCGTATAATTGGTCGGTTCTGTTACACCAGCCATCAAGAAGCAGCACCAGCTGGTAATGGTGACATCCAGGCACCTCAAGGTTCATCTGAACAAACTCCAGGTACTACTACGAATCAGATACAGTACAATCCTAGACCATCGATACAGCATGTGCAACAGTCGGCGGGGTAAAGTCAGAACCATATGATCAATTTTGGCACATCAGGCCACATACCGTCATCGGTTCAAAAAATAGCACCATCAATTCAAAGGATCCATAGAGATATAGATCCTTATGTCTATAATCAGAGACTTCAAGCAGCAAGTTAGCAAAAGACCCAACAGATTGAGATTCCACAAGGGTATCACTATGGGACAGATTATAACACTCTCCACATGATACCACATCCAGGATATCAAGGCACACGAGATTTCAATCCACAGATGAGTTAGCAAGTATCGAGAAATCCAAATCCGCAAGCTGATGAGTTCCTGCTGAAGGTGACCGAGATGATGAAGAATCAGTTCGATCTGAACCAAAAGGGCTAACCTTTTCGTACAAACGCCCATATCCAGAATGATATGATTTGGTCGCTCTTCCTACAAATTACAGGCTCCCAGAGTTCGCCAAGTTCACTGGTCAAGATAGTACAAGTACAATAGAACATGTCAGTCGGTATCTTACACAATTTGGTGAAGCATCAGTTGAGGATGCCCATCGAGTTCATTTCTTCTCCTTGTCCCTGTCAGGGCCAGCCTTCACTTGGTTTTCGTCACTACCAGTCAACTCCATTGCCAATTGGGCTGACCTAGAGAAGAAGTTTCATACATATTTTTACACTAGGACTGGAGAAAAGAAAATAACCGATTTGACAACCATGAGACAGAGGACTAATGAATCGGGCACTAAGTTTCTTCAGAGATCCCGAGAGACTAGGAACTTGTGTTTTTCATTGAGCTTGGCCAACGATCAGCTAGCTGCTTTAGTTGTTCAAGGAATGCTATCAATGTTGAAAGAAAAGCTGCTAGGACAAAACTTTGACAACTTGGGTCAATTGTCTTAACGAGTGACAACGCTCAATAGCCAAATCCAGAGTATGCGCAGAGATACCCAATTTCAGAAGAGTACCACAGTAGCCGAAGCTTATAATCCATATTCGATTGATGATGGCTATGAAGGTGAAGAGAAAGAAGTTGCTGTAGCTGAATGGAATTAGGGTAAGAAGACGGTAATGGTACCCAATCCTTGGGGAAGAGGAGTCGAGGAGAGCTATGACTTTGATGTCACAAAATCGGACAAGCTCTTTGACTTCTTACTTGAGAAGGGCCAGATCAAATGGCTGGACAATCATATTGTGTTGCCCCCTGAACAGTTGAAGAATAAGAAGTTCTGCAAGTTCCATAATGCTACTTCTCATTCCACTAATGAGTGTAGAATTTTCCAGTAGCGCATACAGAAGGCTATTCAGCAAGGGAGGCTCAAGTTCGATACACCTCGGAAGATGAAAATTGATGATAATCCTTTCCCAGGAGATCAAAATATGGTTGATGTTGGGCTATTCAAAGGAAAGACTAAGGTCCTAACATCGACCAGATCAAGAGAAGCTGGAATAGTTGATCCCAAGATGCAAATATCAGCTGATGAATATAGAGAGATTAGAAAACGGCGTGATCAGCAGAAGAGCCGATATGTGTAGGGAGAAACGTCAAAGGATGGAGCGACGAGGCCGCGAGTTACATCTCGGATCCTGTTGAATAAGTGGCAGCAGCAGAAGGAAAAGGATTATCAGCGGTGCCTAGAGTATCAAGAATACTAGCGTCAACTGGAAGAAGAGAGGTATGAAAGAAAGCAAGCTGAATCACACTGGAGTTGTCCTTTCTTCAGATATTGCTGGAACAAAGGCTTGAAATTGCCTACCAGACATAACTGTCCAGAATGCAGCAATCAACATTGGGAGTTTAGGCAATCTCAAATCAACCGCCGGTCTATCCATGTCCAGGATGCATATCATCATAATAATATGGATCGGCGCTTAAAAAATGAAAGTATTCATGATCGGCTAGGAAAAAGAGTTGTTGACCAAGACTAGGCTGATCATGAAGAAGGAAGCAACCAGAGGGAACATGTTTGGCAGGAAGGCCAATGGTGTCCTAGAGGTTTAACAAGAAGCCAGAAGAGAAGAGTGCAACACCTAAGGAATAAGGAGATAGAACAGGCTCAGCCATCCGGTAAAACTCAAGTGTGGCGTACCAAGCAAATAGCTGATAAGAAGCAACCATCGGCTAATATCCAAATGGCTTTTCTGTTACCATCAGAATTTAGAGCTCCGGTAGATTAGGAGGTTTATTCAGACTTCGATGAATCAGAGTATGAAGAGATGGTTGCCAAGTTAACGGTTGTGTAGCAAGTAATATTTGATAGGCCAGTCAAGCATTGGCACTTAAAGGCTTTATATATGTAAGGTTTTGTTGATGGAAGCTGATGAACAAGATGTTGGTGGACCAAGGTGCTTCTGTCAATCTTATGCCTTACACCACTTTTCGTAAGCTTGGGAAAGGACCAGGAGATTTGCTTGAGACCGACATGATGCTTAGAGACTTTGGAGGAAATACATCCAAGACCCGGGGGGCAATAAACGTCGAACTGACAATCGGGAGTAAAACTTTGCTCACCACGTTCTTTGTCATCGATGGGAAAGGATCATACAGTTTACTCCTCGGTCATGATTGGATTCACTCAAACTGCTGCATACCATTAACCATGCATCAGTGTTTGATTCAGTGGCATGGAGATGATTTCGAACTGGTCCGCGTTGACGAGTCTGTAAGTATTACAACAGCTGATCCAGTTTTTTGGGAACTAGGAGATTTTGAGTGCCTTTTTGGCAAAACATGGGAAGGAGGCTTCATCAGGATTAATAATGAAGGCCAACAGCCGGTTCAAGCGATCGGCTCTGAAAGTTTGTTTTAATCAATGATCGTGGCTTCGCGTCGGCCATTAAATTAAGGAAAAAAATAAGTATCAATTTTAAGGATGGGTTTGGGCCAACGTATGTGAGTTCTAAGTCAAATCAAAGGCGCAGTTCGGAATTAATAAATCTGTTGGAGAAAGTTCTGTTTAGCTTAGCAGGATGCTTGACCTAGGATGATCGATTGTTTGACCTTTGGAATGAAAAGTTCTGTAGCAAGAAATATCTGAAGAGATGTCATCTTAACATTCGATCAATACTTGAAAGCCGATTCGTTTAGTCATCGGCTCTAATAGCCGGTACTGGAAAGGTATCGCCTCTAGTTCAAAAAGTAAAAATCTTCGAAGACAGTAAAAGCCGATTCGATATGTATCGCCTATAGAGCAAAAACAAAAAGCAAAAACAAAAATACGCAGGGATGTCACACTAAAGCGCAATCATGAAGGAACATGAGTCTTCTTTCATCGGTTTATCCTAAATACAAACTAATCGAAGACCTTGTTCACCACATCCTGAGCAGATGTGATGTCTACTACGGCCTCCGCTGCCATGGTGAATTCTTCAAGTAGGTCCTCGTGCTCCTCAGGGTCGTCGCCTACTGGGAAACCGGTCTCCATGGCATGGAGCTCATGCCCTGTCTGAACCTGCGCCACGGTCAGCGCCACTGATTCACCATGGCGAACGCTGTGGAGGGCGATTTCCTGAACACGGGCCGGGATGTCTTGAAGACGAGCATCGACGGAGGAACCCTAGGTGTTGACGGCGTCCACGGCCGCGTTCACCGCCAGTTGGAGAGACTCCAACTGCGCTGTCATGGCCGATGATCGTAGAAGAAGAGCTATCAAGATAAAAACAGCCAAAATCAGAATAAAGGCATTCCTGAGGCTCATCGTACCTACCACCATGGCATCTGATTCAGTCAGCCACGCTCGAGCGGCGTTAGCCTCTTCCTCGGCCGCATGAAGAGCGGCCTAGGAAACCTCGAGGCGAATCTCCAGTTGGCCGGTCTCCTAGGTCGCCTCGGAGTAACGGTTCTGAGCCATCCTCCACTCATGAAGGTAGCGCCGGGTGTCGTCACCATTGTAGGAGTCAGAGGAGTCCGACAACAAGGCCGGCATAGAAGATGCGGCATCATAAGGCCTGCCGGCCCTAGGAAGAGGATGGAGACTGTCATTCACAACAAACCTATTGGCGAGTCAGAACTGTTCATCATCATAAACAAGAAATATCAATCTCACCTCATGCACCAGAGATGCTGGTTCATTGGCATATTCTCTTCTGGGATTTCCTCTGCCGCGCGTTTGCCTCGGTGGTCTTCGCCGGCCATGAAGAATGATTGGATCTACGAAAGGGAGAAGGAAAACCGCTACAGGGTTTTCAGCGGGCGGAGAAGAGTAAAGGAACATTTGCGGATGGAGATGTGTTCGAGGCAAAAGCCATCGGCTGGTATTTGAAGACATGAGGCGAAGGGATGGACGCCTCGGAATGTGCAAAAGGCAAACCACAATTAATAGGAGGCGAAGCGCCACTTCACCAATGTCGAAGAGAATACAACACTAGATGATCGAGGATAGAAGATCGAAGGGCTCTATTAATGAAAGCCGTGTTTTCAGACTTAATTAAATTAAGATAAGAAGTCTAGGATCGGTTGTATCGAATCGGCTCTTTGGCCGAAACAAGAATGCAATTGAACAACAGGGGATACGATCGATTCTACACAAGCTAATGATCTCGAGGCTGATTCAGATAGCTCAACCTGTTCTGACCTTGGCTGAGCAGTTCCCGTTTCTCTTGTTGAATGGCATCAGGTATCTTAGCCAGAATGGACTTGTGACAATCAATGGCAGTAAGATCCTGGAAAAGACCTAGCATGGACTATTTTTGAGAGCGAAGAGCAGAGGAGCCGAACGATTTATCACCCGAAGACTACAAGAATTTTGTAATGGACAACTTAGAAGGCTTGAATAGCTTTCGGTTGCGTGCTCTCGAAAACTTTGAAGCTGATAAACTAAGGATTGAAGGTCAAAATTAAACAATTTTCTAAAGGAGACTTAGTCTGGAGAATAAAATCGCCGATCAAGGAGCAACAGGTTCAACGAAAAGTCACCCAACTGGGAAGGACCTTATCGGATCAAATGTTATGCGCCTGGTAATACTTGTATTTTGAAGATACTGAGAAGGGAAAGGAAATTCGGCAGAGCACTCAAATGGGAAATATTTGAAGGAATATTACCCAAGCATTTGGATTGATACTTAACAACTGATTTGCTCGGTCATCAGTTTTAGTAGCCGATACCAAAAGGGTATCGTTGCTAGCGAGAGGGTAAACCCAAAGGGGTGTAGGCCGGTACAATGCGTATCGATTATGCCAACAAAGTGATGCGTATAAAATGAAGCACAAAACAAAGGGAAATCACTCAAAGCAAGAAAGTTGTTTGCTAAACGTCACCTATTACAAGCTATGGGCTGGAAAATACTTTGCCTACTATATCATCGGCCAGGGTATTGAAAGCTACAGAGTTGGCGGCGCTCATAAAATCCTCAACCGAGCGCTCGTGCTCCCTAGGGTACGTTGCGTCTATAAAACCATAGGGAAGAAGCCGGAGATTATGATCCGAATGGGCTTGTGTAGCAGCAAACGCCATGGCGGCTCCATGACGAACTCCATGAAGGGTAACCTCCCTAACACAATTTGGGATGTCGTGCAAGCGAACCTCTAGAACGGCGCCCCTGGCATTGACAAATCCCACTACATGACCCGCGGCTGATCGAAGACTCTCCAACTGAGCGGTTAAATCTAAAATATTCAAGAAAAGAGTGATCAGAAATCTTGAGGACAAAATCAAGGAAAAAGAACAGAGAAATAATGGCAGACATCTTACCCATGATTATAGCTTCAGCCCTGGCCAACCTTTCTCTCATAAGGCTGATCTCGGGGGGTGATCGGTCTTCAATCATGGCCAGAGCCGATTCCGCTAGGGAGAGGTAGTTGGCCAGATGCTGGTCAGTCCGATCAATGGAGGCCAGCAGATCGTTGTTACTGATCTGTCACCTCGAATGATGAGGAAGCTGGCGGCAGATTGATGCCAAGGATGACCCCGAGGGCTGGGCGGAGTTCGTCATTTGATCCGTAGCGATGGGAGCACCCCAAGATGTGTCCTCTTAACGACGAGGGCAATGACGTGATGATGTGGATCCGTTGAGGGCTTTTTCAGTAGACCTCTTGTTGTTCTCCATGACCTCGAACCCACGGAAAGGCAGGGGATATGCTAAAGACAAAGAAGGGTTGAGACGAAGAGGGTTGTTTTGACTCACAGCCATAGCCCGTATATATAGCCCGGGAGAGCGAGAAGACAGACTTCAATGGAGGTATGGAATTGAAATTAGAAACAAAAATGGATCAACACTCCGGAAATTCAGGGGACGGGTAACGAAGAGATAACAGACTCAAATTTATTACTTCCCCAAATTACAAAATATCGTGGGGTGGATACATTGACCAGAGATTAACTCACCAGAACTTCTTTGGATTGAAGGGAGTCCGAATTTCCACAAGGCCAGAACTCATTGTGAACCAAGTCGCATCGGCCCATCAATAAAGTTATATCCGAGAAGAAGAAAGATCGTCCGGCTAACATATGCTCAACAAATTTCTCAATAAATTGAGAACTATGGGAAAGAAGCCTGAGGCTTTCTCGGTGAGCGTTTGGAGGAGTAACAAGGGGAAGGTGATCACACATTCTAGCCCTTGCAAACACTAGAACAGCTTTGTGAGCATGGAGAGAAGACTCAGGTGATATCACAAGAATTCTTCTAACCATAATGATTGGTCTTCTTGCTCAACGAGGCGCTAGGAAAAGTGACACAATCACCCTATGCACAAGAATTCTTCTAGCCGCTCAAGATCTTCATAACAAAAGGGCAGACCATGGAGGGTCTGGCAGAACTAAAGGCACGCAAGAAAGTAGATGGAAATAAAGCATGCCTGAATTGTTGAGTTACTCTCGCCAGAGTCGGATGAGCATTTTATAGCCGTCCCGGGAAGATGAATCCAAGTGCCCGTGAAGCAGTGACGCTCTTGTAAAAAGTTTTGAGGCATGGGCTTATGAATGGGCGCAAGCAGCGACAAACAGTGGACCCTAGATCAGGGTTTTTTACCCATGACTATGGACCAATCGAGGATGCCGACATGATAATTTTGGAATAAAATTACTTTTATCCCAAAATTGTGGGGCATGTGTTTACACCGAAATTTGGAAGAAGAGTCGCAGGGACTCGAAAGCTCCCAAGATCATGTCACCAAGGAATAAATTATGTGCAGATAAAAAACAGCTGATTCGGATGCAGAAATTAGAATCAGCTCTCCTCGGATAGTGTCAGCAGATAACAACAAAGGCTACGTTAGGCGCCAGGACGAAAGATGCCGGACTCTACAGAAAGAGAAAGATTAGGGTCCAAGTTATCTTAAATTAGGAATGTTTTCTTTGGGGTCAAAAATTGTGATAAGTCATGCTTAGACAGGAGTCGTGTGTAGGTCCCGGGTATAAATATCAAGCCCCGACTATTGTAAAAAAACACACAATCAATCAAATACAAGTCAATTACTTTTTTCGGCTCCGGCCACCCCTTAGGAGTAGGAGTAGAGTAGATCTCGGTGAGTTCTTCAGTGAGTACGGCTGCATCGATCCGGTCGACCTCCACTGCTTGTCTGTAAGTACTGTTATGGTTTATACCTCTGTTCGTATGGCTGCATCGATCCGGTCGACCCCCACTGCGACTCTGCTATAGGCTAGTTATCGACTCTTGTCTAATTCAAGTATGGCCTGTGTGATTCTGCCTCACACCCCATTGCTTGAATTAGATCAAGGTCAAGTTATTAGCTCTACCTTAGAATGGCAGTCTTTGGTAGATTCATTAAGTTATCGATATTACTTATTGCTTTCATTGTTTATCTAATTACAGCAATATCACTCTGCCCGATTGAGATTGATCTAGATCGGCCTTATATCTTATTTGACTCATCGTTTGCTAATCTAAAATTTATCTAGTCTACATCTTAAATGATGAGTTATGTTTTTATTGGCTGTTTTATATCAATCTTAATCGTGCATAGCATGCGGTTAAGGCATGTTCGATCTTGAGTAGATCTATTGGTTAGCAAGAACCGTTCCATGGCCCGTCATCATGGCCTGTGGGATTCTGCCTCTCACCCCACTGTTGGCACCGTGGAATGGGGATCGTTAGTTGGTAGACCCGTTCCTGGGAAGACATGACCTTAACTGTGCGTTATGCCTGAATCAGCTGTTTAGCTGATATCGAGCGCTTTCACGAACAGTTCACATTATGAGATCATTTAAGTAGAGATAAGTTGAAAGATATGTTAGCCCCATGATCTTATTATTGTATTACGGCCTGCATAATTCTGCCTCATGCACCATTGATATTATTAATGAGTTAGGGTCATCAAATCTATTGTTGTTTCTACGGCCTGTATGATTCTGCCTCATGCCCCACTAGTTATAGCGATAGATGAGATCTAACATGTTCATTAGGTTTATCTTTATTAAATGGTTAAGTGGTGTTGAACTGTTTCTTTATATGAAAGGGGTTCGGTTACTTGTAATCATTGGCTCAGTATAAACCGATTATCATTGACATCTTATTGCCGTTGATTAATATTTGCTTATATAATATTTATCCTGGATTTTTACTGTCGGGGACCTAATACTGGGATACCCAATGAGGTAGAGTTGATAAACACCAACGACATTTCCAATCGAGCAGGAGCGCAACGACGCCTCTCGCCCAGCCCCTGAGGGCCAGACTCTGCCTCGTCCAACCCCCGAGGGCCAGACTCTGCCTCGCCCGGCCCCGGAGGGCCAGACTTCGCCTCGTCTGGCCCCTGAGGGCCAGACTCCGCCTTGTCTGACCCCCGAGGGCCAGACTCCGCCTCGCCCGGCCTGCGAGGGCCAGACTCCACCTCGTCCGGCCCCCGAGGGCCAGACTCCGCCTCGTCCGGCCCCTGAGGGCCAGACTCCACCTCGTTCAACCCCTGAGGGTCAGACTCCACCTCGCCCGGCCAACAAGGGCTGAACATCGCCTCACCTGACGCCCTCACCCTACCCTTCCATGATGGTAGGAACAGGGTAAGACAGGACGTTAGAGTCAAACCATGGAAGCAAGTACCATGCCCTGCTCCACTAACAAGTACCATCGAGGTACGACAGGACGGGCGCTTTAGGCCCTGCCAGACATGACAGAGCCTAAATAGTACTGTAGGCGTCGGGTTTTTCGGCCTATAGTATTGCGGGCGTCGCCTTCAACCCTCGGGCATGGAACCTGACACAAACACCGCAATGGGACTCATGTCCCTGTTTCTGACAAGCGTGCGGGCGCTGCGCCGTTCGTCCCCCACAGTGTCGTAGGCCGGCACCCCTGCCTGACACGCCGCTCATAGGGGCGGGATGGGACATAACCACTAGCAGATCAATTACAGATACAACGTCGTCAGCACGCAGCACCCGATGAACGTGCCAAACCCTGACACCGCCTGACCATATCAAACAGGGCTGGCTCAGAAGAAGAAGGGGGCCCGGTACTTTCGAAGGGTTCCCCGGCTCCTGGTTCTCTTTTTTCGCCACTATGTAAGCCCTGCTCCCCTTGATCTATAAAAGGAGGGGTAGGGCACCCCGTCTAGAAGAGGAAAACAGGCACAAGGTCCAGTTCGACACCGACACGACACATCACACACACAGCCAAGCGGTAACCAAGCTCTTGGCATCCTTTCCATCAGAGACTTGGGATCAGTCCCTCTCTCGACCGTTTGTACCCCCTACTACGAACCATATTCGGTGCTAATAATACAAGCAGCAGACTGGACGTAGGGACATTCAGCCCGAACCAGTATAAACCTTGTGTCCTTTAGCACACCATCCGGGCCTAACGTGCATCAATTATAAATTCACTCGCCGGTGTTTGTTCGAAACACCGACAGTTGGCGCGCTAGGTAGGGACCTTTGCGCGTTCCAAACCAGGCCATAGATGGCTAACCACGATGTCAGCTGGGTCCTAGGCGCACACGTGCGCTTCGGGAGCCTAGATTTTGTCATTACGGTGGGGGGAGAGTTGGTACGAGTAAACACCGCCATCTAGTCTCTCCCCTCCATCGTCCTCGACCACAAGCGGTTTGGGCGCCAGCTCGGTGTCTCCCTCGGACCCCAGCAGTCTAGGAAGAACTAGTGTCGCCTCGCCCTTTCCAGCGACAATGACGTGGCATGACCTTCTGGAAAGAGCCACCTCTCTCTAGAGTGCCACGTGCGGAGCGCCCCGACAGCGTTTCCGTACGGTCTCCGCAACGCCGTGGCGACCGCTTGCCACCTCATCGCACTACGCATGGTCCAAACTCCCACGAACAGTGAGTTCATGGGGGTAATTGAACACAACGCGGAGTCCCTCCACAAACTCCTCATCGAGGAGCCAGAATCATCCTCCAGCTCTGGCTCCAGCAGAGGGAGCCATCACCCTTCCCGGGAATGCTTCATGGCGGAAACCTCCGAGGGGCATATTGAAAGCATTTCTGAGGGGGAGGCTACCCCGATAGACAACCCCAACGTCGAAGCTGGAGGGGGGGCGGTGGCCCCATCTCACGTAAGGATGGAGCAGCTAAAAGAACGAAAGCTGGAGATCAATGACGTCGGACAACAGCTTGTTCGGGAGTACCAGAAGATCGATGAGGAAATCAAGCATCGTGGAGACGGTGGGCACGCACGCGCCACTGCCCATGATGTATACCAGAGGATCCTCACCGATAATGGAACCCTCCCTCACTTCGCTCGGGCAAGCTAGAACATCGCCGTTGCATCGGCATTGTTTCACAGCCTTCCAGAGTTCGCGACGTCCGAAGATCGCCGGGCCCGCCGAGAAATTCGCACGTTGCTCGAGCGGGCGGTGGCGCAGCAGGCGGAAAGCTCGTTGTCTCAGCGCCGTGAGCTCAACGCTAGCCAGCGCACGCCCTCGGTGCGTCCCGCCAAGGACGCGTCGATACACCAGACACCGCCAGGCGGTAGGCGGCGCACCCCTATTCCGGTGCACCAACATCTCGGCCACAACCGCAACGCACGTAGCACCATCGATGCCCGTAGACAAGCCTACAATGACTCAGGAGAAGGAGCCAGACGCGGCTACCACTCTTGGCGCGGCGGACGCTATGACAGCGGTGAGGACCGGAGCCCGAGCCCCAGCCTGCCGGGCCCCCAGGCCATCGGCTGGCACATCCTCAATGCTGCTTTCCCGCCAAGGTACCGACCGCCTACTAGCATCCTTAAATATTCTGGAGAAACAAATCCCAGGCTTTGGCTCGAAGACTATCGGCTTGCCTGTCAAGCCGATGGCGCGAATGACGACGATTTTATCATTCGCAACCTCCCACTATTCTTGGCCGATTTGGCGCGAGCATGGTTGGAGCACCTACCGTCAAACGCCATCTAGAGTTGGGAGGATTTGAGGGAAATCATTGTGGGAAACTTCCAGGGCACGTACAAGCACCCTGGGAACCCATGGGATCTCAAGAACTGCCGCCAGAAGGCCGATGAAACCCTCCGCGGGTACATCCGATGCTTCTCTCGGCAGTGCAACGAGCTCCCTAACGTCGCCGATGCTGACGTAATAGGAGCCTTCCTGTCCGGGACCACCTGCGAGTCTTTGGTTCACAAGATGGGACGCAAGGGCCCACGGACCACCAAGGAGCTCCTGGACATCGCCACTAGCCACGCCTCAGGCGAGGAAGCGGTCGGAGCGATCTTCAACCCTTCCGATGGCAAGGCAAGGAGGGACGAGGGTGCCGGCGAAGTGAAAGATCCTAATATGGCTAGAGGGGGGGGGTGAATAGCCTATTTAAAATTCTACAAATCAACTAGAGCAATTTAATTAGTAAGACAAATAGCGTAATGCAAACTTGCTCTAGCTCTACAAGGGTTACAAGCCACCTATTCAACAATTCTAGTAGCAATGATTAATGGGCACACAATCTACTTGATCACTACTCACTAAGAGCTCTCACAAATGCTACACTAAAGAGCTCCACTAGATAAAATTAAAGCACAAGGCAAGCTCTCAATTCCAATTACACTAAAGAGCTTGCTATATCTAGTTTGCGGAAATGAAAAAGAGTAAGTGATACGATTATACCGCCACATCGGAGAGTGAACCAATCACAAGATGAAGATATGACCAATCACTGGGAGAATACAAATGACAAGAGACAATTGATTTTTCTCCCGAGGTTCACGTGCTTGCCAACACGCTAGTCCCCGTTGTGTCGACCAACACTTGGTGGTTCGGCGGCTAAGAGGTGTTTCACAAACCTTGTCCACATGATTGGACACCGCAAGAACCTACCCATAAGTGAGGTAACTCAATGACACGAGCAATATATTAGAGTTACCTTTCGGCACTCCGCTGGGGAAGGTACAACTCCCCTCACAATCACCACGATCGGAGCCAAAGACAATCACCAACCTCCACTCAACGATCCTCGCTGCTCCAAGCCGTCTAGGTGGTGGCAACCACCAAGAGTAACAAGTGAATCCCGTAGCGAAACACGAATGCCAAGTGCCTCTAGATGCAATCACTCAAGCAATGCACTTGGATTCTCTCCCAATCTCACAATGATGATGGATCAATGATGGAGATGAGTGGGAGGGCTTTGGCTAAGCTCACAAGGTTGCTATGTCAATGAAAATGGCCAAGAGGGTGAACTTGAGCCGGCCATGGGGCTTAAATAGAAGCCACCATGAAATAGAGCCGTTGTACCCCTTCACTGGGCACAACACGGGGTGACCGAACGCTCCGGTCATATTGACCGGACGCAGGACCCCAGTGTCCGGTTCTCAGATCTTCGCCACGTGTCATCGGCTTCAAACACCGATCGCCCGATCTCAATGGTCAAGAGATGACCGGACGCGTCAGTTAGAAAGTGACCGGACGCTGGACCCTAGCGTCCGGTCATTTCCAGTAAGGTTCCAAACACGAGATTTCACGACCGGACGCGTCCGGTCATGCCCGACCGGACTCACCCAGTGTCCGGTCACACAATGTCTCCTATGTACGCTTCACGTCAGCGTACGTCAGCACTGACTGGACGCACCCTGCCAGCGTCCGATCACTTTTAGCGCCAGCGTCCGGTCGAAGACCGAAACACGCACCCTCTGCTACCACTGACCAGACGCTCCGATCCAACCGAGACCAGCGTTCGGTCACATACAGTGACCTTCATCTTCTCTGTCTAGGGCGCTAGTGGAGTTTCTTACCCTTGCACCCAAACTTCACCACCCTTGATTAAATGTGCCAACCACCAAGTGTATCACCTTGTGCACATGTGTTAGCATATTTTCACAAACATTTTCAAGGGTGTTAGCATTCCACTAGATCCTAAATGCATATGCAATGAGTTAGAGCATCTAGTGGCACTTTGATAACCGCATTTCAATACGAGTTTCACCCCCTCTTAATAGTACGACTATCAATCCTAAATGTGATCACACTCGCTAAGTGTCTCGATCACTAAAACAAAATAGCTCCTACAATTTATACCTTTGCCTTGAGCCTTTTGTTTGTCTCTTTCTTCTTTTCCAAGTTTAAGCATTTGATCATCACCATGCCATCACGGTCGTCATGATCTTCGCCATTGCTTCATCACTTGGAGTAGTGCTACCTATCTCATAATCACTTTGATAAACTAGGTTTGCACTTAGGGTTTCATCAATTAACCAAAACCAAACTAGAGCTTTCAATCTCCCCCTTTTTGGTAATTGATGACAACCCTTTCACAAAGATATGAATTGAATTTTAGATGAATCCATGTTGCTTGCCCAAGCATATTTACCATGTGTAAAAGAATATGGACAAGTTTCATGAATCCCATATGGTAGCAATTGCTCCCCCTTCATATGTGCTAAGAGTTTGGATTGTAGCTTGCACATATGCTTAGATAGGAAATATAGGAGACAATTTCTACCAAATGATGCTAAGGTATAAGAGATGGACCTTTGAAGCGTGATACCAATCGGAGTGCACCAATATACCATCCTTAGCACCATTTGTAACTAGACATTCACAAAAACTAGAATACCTCATGAGATCAATATTACAAGCAAGGGTCTAGTTTCCATATGATGAAGATAAGTCTAGTTACTTTAGTTTGATACCACTTGGAAATAAAGTCACTAGATTACCTATGCATGCTAGTTTTTCATTTCATCATTTAAGCATATAACTAGCATACACCACACAAGCATGGATATTGAGATTTTAAAACTTGTGCCATGCAAGCAAATATATGAAATGCACATTCAAATGCAACATACAAGTTTATGAGCCTGCTCCCCCTACTTGTGTGCTCAAAATTTTAATTGACCCCTTTCCTTTATCATATATCTCATATCTCTCCCCCTATGTCAAATACTCCCCTATCACGCATATCTTTGTTTCTCTCCCCCTTTGTCAACAATTAGCACAAAAGGTGAGCTCAAATTATAGATAGGTTGGGGTGAAACCATGTGAGATGAGGATCATTTTCCCAATTTGGTTCAATCTAGATTACTTGCAAAAGATATTTAACTCGGTTTGATCCAAGGACAAGCTTCTTCACACCTCTAAATAAGGGTTATCTTGTACCATGTTGAGTTAAACACTTATAGCTCATTTTATAGATCAAACACTAGGTTTACAAGCCCACAAACATGTCATATGCTACCACTAAATCATTTTAAACATACAAGCAATAGTGGTACCATACAAGCATCAAATTCATTTGATTTTCATGAATGAGCCTATTTGAAATGCAAAAGATGTCTAGATGCACTAATCATGTCCTTAGCAAGGATGTATGCCATGCCAATCAATTTTTACCTTGAATTGCTCGAAGGAGAAGCATGTCATATAATGGGGGTGCATCAACACATATTGGAGAAGTCAAGTATGTTCAATTCATTCCTTAGCTTGCAAAACCTCTTCTCATCAAGTGGCTTGGTGAAAATATCGGCAAGTTGATCTTCGGTGCCCACACTCTCAATGCAAATGTCCCCTTTTTGTTAGTGATCTCTTATGAAATGATGGCGGACATCAATATGCTTTGTTCTTGAATGTTGAACCGGGTTGTTAGTGAGCTTTACGACACTCTCATTGTCACATAGCAATGGCACTTGCTTGAATTTGATTCCAAAGTCACTCAAAGTAGCCTTCATCCAAAGAATTGAGCACAACAACTACCGGCCGAAATATACTCCGCTTCGGCGGTTGAAAGTGCTACACTATTTTGCTTCTTTGATGACCAAGACACAAGTGATCTTCCCAATAGTTGACATGTGCCCGATGTGCTCTTTCTCTCAACTTTGCATCCCACATAATCGAAGTCTGAATATCCAATCAACTCAAACCTTGCTCCTTTGGGATACCACAATCCAAAATTTTGTGTATGCTTCAAGTACCTTAATATTCTCTTTGTTGCTTTCGAATGACTTTCTCTTGGTGAGGCTTGGAATCTAGCACACATGCATACACTAAACATCACATCCGGCCTTGATGCGGTCACATAGAGTAGGCTTCCAATCATAGACTGATACATCTTTTGATCCACCATGTTGCCACTAGCATCACTATCCAAGCTTCCATTTGTCCCCATTGGTGTACTAATAGCTTTAGCATCATCCATTCCAAACTTCTTGAGCATGTCCTTGATATACTTGCCTTGACTCACAAATGTGCCATTCTTCATTTGCTTGATTTGAAGACCAAGGAAGTAGCTAAGCTCTCCAATCATCTACATTTCAAACTCACTAGCCATCATCTTGCCAAACTCCTCACAAAAATCTTGAGTTGTTGACCCAAAAATGATATCATCAACATAGATTTGCATTACAAACAAGTCATTTCCAAGCTTCTTGGTGAAGAGAGTGGTGTCAACCTTTCCCATCTTGAATCCCTTAGAGAGTAGGAAATCCCTCAATCTCTCATACCATGCTCTAGGTGCTTGTTTCAATCCATACAAAGCCTTTCTCAACTTGTAAACATGGTTGGGTTTCTTTTCATCTTCAAAACCGGGAGGTTGCTCAACATACACAAGCTCATTGATGTACCCATTGAGAAATGCACTCTTCACATCCATTTGGTACAACTTGATGTTGTGGGCACAAGCATAGGCTAACAAGATCCTAATTGCTTCTAATCTTGCAACCGGGGCATATGTTTCTCCAAAGTCAAGACCTCAACTTGAGTGTAACCTTGAGCCACTAATCTTGCTTTGTTCCTTATTACTATCCCATCTTGATCTTGCTTGTTCCGAAAGACCCACTTGGTTCCAATCACATTATGATCCTTAGGCCTCTCAACTAACTCCCATACTTGGTTTCTTGTAAAGTTGTTTAGCTCTTCATGCATAGCATTGACCCAATCAACATTCTTCAAAGCTTCATCTAACTTCTTAGGTTCAATGGATGACACAAATGAGAAATGCTCACAAAATGAAGCCAATCTTGATCTAGTTTGCACACCTCTTGAAATATCACCAATGATAGTGTCCAATGGATGATCTCTTGCAACATTGGTTGGTTGGAGCACTTGCACTTGATTGCTTGCATTTGATTGATCACTTGGTTGAGATGATGAACTAGCCAATTGTTGTTGATCTTGCACTTTGTCATGACTAGTACGTGCTTGAACCTGGTCATGAGAACCACTAGCTTGCACATTTGAGTTAGAGAGCACTTGATTCTTGTCATCTTCAACATCAATCACCTCTCTTGGCCTTATATCACCAATGTCCATGTTCTTCATTGCTTTGACCAATTGAGTGCCTTTTACATCATCTAGATTCTCATCTTTCTCTTGGGAACCATTTGTTTCATCAAACTCCACATCATGAACCTCCTTAAGAGTACCACTAGCCAAATTCCAAACGCTATAAGCCTTGCTAGTAGTGGAGTAACCAAGCAAGAAACCTTCATCACATTTCTTTTTAAACTTGCTCAATCTAGTGCCTTTCTTCAATATGTAGCATTTACAACCAAAAACCCGAAAGTATGCTATGTTGGGCTTTCTTCCATTCAATAACTCATAAGGTGTCTTCTCCATCATGGGGTGACAATAGAGTCGGTTGCTATAATAGCAAGCCGTGTTGATTGCTTCGGCCCAAAATGAATGACTCACATTGTACTCACTCAACATTGATCTTGCTATGTCAATCAAAGTTCTATTCTTCCTTTCAACTAAGCCATTTGATTGAGGAGTGTACTTGGCCAAGAATTGATGTCTAATTCCAAATTCATCACACAACTCATCAATTCTTGTGTTCTTGAATTCACTTCCATTGTCACTTCTCACTTTCTTGATGGTTGTTTCAAATTCATTGTGAATGCCCTTGACAAATGATTTGAATATTGCAAACACATCACTTTTGTCAACAAGAAAGAATACCGATGTGTATCTAGTGAAATCATCTACAATCACAAATCCATATTTGTTTCCACCAATGCTTGTGTATGTGGTTGGTCCAAACAAGTCCAAGTGCATCAACTCAAATGCCTTAGATGTGCTCATTATGCTCTTCTTAGGATGTGTGTTACCAACTTGTTTTCCGGCTTGACATGCACTACATAGCTTATCCTTTTCAAATGTGACATCTTTCAAGCCTCTAACTAAGTCATGCTTGATTAACTTGTTCAATTGTTTCATTCCAACATGACCAAGCCTTCTATGCCATAACCAACCCATGCTAGACTTAGTGATCAAACATGTTGTCAATTGAGCTTCTCTAGCATTGAAATCAACCAAGTATAGATTCTCATATCTAAAACCTTTGAATATCAAGTTAGAGCCATCTACACTTATAATCTCTACATCATCCACACCAAATATGCACTTGAAACCAAGATCACACAATTGAGCTACCGACAATAGGTTGAAGTTCAAGCTCTCTACTAGTAGCATATTGGAAATGCTCAAGTCATTGGATATTGCAATCTTACCAAGCCCTTTGACCTTGCCTTTGCCATTGTCACCAAATGTGATACTATCAATCCCATTGCTCTTGTTTTCATTGATTGAATTGAACATTCTTGAATCACCGGTTATGTGTTGTGTGCACCTACTATCAAGCACCCAATGCCTTCCTCTGGCTTTATAATTGACCTATAAAAGAAGATCAATTCTTTTTAGGTACCCAAACTTGCTTGGGTCCTTGTAGGTTAGTTACCAAGGTCTTTGGTACCCAAATGGCCTTCTTCTTTGGGCCCACAATTGGTGTACCAATGAACTTAGCCTTCACACCATTGGCACCCTTAAAAAGCATGTAACAAGAATCAAATTTAATTGAGGATACATTAGGTAGCTTGTTCTTGTTAATCTTGCAATATTGCTCTATATGCCCAACTTGCTTGCATCTATTGCAAAACCGACCATTGCCCTTCACAAAGCTAACTTTGGGTGTGACAAAGGCCGCCTTGCCTTTCTTGGGGGTATAACCTAATCCCTCTTTGTTGAGAGAAAACCTTTGGCTACCCAAGCACTTTAGCAAGCGGGCATCTCCACCATAGGCATTGCCTAAGGCATGAGTGATCTCATTCACCTCCTTCTTGAGGGTCTCATTTTCCACTATTAGTGAGGCATCACAAGAGAGACCATCACTCAAAGGTGAAGTGGAAGTGGTAGTGCTACAAGAAGAGTTAGTGGGAGCAACTATAATGGGCTTATGAAAAGATTCATCAATAAGATCACAAGTTAGTCCCACATCACATGATACGATCACTTGCTCCTTCTTGGCTTCCTCCATTTTGACTTGCTCAATGAGAGAGGAGTGAGCCTTTTCAAGCTTAGAGTGAGCTTTGCCAAGCTTCTCATAGGCTTCCATTAGCCCCTCATGAGTGGCATTGAGCTCATCAAAGGATTGCTCAAAAAATTTTACTTTCTTGCGTAATTCTGTGCACTCCTTTCTCTTCATCTCATTGCAAGCGTGCACTTGCTCACACATGTCCAAGAGTTCTTCCTTGGTGTACTCCTCATCATCGTCATCATCATTATCATCATTCCTACAAGTATCACTTTCACATTCATCATCATCACTCACATCATATTTTACCTTGGTAGGCTTTGCCATGAGGCATGTCGATGGAGTGTCGAAGATGGAGAGCTTGTTGTTGTTGATGGCGATGCTTGCTAGTGCTCTCTTGATAGATTTCTTGTCATCATCACTAGAGCTATCACTATCCTAGGAGCCATCACTATCCCATGTGACCACATAGCCTCCACCTTTCTTCTTCTTTTGGAAGGTCATTCTCTTCTCCTTCTTTTCCTTCTTTTCTTTCTTATCGTCCTTGTGCTTCTTCTTCTCATCCTCATCATTGTCACTATTATAGGGACAATTTGCTACTACATGATCGGGGCTCTTGCAATTGTAGCATCTTCTCACATACTCTTTCCTCTTGGTGCGATCTCTTCTTTTTCTTGCACCATAGCCCTTTTTCTTCATGAATTTTCCCATCTTGCGGACAAAGAGGGCCATAGCTTCATCATCAATATCACTAAGATCATCGTCATCACTTGATTCTTTCTTGGACTTGCCCTTGTTCTTGGATGATGATGAGCTAGCCTTGAATGCTATACTCTTCTTCTTCTTGTCTTCTTCTTCCTTCTTGTCCTCCTTGTCATCCCCCTCCCTTTCCACATGGTATGTTTCTTGTGTCATGACTTCACCTAGTACTTGGTTGGGGGTGATCTCCTTCAATCCTCCTCTTATGATTAGCAATCTCAACATTTCAAACCTTGGAGGTAGGCTCATCAAGAATCGATAAGAGACATCATCATTCTTGATCTTCTCTCCCAAAGCCTTCAAGTCATTGACAATGACTTGCAAGCGATGGAACATCTCCGGAATGCTGTCATCATCTTTCATCTTGAAGCTTATCAACTTGTCCTTGAGAATATATAACTTGGCACTCTTCACCTCCGGTGTGCCCTCATAGGTTTCCTCCAATCTCCTCCACACTTCATTTGCTCTTTCACAATCCTTGATTTGCTCAAACACCTTTGAATCAATGACATTGTATATGGTGTTGAGCGCCATTGTGTTGCATTGTTTATTGGTCCTATCTTGGTTGGTAGGATTGTCCGGATAAATGATAGCATAATCATTTTCCGTCACTTCCCACACTTGATCATTGATTGAACCAAGATACATCTTCATTTTTCTCTTCCAATAATCATAGCTTGTGCCATCAAAGAATGGTGGTTTGCCCCCCACATGGTTGAACTCAACTTGAGCCATAATTTGACACCGAGGTTGTTAAGCCTTTACAGAAACTGTGACCACGGCTTTGATACCACTTGAAAGATCCTAATATGGCTAGAGGGGGAGTGAATAGCCTATTTAAAATTCTACAAATCAACTAGAGCAATTTGATTAGTAAGACAAATAGCGTAATGCAAACTTGCTCTAGCTCTACAAGGGTTGCAAGCCATCTATTCAACAATTCTAGTAGCAATGATTAATGGGCACACAATCTACTTGATCAGTACTCACTAAGAGCTCTCACAAATGCTACACTAAAGAGCTCCACTAGATAAAATTAAAGCACAAGGCAAGCTCTCAATTCTAATTACACTAAAGAGCTTGCTATATCTAGTTTGCGGAAATGTAAAAGAGTAAGTGATACGATTATACCGCCATGTCGGAGAGTGAACCAATCACAAGATGAAGATATGACCAATCACCGGGAGAATACAAATGACAAGAGACAATCAATTTTTCTCCTGAGGTTCACGTGCTTGCCATCACGCTAGTCCCCGTTGTGTCAACCAACACTTGGTGGTTCGGCGGCTAAGAGGTGTTTCACAAACCTCGTCCACATGATTGGACACCGCAAGAACCTACCCACAAGTGAGGTAACTCAATGACACGAGCAATATATTAGAGTTACCTTTTGGCACTCCACCGGGGAAGGTACAACTCCCCTCACAATCACCACGATCAGAGCTAGAGACAATCACCAACCTCCGCTCAACGATCCTCGCTGCTCTAAGCCATCTAGGTGGCGGCAACCACCAAGAGTAACAAGTGAATCCCACAGCGAAACACGAATGCCAAGTGCCTCTAGATGCAATCACTCAATTAATGCACTTGGATTCTCTCCCAATCTCACAATGATGATGGATCAATGATGGAGATGAGTGGGAGGGCTTTGGTTAAGCTCACAAGGTTGCTATGTCAATGAAAATGGCCTAGAGGGTGAGCTTGAGCTAGCCATGGGGCTTAAATAGAAGCCGCCACGAAATAGAGCTGTTGTACCCCTTCACTGGGCACAACATAGAGTGACTGGATGCTCTGGTCATATTGACCGGACGCAGGACCCCAGCATCCGGTCCTCAGATCTTCGCCACGTGTCATCGGCTTCAAACACCGATCACCCGATCTCAATGGTCAAGAGATGACCGGATGCGTCAGTTAGAAAGTGACCGGACGCTGGACCCTAGCGTCCGGTCGTTTCCAGTAAGGTTCCAAACGCAAGATTTCACGACCGGACGCGTCCGGTCATGCCCGACCGGACTCACCCAGTGTCCGGTCACACAACGTCTCCTATGTACGCCTCACGTCAGCATACGTTAGCACTGACCGGACACACCCTGCCAGTGTCTGGTCACTTTTAGCGCCAGCGTCTGGTTGAAGACCGAAACACGCGCCCTCTGCTGCCACTGACCGAACGCTCCGGTCCAACCGAGACCAGCGTCCGGTCGCATACAGTGACCTTCGTCTTCTCTGTTTAGGGCACCGGTGGAGTTTCTTACCCTTGCACCCAAACTTCACCACCCTTGATTTAATGTGCCAACCACCAAGTGTATCACCTTGTGCACATGTGTTAGCATATTTTCACAAGTATTTTCAAGGGTGTTAGCATTCCACTAGATCCTAAATGCATATGCAATGAGTTAGAGCATCTAGTGGCACTTTGATAACCGCATTTTGATACGAGTTTCACCCCTCTTAATAGTACGACTATCAATCCTAAATGTGATCACACTCACTAAGTGTCTCGATCACTAAAACAAATTAGCTCCTACAATTTATACCTTTGCCTTGAGCCTTTTGTTTTTCTCTTTCTTCTTTTCCAAGTTTAAGCATTTGATCATCACCATGCCATCACGGTCGTCATGATCTTCTCCATTGCGTCATCACTTGGAGTAGTGCTACCTATCTCATAATCACTTTGATAAACTAGGTTAGCACTTAGGGTTTCATCAATTAACCAAAACCAAACTAGAGCTTTCACGAAGGCACCTCCAACCGTTCTACCAAAAAAAAGAAGCAACGGCGCGACGACTCGCTCGTGGCCGCTACCGACCGTAAGGGTGGCTGGAAGCTCACAGAGGGCACTCCAAACCACTTCGAAAAAATGCTCGAGGGACCATGCCCGAACCATGCCTTGCCGGCCAAACATCTATACAAGGATTGTGGCCTCATGCGCAAATACTTGTCCGGAGGCCTCAACAAGGGGGAGCAGGGGAAGGAACCTGTCCCCACCACAGACGACGCCGAGGAGAAAGGCGATGCCTTCCCAATGCCGAACGGCGCCCTTATGATTTTCGGGGGATCAACGGCCTATGACTCCAAGCGCTGCTAGAAGGTCGCACGCCGTGAGGTCTATACGACCGCGCCGGCCACGCCTACCTTCCTCCGATGGTCGGAGTCTGCCATAACCTTCGATCGAGCCGACCATCCGGACGCTGTCCCGCACCTTGGAAGGTGTCCGCTGGTAGTCGACCCAATTGTCGGCCCAAAGCCACTCATGAAAGTACTGATGGACGGAGGCAGTGGCCTCAACATCATGTACGCCAAGACACTCGATGCAATGGGCATCGACCGATCGAACCTCCACCCAATCCGAGCACCTTTCCACGGCGTCGTACCTGGTAAACAGGCCATACCACTAGGGCAGATCGATCTGCCCATCACCTTCAGTGATCGGTCCAACTACAGGACTGAGACCCTCATCTTTGACGTGGTGGGGTTCCCCGAAACCTTCCACGCCATCCTCGGACGACTGTGTTACGCGAAGTTCATGGCCGTTCCAAACTATACCTACCTCAAGCTAAAGATGCTGGGCCCCCATGGGGTCATCACCATCTGCACCTCCTTCTAGTGTGCCTACGAGTGCGAGGTCGAATGCTACGGCCACGCCATGGCAACCGTTGCCTCTGAGGAGCTCGTTGCCCTCCAGGAAGAGGTGACTGAAGAAGCACCCGATGCCAAAAAATCGGCCAGATCGTTTGAATCAGCAGAGGGCTCTAAGGAGGTCCTTGTAGATCCCAGCAACTTTGAGGGCAAAACGGTATGCATCGGTACACCGCTCTCCTTTGATTAGGAAAGCACGCTCGTCGACTTCCTCCGCGACAACAAAGATGTTTTTGCGTGGAAACCCTCGGATATGCCAGGCATCCCGAGGGAGGTCGCCGAGCCCTGAACATCCGTCCGGGCTCTAAGCCAGTAAGGCAACGCCTGCGCCGCTTCGACGAAAAGAAGCGCAGGACCATCGGTGAAGAGATAGCAAAGCTATCGGCCACCAGGTTCATCAAGGAAGTATACCACCCAGAGTGGTTAGCTAATCCCGTCCTTGTGCGAAAGAAGAGCGGGAAATGGAGGATGTGTGTCGATTACATAGGTCTCAATAAAGCGTGCCCAAAGGATCTGGTTCCTTTGCCACGTATAGACCAAATAGTCGACTCGACCTCGCGGTGTGAAACCCTCTGCTTCCTTGACGCATACTCTGGATACCATCAAATCACGATGAAAGAATCCGACCAGTTCACGACGTCTTTCATCACCCCCTTTGGATCGTTCTGCTATGTCACAATGTCGTTCGGTCTAAAGAACGCTGAGGCCACGTATCAACGATGTATGCTCAAATGTTTTGGAGACCTCATCGGGCAAACCGTTGAGGCCTACGTCGACGACATCATGGTCAAGACCAAACAGGGCGACCACTTGGTTGCCGATCTTGAGCAAATCTTTGCGAAACTCCGGGCGAATGACATCAAACTCAATCCTGAAAAATGTGTTTTCAGGGTCCCGAGGGGCATGTTGCTTGGCTTCATCGTCTCCGAACGCGGCATCGAGGCCAACCTAGAGAAAATCTCGGCTATCGCAAAATGGGCCCAATTCAGAACGTAAAAGGGGTTCAGCAAATCTCCGGGTGGTTAGTGCCGCCCTGGTAGTAGAGCGGGAGGAAGAGGGACACACCCTTAAGGTCCAGTGTCCAGTATACTTCATCAGCGAGGTACTATCTGACTCCAAGACCTGTTACTCTCACATCCAAAAACTCCTATACGCCATCCTCATCACCAAGAGGAAGCTACGCCATTACTTTGGGTCACACCTAGTGACCGTCATAACGTCGTTCCCCCTCGACGAAGTCATCCATAACCAGGATGCCACAGGAAGAACCGTGAAGTGGGCGCTCGAGCTAATGGATCAAGGCATCACATATGCCGCCCAAATAGCGATCAAGTCCCAGGTGCTAGCTGACTTCATCGCGGAATGGACCGAGGTCCAGACGCCACCGGCTGTCGTCGATCAAGAGTACTAGACGATGTACTTCGACGGATCACTGATGAAGAAGGGCGCCGGCGTGGGACTGGTCTTTGTATCACCCCTCGAGGTCTGCATGAGGTACATGGTCCGTCTCCATTTTCCCTCATCAAATAATGTGGCCAAATATGAGGCACTCGTCAATGGCCTACGCATCGCCATCGAGTTGGGCATCCGACGCCTCGACATCCGAGGTGACTCCCAGCTGATCGTCAACCAAGTGATGGAGTCAAGCTGCCACGACACCAGGATGGCTGTGTATTGCCAAGAGGTCCGACGGTTGGAGGACAAGTTCGAAGGCCTCGAGCTCAACCACATCCCGAGGGGCCGACGCACTTGCAAAAGCCATGTCTGGCCGAGAGCCGGTGCTGACGGGTGTGTTTGCTAGCAATCAACACAAACCCTCGGTGCGCTATGAAATGTCAGAACCAACCAACGATGGCCCTTCCGAGCAGACCCCAGGGGCCAACCCACTGATGGCTCTGCCCGACCCCGAGGTCATGGAGCTTGAAGTGGATACAACAATGGAGCTCGACCCTCCAGATGACTAGAGAACACTCTACATCAACTACCTCCTCCATGGTGCATTGCCAGCGACCAAGACGGAAGCTCGACGGCTCGCACATCGCGCCAAGTCCTTCATTCTTGTAGAGGGCGCACTCTACAAATAGAGCCACACCGGGATCCTCTAGCTTTGTATCCCTAGCGAACAGGGAAAACTACTACTGAGCGACATCCACGGCGGGGTCTGCGGTCACCACGCCGTGCCGAGGACCTTGGTTGGAAACGCATTCCGACAGGGCTTCTATTGGCCCACCGCGGTATCCGACGCCGAGCAAATCGTACGCACCTGCGAAGGGTGTCAGTACTACGCTCGGCAAACTCACTTCTCAGCCCAGGCACTCCAGATGATTCCCATCACGTGGCCCTTCGCGGTCTGGGGCTCGACTTGGTTGGGCCATTCAAAAAGGCACCCGGGGGCTTCACCCACCTACTTGTCACCATAGACAAGTTCACAAAATGGATCGAAGCTCGGCCAATCTCCACAATCAAATCCGAGCAGCATGTGTTGTTCTTCCTCAACATCATCCATCATTTTGGAGTACCAAACTCCATCATCACAGATGATAGCACGTAGTTCACCGGCAGGAAATTCATCCGATTATGTGATGAACAACACATTCGGATCGATTGGGTGGCCATCGCACACCCCCGGACGAACGGGCAGGTCGAGCGCGCAAACGGCATGCTCCTATAGGGCCTCAACCCTAGGATCTTCAACCAGTTGAACAAGTTCGGCGCACGCTGGGTCACTGAGCTCCCCACAGTACTCTGGAGTCTGAGAACAACTCCCAGTCGAGCAACCGGCTACATGCCTTTCTTCATGGTCTACGGTGCCGAGGCTGTCCTCCCGACGGACCTCGACTACGGAGCGCCAAGGATCAGGGCATACGATGAATAGGGAGCTGAAGCATCCCACCAAGACACCATGGACCAACTAGACGAAGCCCGCGACATCGCCCTCCTTTGTTCGGCCAAGTACCAGCAGGCGCTACGGCAATACCACAGCCGACGGGTGCGGGACCGAGCCTTCAATGTCGGGGACCTCGTTTCTCCTCCTTGTACAGAGCAATAAGGACCGCCACAAGCTCTCCCCACCCTGGAAAGGACCGTACATCATCACGGAAGTACTCTGTCCAGGTGCCTACAAATTGAAAACCATCGACGGCAAGGTCTTCACCAACACTTGGAACATCGAACAGCTACGTCGTTTTTACCCTTAAATAAACACATACTCTTCCTTATCAGTTTTTGTCTTTACAAAACCCTGATCTTTAGTGACGACCGACCCCTGCAAAATCACAAAGGGTCGGACCTCACTCGGGGGCTGGTATAAGTAATACAAGTACGTTTACCTTGCAAAAACTTCGTATGTTACATTTGCAAACATTCTCTAAAGTTTTCTGTTCTCCTCATAACCAAGTTCTAAGGACCAAGATTTCAGGAACAAATTCTGACTACAACTAGGTAGGACTACGAGAGACCCACGCCCCAGTGGCTGCGACCTCTTTGCTCACCAGCGTAATCAGAATTAATTCACCCGCACTCCTAGTTTCTTACGGCTTGATCCATGGGAAGGGTCGAAGGGCACTGAAGCCTCTTCTATAGGAAGAGGAAGCTAAAAGGCTATTTGTGTAACAAAACCGACCAAATCATAAGAACGTAAGTACAAAAACAATCACCGAAGCAATCAAATTCCTGTACTTAAGCTCCCATAATCCCGGTAGTCCGGAAATCACGAAGGATTTCAACCAACTCTCGACATACAAACCAAGACTGTAGTGAATCAACACAACACATCATTCGTTACAACATTTCACAAGTGGCATCCGGATTACATCCATCAGAGTGCGAATAAAATATTACAAACCAAGTTCAAATTTGCGGAAGCAACATAGTTTAGTACATAACTTCATAGTTTCAAATACATTGCCAGATCTTAGTCATGTCCCACAAAAGCATCTTTAGATACGAGAACTAGGAGAGACCGTGCCCAACGGTCTAGTCTTCATCCCCAGCTAGGAGAAGGCAATACTTGCAGCAACCAAAGTAGAACTGGTCACCTGGAACAGGTGGGAGATAAACCCTGAGTACGAGAAGGTACTCAGCTAGACTTACCCGACAAAACTAGAAATAAAAGACACCAAGGATCATGCAAGGCTTATGAGGTGGGCTAGCTTGACACATTTGCATAAAGGAGCTTATGAATATAGTGACCAATTTAAACTTAGCATCAAGCTTATCATCATTTACCTGTCCACTAGATTAGCACCTGTACTAGAGCACTCAGTTATTAGGAACAAACAATATTAACCATAGCAGGTATAATAAGGCTGTCATCATCATATCATCATTTTTGAACCATTATGTTATGTAGTGTATCTACTTTGGAGATAAGCCCGTCAAGTTCTCACTAACCGGGAGAGAAGGCGACTCGAATCAAATTACAACTCAGCTGAGGGGGTATTCCTAACTCTCACCCTGGCATACTTTGCAAGGGTAGCCGTGGGTCACCTTTGGAACAATTCAGGAACCAAATTCGCAGGTTCGATCAGCGCCAACACTCTCATGGATTACCCTTCTGCCAGGATGATCAGGACTTTAAAATCACCTGCCCTTGGACTCACGCCTACGGCTCCCTTCCGAGGCGCACTTTATACTTATTGACTCCTGGCCTGAGGTGAGCTACTCGGCTTTGTGGTCGGTCTCCAGACCCGGCCAACTAAGAGAGAGGCATGCGTTCAACATGAACAGGAAAGGCTCCAAGATTCAGTCCTTAAGCGACACAGACGGAGCCACTGCAAACCGGCAAGCCTCCATCTGGTCTTCATTTCAAATTAAGACTGGTTCTTTTCCACGATAGCAAATATAGCCAACCGTGCCATATGTCTCTTCCTATATCTCGCAGGTGACAGGAAATCACCTGACTTCTACCATGTTTAAGCAGGTCTAAGCACTACACGAACCTGAACTACATAGGATTTAGGGTATCAATATCTGGACAAGGATTGGATAATCAATGCAGCAAGTGTTTGCATCCAACACCTAAACTTAATGCAACAATATATATATGTAACAATAATACTTTAACTGTATTTCGGAAATTAGGAGGCTTAATATGCTCTAGGGCTTGCCTTTCACAAAGTTGCACGGACGGTGATATGGGCACTCAACGGCGACCTCGTCTGGTACTTCTCCTGAAGGCTGCACCTCCTGAACCTCCGGTGTTGGCTGCTGCTGCTCGCTCGGTTCCTCGAATTCCAGCAGGGTCACTCCTTCCGGTACACCTATTGCATGCCGATGCACAAGATAAACATCATGGATGCATAAGGAATGACATGATGCTCATGATGAATGAATCACAGTAAGTGTTTAACGAAAACATCACTGGACACTCGTTTACCGATTAAGAATAGCTCTATTCAAATCACTTTAAAACGTGTATCTAACTTAACATGAAGAACGAGATCAACTTACCTAACTTGCATAACCTAAGATAAAGATGCTCATCTTCAGTTAAAGGCCTAACACCTAGGAACATTACCATAAACTTAGAAATAGTAAAGGCATACTTAAATCAAAGTTAAGGTTTTACATGCAACGAGTAGTTCCTTAATTCAATCATAACCAGAGTTCTGTAAATTCAAATGACTTGCAAGAGGACATTCTGGAAATCTTATGAAATTCTGTACAAATCATTTGTAAACATCGAAGCATGATTCTTACGTTAACCAAATCGAATTTCAGTAAACCTAGAATCTGTCCAGAAATGACAGGGTCGCTAAATTAAATATTTAGTGATGATGCAAAAGCCTAATTGGACCAAACCAAGTTTACCAACTTGTTGCACATACCAAAGGAATATCAGAAAGTATAGTGCCAACCTCTAAATAAATTATTTAATGTCATTTTCTAATTTATTTAGTTAATTAGGTGATTAAGGCAATATATAGTAAAACTGTTCAGAAAAATCTACAAAAATTACAGTAGCTATCTCATGCTTCACATAGACTACCATAAAAATTTTAAAGCCATTAGGCAAGCAGAACTTGTTGTATCCAAAATAACAGGTGGCAAGTCTATTTCTAGCATAATTGGGAAACCCTATTAAAAAGTGTCAAGCAATAGATTTCTCATTTTTCCTAGCATCATTCTAGCATAAAAACAGCACTCACCAAATTTTACCCTTACTGGATCTATAGAAAAATTATGAAAATTCACACAAGACCCATCCTTGCAAACAAGAGAATTTTCTATCTCCTACATACAGTGTCCAAAATATATGAAAATTTAACTACAAGCTATTCATGATATGATCAGTACACCATAAAAATTTCATACCATTTGGAGCTACATAGAAAAAGATATAATTACCCCTATTTCTTTCATGATTAAAAGAGATAATTAGCAACTCCATTTTTCATAACAGAACATAGCATAAATTATATTTTTAATAAAAACTAGACATTATCATGAACTCAGCAAAATTGGAACCACATCATTTGAATCTACCAACTAGGAGATACACATTTTTGAATCTATACACCAATCTGTGAAAAGAATAAAACAAAACAATTTGAAACCCTAATGAACTACTGCTGGGCCGGCCCGAAGGACACGGCGGCCCACGAAACACGCGCTGGCGCGGCCCACGCTGACTCCCGCCTGAGAAAGACGGCTGACGCGCGGGTCCCACGCGATAGAGAGACAGGCAGGGGAAGGGAGGAAGACGACGGCGTAGCTCGTCGCTAGTGACAGCTTCGACGAGTCCAGCGGTGCTACGGCGGTCACCTCACCCACGCACATCCAGTGGTGCCCTCAATTGAAGCTATTGCTACGGCTAAAGGCAATGGCGACGACCATGGCGGCGCACGGCCACGGCATGGCCGGCTCCGCGCGAGGTTACGGCGTCCTGGCCCTAATGGCCCACTCTACGAGCTTCAGCGTCACACACAGCAGCAAGCGCAAGGGAGAGAAGGGATGGAAAGGCCGCGGTGGCAGTTGGCCATGTGGAGCGCCAACTCCGGCGAGGTCCCGCCATGGCGGCGGTGGAAGAACTGGCTATTACGCCCTTACCCAGCCTAAATCGCCCCGGCTGAAAGGTGGAGGTGGTAGAGGAGATCACGGCGAAGCGAGGAGCAAGATGTCCGGCGCATTTTTGCAGTGGCGAGCACGCAAGGCAATGGCGATGCTCAGTCGGAACTGGAGGAGCTGCGGTGGCTTCGGTGCTGCGCGCGGTGAAGGCGAAAGAATGCGATGGAGCAGGCGAGTGCGTCGGGCAGGCGCTGGCCTTCTTCTAGAGCTCGGACGCGCGACGTGGAGACTTCGGTAGAGCATGCGTGCCACGCGGTGAGCAGCTCCTGTGCCGGTCGGCCACGGCGAGCTCTGACCGTTTTCTGAAAATTGTGATTCAGTGTTCAATGACAATGCCTGACAGCGTGACTTCAATGATCCGTAACTCCCAAACGGTGTTGATCTGGTTCATGGTCTAGTTAACAAAATTGAAGACCTAAGTGAGTACTACAACTTCTTCAATTGGAGCTCGAGTTGGTTCGGCCTGGTTAGGGAGATACAAGGCTCCAAACATTGGTACACGAAACTGTAACTCAACTTAAGGACTTAGAAAAATTCTAAGTATGAAATCAGCAGGGAAATTTGACTTGTGGGCCTTGTTTGACCATGTTCCACACATTTTCATGAGTTGGTCATAAAACAACTTTTGTTCCTTGATAAATTAGCTACAACTTTGGTAAAGAGTGCACAGCCATGCAAGACCTCTAAGTTAGACTTTTGAATTAGTCAAACAGTGTCACTCTGATGTTCATTTCAAGTCAAACCTTCACTTGAGGGCATTTTTGTCATTTTGATCCATATGAACAATGTTCCAACAATTACCCTAAGTGTAGTTAAGGTGTATTAGACCATAATCAACCACTTTACACAAATGCTATACCCATGTCAAATGATCACATGTGATGAAACAACAAAACAAGCAATTCACCCAAATGTTGCAATTCAATGTTTCACATGTTTCATGACTTTGTTGTTATTTTATACTTGTCACATTACTACCATGTTGCCATGTTTCAAGGTATGAGAAATTCATGTTACATTCACATGTTGCACTACTACCATTCATAAGCAATCAAGTATGAAACAAACAGAATTTGTGAATGTTGCATATGTACGTTCAGTGACAATGGCATGATGACATAGATGATGCATATGTTTATGAAATGATATGCAATTTCATGGAAGCCAAACACCTAGGGTGTTACAGCTTGCCACAACAAAGGACGAAAATTTGTTCATTCTTCGCACAAATTCACCACTTACAAAGTGATTTCATCACAAAAAGGACTAATGTACTCGTAAATTGAGAAAACTGTTTACTTGGGGGCTCCCCCACGAAACTTACTCAATTACAGTTTCTCCCTAGTTTTATTACAAGTACTACTACGGCTGTCACACCAAGCTCTCCATCGGCAATGACCTGGCAGTACACGGGCCAGTTCGTCTACTTTGACTGCCGCGCCACGCTCTCCATCGGCGATGTCCCGCCGTTCCGTAGGATCCCCAAAGGCGCCATCATCTGCAACATCGAGCGCCACACCGGCGACTGTGGCGCCCCTCCGCCGAGGCACCCGGGGACTATGCCATCATCATCAGCCACAACCCCGACAACGGCGTCTGGACGGGGGACGCCTGCCGCCAAAGGAAAGCCGCCACGAACGACGTCAAGGCCAACGACGCCCGGCACCTTCCGGTGTCCCTCCTCCTTTGACGACGGCGACCCCTTCTCGGCAAAGACAACCCGCACCATCTCATCCACGAAGAATGACCTCTAGCTCGACATCACACCCTGGATTCATGAACGAATCAGTGAGTTTCTCTCTCTCTGGCATTACCCTTCCTCACTCAGGAACCGCCACGACGGACGAACGCGTTCGGTGGAAAGGAAGAAGAAGAAGAGGTAGCGGCTCAGAGGCAGGCTAAAGAGGTGGGATGAGAGCTCCCCTCCCCTCCCTATTTAAAGAGGAGGCACTGCAGCTAAGGAAAGATGAAAGGTTGGGACAAAAAACTCTCTCCCTTCTCCTATTTAATGCAGATATGAAATCGACGCTGACGGAAAGCCGAGGGGACGCGCCTGGATTGACGGGACGCGCTCCTGTCAAACACGATGTTGCATGGGCAGGGCCCACCACTACCGTGCGCCAGAAGCGACAATTAAAGCGCGCACATGCAGGCAACCCTCCGCTTCCCCAGGTAGGATCACGAAATGATCCGACGATGGAACCCCTCCCCAAGGGGGTCCAACAAGCCACCTGGGCCGAACGGACGGCCCAAGCAAAACGACGAACCAACGACCGCCGAAAGATAAGCATCTCTGGTTTCTCACTTTCGCGTTAAGATTCATTTCTGAGCTCCCGACCCCAGCATCAGTAGGGACACAGATATCGCTCGGGGGCTGCCGAGG
Source organism: Miscanthus lutarioriparius (assembly GCA_904845875.1). Classification (NCBI taxonomy): domain Eukaryota; kingdom Viridiplantae; phylum Streptophyta; class Magnoliopsida; order Poales; family Poaceae; genus Miscanthus; species Miscanthus lutarioriparius. The sequence goes on along the minus strand of CAJGYO010000013.1, from coordinate 272,534 downwards.
GTGTCTACCAGTCTAGATATCCTCTTCACCCGACCCCTCCATATGTTTAAGGCTGGGGCACGGTATGCAGGCATAGAACTTTGAGTAAAACTGGACGAATTGGCAGACCCTACGCCCGGTGGCTACGGTGTTTCTGTTCACCAGGGCAAATCGAACTCACAGTCCCCCGCATCCCCAGCCTCGGCATCCACCTTCTTGAGAAGGGCTTGGAGGGGCCCGCCTACAGAACATCCCCTAGGGAGAGGCTATCAGGTCACCCAAGTCAATCGAACAACCCGGATCACCACCTAGATATAGAATCGAAAAATTGTCTTGCAGGTCGCACCGGCCCCATCACGAGATATCAGGCTCGAACCCAGTGCGAACACGTTTGGTAGGAGCTTTTCGTCGCTCATGTCACCAAGGTAACGTTACCAACCCCACCTTCATTTCGATTAAAATTGCACATTCAAAACATTGCATATGCGAATCACTGCATGCCAACGCTTCGTGTCGCATCACGAAACGGCAGTCACCTCATTCAATATGAGCCGCAACAGACTGAGGTTCGAAGGCCGTCCCGCAAAGGGCTCGAGGCCGCCTAGTGTCAAACAGAGCCAGGGAGAAACAACTGAGATGAGCCCCAGCGGCCCTGCCCAACCCCGTTTAGAAGCGGACTGGGACATCTCAACCTTTTCTCGTTCAATTCTAACCTCGAGCCAAACCCACAGAATCTCCACCGAGGAGAGGCCAGTGGGCCACTTGAGCCTATCGAACGGCTCAGGCATCTATTGGGAGGCGGGTTAAGAAGTTGTGGAGTGCCACCTGAGGGCTCTACCGACCCCGTCAGCAAATGATGGACCCATATTCCACATGAACTAACCCGTTAGTGAGCTCATTGAGCGCAACACTCGAGCCATTGAGGCAAGTGTCGTCTACTCAGCCCCACCGATTGCGAAAGTCGAGGACGGGGTAACACACAAAATATGGCCAACCCCTATCAAATCCTAACAGGGCTTGGGGGCTCGAGCCGCTTGATCCAGAGACAGAGGTTCAAAGGGGTACGGGCAAATACAAGCGCAAGCTTGCTTCTCTCGCTCCGATCTCCAGTAACACCCGACCCCAGCAACTGCAAGGGGTCGGATCTCACTCGGTGGCTAGTAAAGGTACGGCTACCTCCCTTCCTTTTTTTTCCAAAAACAAACATTACATCAGACTCCCTCCTCGCATCAAGACTGGCGGCAAGGGTCGGGGGAATAGATCGGTAAGACCGCAAAAAACCAAACGCCCAGACGGCTATGATATGTTCTGCTCAATAGCACAATCCAGTTGTTTTCCCTAAAAACACCGCCGGCCCTGCAACCTTAGACAAAGGGAAGGGTGGGATTGAATAAACACTCTTTGTGATTGCGAAAATGGAAGAAGGTGAGATCAAACAGAAACAAAATTACGAAGCAAAATCATGAAACTACTTCTAGACACGAAAGTACCGACACTTGTTCACATATTACATATAAAGTGTTTATCAAATTTATTCGACTAACTACTTTCGTGGAGGAAGAACCATTTCTTTCAGACTATCCGCCAGGTTTTTCGCAAGAGGAGCCACCGCCTTCTCAATCGCGTCCAGCTCAGCATCCTCATAAGTAGGCGGGAAACCTTTGCTCATCACCTCCAGGTTGATCTCCTTCTCGTAATGAGAATGGGCAATGGTGAAGGCTTGGGTGATCCCGGTGTGAAAAGCACTCTCCTTAAGCTAGCCCACCTGAGCCGTGATACCAGCAGCACAGGCCGCAAGGGAGCTGGTCCCCTCCTCTTGCGCCACCTATAGGTTGTCGCAGACCACCAGAACGGCAGAAGACAGGCGATCATACTCATCACCTTCGGCTTGGAGAAGCCCCCGCGCATCGGCAAGATCGGCACGCAGCCCGACAGCAGCTTCCTTGACCTCCAACCTTCGGGCCACCATAGTTCCAAGTTCCATCCAGAGGGACTCAGCCTCCTGACGTGCTTCGTCGCGCTCTCGGATGGCCCGGTCGCGCTCCTCGTGGGCCGTGCTGCGCTCCGAGCGAAGTCATTCTTCGGCCCAGCGCGCCTCGTCTCGCTCCCTGTGTAGCCGATCGATCAGCACGGCATCCTGGTCCACCCTCTGCTGAAGGTCCGAGGACCTATTCTCAGCCTCCCGCCTGAGATCCCGCGCTGTCTCCTGCTCGCTCAGGACCTCGGCGGCCCGCTTACTGGCCTCGATATCCTTCCGGACCAGCTCGTCCCACTCCTTTTTTATCTGGGCGGCCTCCTCCTCGTCCAACTTCACCCTCGCCAATAAGTCCTCAAACATCCCGTGGGCCTCCTCCGTGTCCCGACGCGCCTAGGCCTCCCGCTGCTGGGCGGCAGCAAGCTGCGCGCCCACATCTCCTCGCAGCCGGGCCTCCGCGGCAAGGCGATCCCATTCCACCTTCTGCTCACGGAGGAACTAGGATTTGTTCCGACTGCGAGCAACAAGGATCTGAAAGGAAGACAATATCAAAAATATGAAAACACAAAGGTACTTGAAGAAAGAGGAAAACGAGGAAAAACGAGCAGATACCTGGCTGGTAGGAACGACAATTTCACGCAGGGCCCCTCTGACCTGGTCTAGGGCACTCATCATGGTCGAAAGCCCGACGTCGAGACTCTCCCGCTCCATGCTGTCGGCTTGATCGTCGAGCGTGAAAAGGGCCAACGTTGGGTCATGGGCGGCCATCCATTGGAGCGGCAGCTCGCCCTGCGTGTGGGAGCGGCTGCCTCCCGACAAAGGGGCCAAGGGCGACTCCCTCCTGGTCCTCCGCACCACCGCCACGATGCCCGAGGACCCTCCAACCAAATCCTCCTCCATCTGGGCCGCCTCGAGCGCCACGGGCGGATCCACCGGCAGGACTGATTCCATCACCCCCTCGGACGCCCCCAAGGCGACACCTAGCCCCGCCGGACTTGTCGTGGCCACGGTCATCTCCACCTGAGCCTCTGATGGCATGGACTGCACCGCGCCCTCAGATACCACCGTGGCTACGTCCGGCTGCTCCTGGCTTGGCGCGGTCAGGGCCACCTCCACCTGGGCCTCTAGTGGCACGGACCGCACTACGCTCTCGGGCACCACCGTGGCTGCACCCAGCTAATCCTGGCTTGGCGTGGTCACGACCACCTCCACCGGTGATACAGGACCCTCGGCCGGCAGTGCCGCATCCACCATGGAAGATCCCACCTGCTCGACGACCACCAAAGGCGCGGGCGCCGCCACGACCGCCGTCGAGTCGGCCAACACGGCTGCAGCATCGTCGCCACTCCTGCCCAAAACAGGAGCAACGTCGAGCGACGCCGCCCATCCCGCCTGATGGGCATGTCTCTTCTTGGGTGCTGGCCCCAGAGGGCGGCCCGTTCGCAAGAGTCTACACAGTGGAAAAAAGCATAAAGTCAAGACAGAAAAATGAAACGGAAGAAAAACAGGGGAGTTAGTGGCTTACCCTGATGCCTTCGGTCGGCGGGGCCGCTTTGGGGATGAACCCCCAGACCCCTGCCCCGACTCGTTAGGACGAGACCACTTCAAAACTGCCCCTAGCTCCCGGGCAGGGGAGCTCATCTCCCTCATCACCGACGGCGCGGCAGCAGAGCCACCCCCGTCGGTCAACACCTCGGGCGGGGCACCAGAACCACCCCCCTCTGTCAGCTCACGGGGTGTGGCATCAGAGCCACCCCCCTCCATCAGCACCTCGGGAACCTCCTTGGACCCGGCCACCCACCAATCCTCTGCCGACACCCCGCGCAAAGCGGGGGACTCTTTGGCTCCAACCTCCGCCGACCTTGTGGACTCGCGTCCCTCCACGCGGGACGAGAGGGGTTCCTGCACAGACGGAGGGGCACTGGTCAGCGTGCCCTCGTCCTCCAGGACGCCCCAATCCACACCGGCAGCAACCTCATCGTCGTCATCATCATCATCATCGTCGTCGTCATCGTCATCATCACTGCTTACATCCTCTCCTCGATCCTGAGCTTCTTGCTTCCGCTGCTTCTCTTGTTTCTTCTGCTCCCTTGCCTTCTTCTCCCACTCGACCACGACGCGATTCGCCACCGCCACTACCTGATCCCTCGGCAGCGGGACCGGGCAGTCCTTGAAGGTTAGCCTCCTCGGCTGGTCCTGCCATCCCAAAGTTGGTATCAAAGGGTCGGAAATTCAAACGACAAGAAGAGCACAGGGAAGAAAACTTACAAATTCCAAAAACCCTGGTTCCGGTCACATTGGGGGATGCCCTGGCACCAGATAAATGTGTTCGAGGATAGAGCCGGTGGTGTCCCTCAGAAGCTCCATCGCCTCCTTGATACGCTACGCCACCTCGGAGGGAGCAAGCGCCTCATCGACGAGCACTGTTCCTTCGAACGACTCTCCAGGAACCATTCGGTACAGGGGAAGCGCGCACGCCATCAGCGGCGCCACCCTCCTTGCATGGTAGGCACCAATAATCCCCGACCCCTTCATGCCCTGGACCTTCAGAGTATGAATGGCGGCGAGAAGGTCGGCAAGGTGTTTCTTCGCCGGAGTTGGGTAGCCCCATAGCCACGACTCTGGGGCCTCATCGATGAGACGCCTAGAGTACTTCGGCAAGGTGGCGCTCAGGTCATCCTTGACGTAAAACCACTATGAATGCCACCCCTTATTGGAGGTCGACAGACGCATCAGCAGGTAGTCCCTCGACCGGGTGGGGCACAGATGAACGCTGGCACAACCCATCGGCACGTTCACATCCTTCCCCCCAAACTTCCTCTTTGACAAACTAACGGTGAAGAAGTGCCGCCAAAAATCGAAGTGGGGATCGATCCCCAAGAAACAATCACACAGGGCGACAAACGCCGCCATATGCTGAACACCATTGGGGGTAAGATGCTGCAACTCCACCTGGTAATAATCCAACAACCCCCGAAGAAATCTATGCGTGGGTACGGCAAATCCCCGCTCATGAAAGATGGCAAAGGACACGACATACCCTTCGAGCGGCGCTGGCTCACTCTCATCACCGAGCAGCAGCCACTCCCCGACGGTGGACAGTGGGCGAAGGAGGCCACAGCGGACGAGGCCCTCCAAACGCCGAGAAGTAATGCTGGATCCGCCCCACAGCTCCATCGAAACGCTGGGAGGAAGGTGGGTGTGAGCTCAACGGGTGCTGCGGCATGAACGCGAGCTCGACGGCGGCTGTGAATGAGGACGCGGACCCAACGGCGGCAGCAGTACGGGCGTGGGAAGCTAGGGCGATTGGCGGCGAAGGCTGCAGATGCGAAGGTGAGGAGGCGGAGTATGGAACCCTGGGGGCGAACCCCACGGTTTTATAGTGGCGACGAATGCGAGAAGTGCAACCGTCCGCCTCAATCTCCAAGCCTGCCACGCGCACTGCCGTGTCATGTCGTGGGACATGCGCCTGCAATCCCTATCCGCTCCCACCGAAATCGAGCCGAACGGTTCACCTCTCCGAGCAACCGGACTCTTCTCCAACAGAGGGGACGTGGGCCAGAAAAATTTCCTTCTCTGGTCCGTCTAGGCCCAGAAAGACCGGGGTCAGCCCAACCATCTCGACTAACATCTCAAACAAGGGACGGGCCCGCAAGAGACCAGGACTCTGGTACGCGAGTGCCAATGGGATTTCAACTTTTTCAGTCAAAACCCCGGCCAAGCTAAGCCCGGGTGACATCCCCGCAAACGGGACCCTAGGGTTCCCTTAAAAACTATCCAGCTGACAAAAGCTGAATCTCACTATCCTACCCACGAAGGGTCCGAAAACACCCCCTGGGTGATTCCACCCAAATCACCCGGGGGCTCAGGGGCTACACCCGTCGGGTGCGCTCGCGCGCACCCTCTGGCAAACCCAAACACCCTCTAGCGAGCCGGAACACCCCCCGGGCGATTCCACCCAAATCACCCGGGGGCTCGGGGGCTACAGCCATCGGGTGCGCTCACGCGCACCCTCTGTGACGTGACCACGCCAGCGTTGGAGACCTCGGCGACCACTCCGACCACCTCTCCGACCACTCCGGAAACCTCGGCGACCACTCCGACCACTTCTCCGACCACTTCGATCACCTCTCCGACCTCTCCGAGCACTTCACCGACCTCAGCAACCTCTCCAACCACCTCACCAGCTGATACACCACTTCAAGTCCCTACTGGACCAATCACCCGTGGCCACGCCAAAAAGATACAACAAGAGGTGCACGCGCTACTTTATGAATTTCAATTAAACATTGATGGTAATTTCGAGCTACCTAAGTCGTGCATGTTGTTATTACTCAGGTTCTCCAAGAAGGAAGACAAGGATGGATCAGAGAGAAGAGCTGGGCGTTCGACCAGTTTTAGTGAAGACTGCTCCGAAACTCAATAGTCTGCATGAAGCTAAAGAGCCCGTGCAAAAACTGTACCATTCTACAATAATTCATGGTGCATAGCATACATGGTTGGAAAGATGATGAAGTTAGCTTTCCAACGCATCCAACGGTTCATCATTTGGACTTTCCAGGAAGGAGTTATAACCAAAACATTAAAGACTGCCCAGAAGCCCAGAAGACACGTGGAAACTGAAGACCACTTCGTGAATGCTCTAGTCCGTTGTCCTTCCACCTTCCAACGTGGCTTCTTCAGTTCACATCTATCTTAGAAACTTCTCATAGTATAAATACCACCTCTAGGCTACTAGAAAAGGACTTTTTGATAATTTGATAATTCCAGTGATATTGTAGCCGAGCTGCCGAGTGCTTACTCAAACCCTTGTTCTTCCTAGACTTGTGAAGAGATTCCTCTGGAATCCACTAGTTCGTGCTTTGCGGGTTCCAGTATAGCTGCCCTGCCTTGTGTGGATTAGCTTCGGTTGTGGTTCTACGGTCGTTCGGAGATCGAGTTGAAGTCTTCGCGGTTTTGGTGCCTCTCTCCCCGTCGCTTGGTTGCATCCAACCTTGGCAGGTATAAAGCTAGTTATCCTCCGCTGTTCGCAGCAAGTTATCTTGTGATTTCCAACCTACTGTCGTGAAGATCGGGCCAACTCCCGTACTGAAATAGCTTCAGTACTTATCATGTGGTATCAGAGCTCAAGTTGACACGGTAGGTCTTGCCATCATCCACATCGTTATCCTTGTTTAATCTACTTCATATATTTGTGTTTATTCATATCCTATAGTCCAAAGCCACAAAAGAAAAAAAAACCTATAACCATTTCTCGGTACTGTTACGTTGTGTTTTGCGCTCATCGAGTTGCTAGTTACCACCATTTATATAAAAAAATTGAGTTATTTCATTCGTTACCGCTGTCAGTGTTATTAAGAAAAAGATCAAAAAAAAGAGAGAAGTGAAAAGAAGTTGAAGGATCTGTGTTGCGGTGTATTGCTGAAATTTTCAGTTTACATATTTGAGTTGGTGGTAATCTTGTTAGCAGCAACGTCGTGTCTTTGAGCACATCAAACCACTCGGTTAGCAGTACCGTAGCCCTCCTTGTTAGCCACCTATAGCTCCACCAAAACCTGAACTGGGACGTTCGATTCGTAATCCTTACGACCTCTCTACCACCTCCATTGAAGCTGCCACACCAGCACCGTCACGGTCCTTGAGAACGAGCAAGAACTTGGGTAAGTAAGAGGTGAGATTGTGTGTTTCCACAAATTTACCTATTCCATTTTTTCTTGCAACTAGTCTAACATGGTTGGATCCAATTCGAGTGTTCATGGTGGGGACCACGGAGATGAAGAACCCCCTATTGTATGGGCGGAGCTACGTCAAATGGCCAACTCGCTCTTGGAGGCAATGGAAAGGATGTTCAACGAACGTCTTCCTGCAGCAGGTGGTCAAGGACCTCAACATCAACATGAAGACAATCACCGTGAAGAATTTGGTGATGAAAATTCTGTTCTGGGTGCTGGATTTCATGGCCGCCATGGCAATGGTCGCGGTGGTCGGGGTGGAGGGCGTCGTGCTGATTTTGATCAGCGTGGTGGTGGACGTCGTGCTGAATTTGATCATTAGCGTGGAGGAGGACGTGGACGTGATCGTCATGTACATTTTGATGATGAAGATGAGGTTCATGATGAGTATGAGGAAGGATTTGATGATAATGAAAATCCTTTTGGTCACCATGGGCATTTTGGACAGCCACATGAACATCGTCGTGGTGCTGGTCCTAATGGGGAAATTCCTCGTGGTCGTCGCCATAGAGATGATCCGGATAGCATTGCTTGTGTAAAGTTAAGTGTTCCAAAATTTTCAGGGAAAGAAAATGTTGATGCTTATCTTGAATGGGAGGAGCAATGTGATCAGATTTTTAGAGTGCATAATCTTTCTGATCAAAGGCGTGTAAATCTAGCTTCTGTTGAGTTTTCAGGTTACACTCTCACATGGTGGAACCAAGTTCAAGAAAATCAACGTGTGTTGGGACGTGACCATATCAACACATGGGCTGAGATGAAGAGAGTGGTGAGAAGACGCTTTGTGCCATCAAGTTATCAGTGTGACCTCCGCAATAGGTTACAAACATTGAGACAAGGATCAAAATCTGTTGATGACTACTTCAAGGAGATGGAGTTACTATTGGTGAGATCTGGAATTAGAGAATATGAAGAGTCAAAAATGGCAAGATTTTTGAATGGTCTCAATGAAGAAATTTCAGGTTTTGTTGAGATGTTTCCATATCATAATTTGCAAGACCTTGTTGACCAAGCTATGCGCACCGAGAGGAAAATTTAGCAAGAGGGACAAAGAAGGTCTTATGGGAGACAATCAATTTTAGCCCCATGGCGTCAGCAGCAGCCTGGTACCTTTATTGTTGGGGGAAGATCACAAGGAGTTGCTACTAGGCCTCCTCCATCCATTGGTGCTGCAAAGACCACGGTTTCTACTACTTCTTCACCTGCAATTTAGCAAGAACAACGATGATCTGCTGCAAGCACAACAACCCCTCCTGCTGCATCAACTGCTGCTTCTTCTTCCCATACCCGAGGCATTATTTGTCGCAAGTGCCAAGGTCAAGGACATATTGCTGCTCAATGTCCTAGTCGAAGGACCATGATTATAAATGAGCAAGGTGAATAGGAATCTGAAAGCGAACCTAAGGAAGAAGCTCCAATATATGATGAAGAAATTATACAAGATAAAGGTGATGAAATTCAACCTGATGAAGGAGATCATAATTGTTTTATTTCTCTTCGTGTGCTTAGTATTACTGGTGAAAAAGAAGAGAATGGCCAGCGGCACAATCTTTTCCATACCAGAGGCATGATTAAGGACAAGCTATGTCGCATCATCGTTGACAATGGTAGCTGCAACAATATTGCAAGTCAAGAATTGGTGAACAGATTGGGATTGAAACCGCAGCGTCATCCAAGTCCATAAAAGATGCAATGGCTCAATGACTGCGGTGCGCTGCGTGTAACAAATATTGTGACCGTTCACTTTTCTATTGGGTGGTACAATGATCATGTGGAATGTGATGTGGTGCCTATGCAAGCATGCTAGCTGCTGCTAGGGAGGCCATGGTTATATGATCGTGATGTTCAGATCTTTGGAAGAACCAACAAGCTGTCTTTCATGTACAAAGGAGAGCGAATTTCTTTGCTTCCTTTAACACCGGAGGAAATTTTGAAGGATGATCTTAAGAAGAAACAGCGAGAGAGCGAGAACCACCTACGAGTGACCCACAAAAATAGTGAGGGAGAGATTCCAAAGCCAAATAAAACCCCACAGCCGCAAAGAACCAAGACATCGGGAAAAGAGGGTTTAGTTATGATGGCTAGGAAAGGGGATCTAAAAGAATTGAGTGAACCCAATGCCATGTTCTTCGTACTCCTGTACAAGGACACTCTTCTTTCTACTAACAACTTACCCTCTACCCTGCCAAGTGTTGTCTTTGATGTGTTACAGGAATATGAGGATGTCTTTCCGGATGAAGTGCCACCAGGACTACCACCTAAGAGAGGAATCGAACATCAAATTGATCTTGTGACCGGTGCTTCACTCCCAAACCGTGCTGCCTACCGCACCAACCCGGAAGAAACCAAGGAGATTCAGCGACAAGTGGAAGAATTGATGAGAAAAGGGTACGTACAAGAAAGTCTATCACCTTGTGTTGTTCCTATCCTTTTAGTTCCTAAGAAAGATGGGTCTTGGTGGATGTGTGTGGATTGCCGAGCAATAAATAACATTACCATAAGGTATAGACACCCCATCCCTCGGCTGGATGATATGCTTGATGAACTTAGTGGTGCTATCATATTCACTAAAATTGATTTAAGAAGTGGATATCACTAGATTCGCATGAAAGAAGGAGATGAATGGAAAACAGCCTTTAAAACAAAATTTGGGTTGTATGAATGGTTAGTAATGCCTTTTGGGTTAACCAATGCACAAAGTACATTCATGAGATTGATGAATCATGTGCTTAGAACTTTCATTGGCAAGTTTGTTGTCGTTTACTTTGATGACATCTTAATTTATAGCAAGTCTCTTGATGAACATGTTAAACATATCCAATGTGTGCTTGCTGTCCTACGTGAACAGAAATTGTATGCTAACCTTGAGAAGTGCACCTTTTGCACCGACAAGGTAGTCTTTCTTGGATTTGTTGTTACAGGACAAGGAGTGGAGGTAGATGAAGAAAAGATCAAGGCTGTACAAGACTGGACGCCTCCACAGAACGTGAGCCAAGTCAGAAGCTTCCTTGGACTTGCTGGTTTCTATCGGTGGTTCGTGAAGGATTTCAACACTATTGCTGCACCAATCAATGAGCTGACCAAGAAAGAAGTGCTTTTCAAGTGGGGAGAAGCACAACAGAAGGCATTTGAAGAATTGAAGATGAAGTTAACAACAGCCCCAGTCCTTGCCCTCCCAGATTTTGGTAAAACATTTGAAATAGAATGTGATGCAAGTGGAGTTGGGATTGGAGGTGTGCTCATGCAAGAACGAAGGCCAATTGCATACTTCAGTGAAAAGCTAAGTGGTCCAACTCTAAATTATTCAGTTTATGATAAAGAATTATATGCTCTCGTTCGGAGTTTGAAAACTTGGCAACATTACCTTTTTCCTAAAGAATTTGTGATACATTTAGATCATGAATCATTGAAACACCTTAGAGGACAACTAAAACTGAATAGAAGGCATGCAAAATGGTGTGAATTCATTGAGTCATTTCCCTATATTGTCAAGTACAAGAAAGGAAAAGAGAATGTTGTAGCAGATGCTTTGTCTCGACATCACACTTTGCTAACCCAACTTGACACTAAGATTCTTGGCTTAGAAAGCATAAAAGATTTATATGCAACTGATTCATATTTTGCTGAACCATATTCCAAGTGTCGAGAAGGCAAAGGATGGGAAAAATTTCATGTGAATAATGGGTTTTTGTTTTGAGCTAACAAACTCTGTATTCCAGATTGCTCTGTTTGAATTTTACTTGTGCAGGAAGCCCACGCAGGAGGACTCATGGGACATTTCGGTGCCAAGAAGACAGAACAAGTCCTTACCGACCACTTCTTTTGGCCAAAGATGAGAAGAGATGTGGAGAGACATGTTCTTCGCTGCGAATCATGCCACAAAGCTAAGTCCCATGTGAATCCTCATGGATTATACACTCCTCTGCCTATTCCTAGTGTGCCTTGGGAAGATATCTCCATGGATTTTGTTCTTGGTTTACCTTGAACCAAGCAGGGAAGGGATTCCATCTTTGTTGTGGTTGATCGTTTTAGCAAAATGGCACATTTTATTCCATGCCACAAGAGCGATGATGCTTCACATATCGCTGAATTGTTTTTCAAAGAAATTGTACGACTACATGGAGTGCCATGAACCATTGTTTCTGATCATGACACTAAATTTTTGAGTTATTTTTGGAAAACTTTGTGGGGCAAACTTGGAACACGGTTGCTATTCTCTATGACGTGTCATCCACAAACAGATGGACAAACTGAAGTTGTGAACCGTACTCTATCAATGCTACTGCGAGCTATCCTCAAGAAGAACTTGAAACTTTGGGAAGAAAGTTTGCCACATGTCGAGTTTGCATACAACAGGGTAGTACACTCGACCACTAAATTTTGTCCATTTGAAATTGTATATGGGTTTAAACCCACTGCTCCCATAGATCTTTTGCCTTTACCTATGCAGGAACGTGTAAACTTCGATGCAAGAAAGCGAGCCAAGTTTGTCAAGAACCTTCATGATAGAGCTCGGACAAACATTGAAAAGATGACCAGGATGTATGCGAAGCACGCCAATAAAGGTCGACGGAAGGTGTTATTTGAACCAGGAGACTTGGTTTGGGTGCATTTACGCAAGGACAGACTTCCTAAACAACGCAAAAGCATGTTGCAAGCCTGAGCTGACGGTCCATTCAAAGTGCTATGCAAGATCAATGACAATGCTTATGAAATTGATCTGCCAAGTACTTATGGTGTGAGTACTAGTTTTAATGTGGCCGACCTCTCTCCATTCTTTGGATTAGAAGAGTCGAGGATGACTCCTTTTCAAGGGGGGGAGGATGATGTGACCACGCCAGTGTCGGAGACCTCGGCGACCACTCCGACCACCTCTCCGACCACTCCAGAAACCTCGGCGACCACTCCGACCACTTCTTCGACCACTCCGATCACCTCTCCGACCACCTCAGCGACCTCTCCGACCACCTTGGCGACCTCTTCGATCACTTCACCGACCTCGGCAACCTCTCCGACCACCTCACCAGCTGATACACCACTTCAAGTCCCTACTGGACTAATCACCCGTAGCCGCGCCAAAAAGATACAACAAGAGGTGCACGCGCTACTTTGTGAATTTCAATTAAACATTGATGGTAATTTTGAGCTACCTAAGTCGTGCATGTTGTTATTACTCAAGTTCTCCGAGAAGGAAGACAAGGATACATCAAGGATGGATCAGAGAGAAGAGCTGGGCGTTTGACTAGTTTTAGTGAAGACTGCTCCGAAGCTCAATAGTCTGCATGAAGCTAAAGAGCCCATGCAAAAACTGTACCATTCTACAATAATTCATGGTGCATAGCATACATGGTTGGAAAGATGATGAAGTTAGCTTTCCAACGCATCCAACGGTTCATCATTTGGACTTTCCAGGAAGGAGTTATGACCAAAACATTAAAGACTGCCCAGAAGCCCAGAAGACACGCGGAAACTGAAGACCACTTCGTGAATGCTCTAGTCCATTGTCCTTCCACCTTCCAACGTGGCTTCTTCAGTTCACATCTATCTTAGAAACTTCTCATAGTATAAATACCACCTCTAGGCTACTAGAAAAGGACTTTTTGATAATTTGATAATTCCAGTGATATTGCAGCCGAGCTGCCGAGTGCTTACTCAAACCCTTGTTCTTCCTTGTTCTTCCTAGACTTGTGAAGAGATTCCTCTGGAATCCACTAGTTCGTGCTTTGCGGGTTCCAGTACGGCTGCCCTGCCTTGTGTGGATTAGTTCCGGTTGTGGTTCTGCGGTCGTTCGGAGATCGAGTCGAAGTCTTCGCGGTTTCGGTGCCTCTCTCCCCGTCGCTTGGTTGCATCCAACCTTGGCAGGTATAAAGCTAGTTATCCTCCGCTGTTTGCAGCAAGTTATCTTGTGATTTCCAACCTACTGTCGTGAAGATCGGGCCAACTCCCGTACTAAAATAGCTTCAGAACTTATCACTTTGGCAAATTGGAACACCCTCTGGTGAGCCGGGACATCCCCCGGGTGATTCTACCCGAATCACCTAGGAGCTCGGGGGCTACTGTCGGGGACCTAATACTAGGATACCCAATCAGATAGAGTTGATAAACACCAACGACATTTCCAATCGAATAGGAGTGCAACGACGCCTCTCGCCCGGCCCCTGAGGGCCAGACTCCGTCTCGTCGGACCCCCGAGGGCTAGACTCCGCCTCGCCTGGCCCCCGAGGGCCAGACTCCGCCTCGTCTGACTCCCGAGGGCCAGACTCTGCCTCGTCTAACCCCCGAGGGCTAGACTCCGCCTCATCCAGCCCTCGAGGGCTGGACTCTGCCTCGTCCAGCCCCCGAGGGCCAGACTCCACCTCGTCCGACCCCCAAGGGCCAGACTCTACCTCGCCCGGCCCCCGAGGGCCGGACTCCGCCTCGTCCGACCCCCGAGGGTCAGACTCCGCCTCGCCCGACCAACAAGGGCTGAACATCGCCTCACCTGACGCCCTCACCCTGCCCCTCCATGATGGCAGGAACAGGGTAAGATGTAGCACCCGGTTTTAAAGACAAAACCAGATACACACTATATGTGAGCCCAGGAAGTCAAATCTCACATATAGCCACAGATAAGGGTAATATCAAAAGACAATACTTATTACATAACGTATTAGTAAAAAGAAAATAACCTCAGAGTAATGACAGTGAAAGTTGACTCCGATCTTCCGGCGAAGACTCCAAATTCACGGGACGACGGTATTTGGTTGACCACAAGCCTAACTCCTCCAAACCAAAGAATCTGGTACCCATCCGGGATTTTATCCAATGTATAGAAAAATAAAGCAAGCGTAAGTACATGTCGTACTTAACAATTATATCATGGGGTTCATGAGGCTCAAAAGGGTGACAATCGGTTTCTCGCGATTAGCTTTAATAGATCATCTTTTAAGCAATTGAGTAGCAAAGGATTTATCATTCCCATAAACACATGATCAGGTAAACATGAATAATGTATAGCATAAACAATCAATTATTAGCATCATCATTATCCATTAGTGATCATCTCTATTCCATAAGGGTCCAAGGCAGCTCGTGTCCGTGAGCACTATATTATTATATGATTTTATACTCTGCAGAGTTTGTACACGTTCACTTGTGAGTTGTGATTTACCCTTTCGCCCGAGGTAGCTATTCTCTTGACCCACTTCCAAGGAAGGTCGGCGGGGTTCACTATAAAGCCTTTCAAAGAATTCGTCTAACATGTTAGGGCCGCCAGCGTATGTGGCCCATCTCTAGGAGTGGCAAGCGTGGCATCGCAAAGACGCAGACGCACTTCCTAGCAGGAAAGGAAACATACCCCACGCCTCAAAGGTAACCACTAACAAGCTAGAAAAGATCCTCATACTGAGCTAAAGCCAGAGCCATATGGCCCTCACAGCTGTACTGTAAGTCCCGGATGATCGCTTACAGATAAGTCCTTAGGGAGAGGAATCTGAAGCAGATAAACACTTCAGCCCCCTGTATCCATGTTACTAAAAAGTCATGTTTTAATGTTTATTGCATATATCATTAGTCAAGTTACAAGATCATGGTTTTGATTAAGCACTAGCAAAAACTATCCCATGCAATAACCCAAAGGTTTCAAGGTGCAAGATATCAAATATCTAGGATATCCTTAATGGCAACAAAGGAGACACATGCAATATGAATTTAGTGATTAAATGTGAATAGGTAACAAGGATAATCCCATGCTATACTTGCCTTATACACCGATCCTTCGGTAAGCTTTAATCTTTGATGTCTTTCTTCTTCTGGATCACCACGTGTATCTCACAGACTGGACAATCGTAGAACACCACACAAACATCCATACACATACATGCATAGCATACAGTTGCATCTATATCAGAACAGTACACCAATCATAGAAAAATAAGTAAAAGAGATTGATATACGATTCTACGCATCACTACGAACACACAGTCGCGAGAGGCACGCTAATCGAAGCTACAGTTGAAAAGTTACAACTACCGAGAGATTTGCTTAACACGTGGAAAAGAAACTATAGGCTTCGTTTATGCTAACTATATGAATTCATATACAAAAGATGTTTATAAATAATATAGATTATATTAAGTCAATTTTAGATTTGAATTATAAAACAAAAGTAAAACAGATCATATTTTATGTATAAAACTCAATTGTATAATCTTTAATCAAGATATGATTTAAACTATGATATTTATGAAATAGTAATATAGTAAACATCATTACTAATACGTAGATCTCGATGTTACGAAACAAACGCAACTTGAACGGACTATTTCGGAGTTAGAATGAATGAGTTATGATTTAAACAAGTTTTGCTTTAGTTAATTAATAGATTAAATCTACCCATGAATTTCAAGTGTTGAAAACATGCCTAACAGTCGTATAAACATGTAGAAAACATAAATACAATCCTAACGCAATTTGAACGGGTCAAATCGGACTTAAAACGCAAAAGTTACGCATGAAATAAGGTCCAATGGCATTTCTGTAATTAATTGAACTCAAATTTGAATTGAAACAATTAAAAATCTGAATTTAAACGGATTTTAGACTGGGCGTACTATTTCTGGAAATTACAGGGTCCTAACCGAATAAAAATAGGACTGATTTGAATTTATTCTGAACTGCTACGGACTGCGGGTTATTTTATTGAAACTCCAGGGGCTAATCTGCAAAACGTGCACGGCTGACCGTGGGTTGACCCGCTGGCTGCTGACCAGGCGGGCACGTGGCACTCCGCAAGTGGTGCGGTTCACCACGCGTACGGTGGACGCGGTGCGTTTGCTCCGTGGACCACGTCCACGAGTCCACGGTGGACTGGACACTTAAGCCGAAAGGGTATCTAATCGTGGCCGTTCTTTTAAGATCTAATGGCGCTGGCACAAGTACACAGAAGGTTTGTCGGAGAAGATGACTCCCGTGGCCACACCATGACCGGCGGCGTGCCAAGCTCGGCGGTGGACGCGGTGGCGGTGATTCCGGCCATCCCAATCGAAACCGAATACACAGAAACAATCTACAGGCGCTTGCGAAGTCGGTAGGGTACCAAAACGGGAACGGGGAGTTCGTCGGGGTGGCGTTCCTCGTGGTGGCGCCATGGCCGGTGGTTCGGAGCTCGCCAATACGTCGTTCTAGGGCCCTATTTGATGAACCGAAGGCATGGGGAGCAGTAGGAGCTCACCGCGAGTCGAGAAGAAGAGGTCTGTGGCGTCTGGAAGGCCTCCAATTGGCGGGTCGACGACGGCGGTGATGGCTGGAGAGAGAGGGAGACGCGGGTGGGGAGAAATCCGAGGAAAACGAGACCAAAATGGGAAATAGATGATACCTACGACTACGGAGGACAACGACGGAGCTTCTGGTAGCGTCGTCGGCGGCGAGAGGTTGGTGCTCGGGAAGGGGGAATTCACGACGACGGCGGTGAGTTGCTTGAGCGCCGCGGAAAAGGGAGAAGGAAAGCATCCGGCTCGGGGCTTTATAGGTGGGCGGTGCGAGAAAAGGAAGGAGAGCGGGGCTGATTGGCAGCTTGCCAAAGCGGGCGCGGTGGCTTACCATCTTGGTGCGCTGCGCCATCGGCTACGACAGCTAGGAAGGAAGGTAAGTCCGCCGGGAAGAAAGGAAACAAACAGGGGAGAAAAGGAAGGGAAGAAGAAGGAATGGGGCCGTGACGGCGGCGAATCGATCGGCAGGGCAATGGAGCAAATGAAAGAGAGAAGGGACGGCGGGCGCATTTGGGCGAAGGCCGAAGTGGAGCGGCCGACTAACTGGGTCATGGGCGGTGAGTGAAGTGCAAGCCGAAGGGCGGTGCTAAGCGAATCTGAGCGTGGGGCGCTAGCAGGGCAGCAGCAATGAAGCCGAAGCGGGCCACCACCGGGCAGTCTTGCGAAAGCAACTACGGAAAGAGGAAGGAGGAAGGTCCACAGTGGGCAGTGAGCCGAAAGCCGAGGAGGGAGGAGAGGTCAATGGGGTTCCGAGGTTGGGCCAAAAAGGGAAGAAAAGAAGTTCTTTTCAAGTAAAATCCCTTTTCTATTTTTAGTTTTCAAATCCAAATTCAAATGTAAACCAAATGCAAATTCAATTAGAGTTTTGAATATACTTTTCATTTCCAAGAAAAGTGAGTAAATTTTAGTAAGTTTTCAAAAATAATTTATACAACTTTTTAAATTCTTTTATTTCCTAATTCCTTTTCTTTTATTTCAAAGCCATTTTCAATTTTATTTCAAGAGCATTTCAACCATTTTGACTTTTCATCTAAAACCACTCAACCAATAAAATCAAATGCAATGGCATGTATGTTCAAACATGTTGCTACCTTATGATGTATTTTAATCTAATGAAATTCTTTTATTTTCCTATATTTCATGTGCACAAAAATTCGAATTTCAATCATTTTAACTCTATTTCAAAAGGGGCAATTTTTTTTAGGGTGTTACAATTCTACCCCCCTTAAGATGAATCTCGTCCTCGAGATTCGGAAGACGTTGACTAAGAGATAGGAATACTCCGTCCTTGGATTCTTCTTCACTTTCTCTTGCAGTTCCTTCGTCTTGATAAAGATCCACTTTACTTTGCATACATGTTGCCCTTACTCCAAGTAATTTGCCTAACCAATTCCAAAATTTTGACAGGTACCTTGAACAACTCTCAGGTAACCCTAAGCACTAGGCCATAATTCTTTTTCCTCATATGTTCACCTTTCAATAAGGCTTCCTTATCTTCTTGGTCCGAAAGAGAATCTATCACCAATCTTCAAAACCTTAATGATCCTGGGAACCTGTGGGTTATTGGCCCATCACGCTTCCTTAGCTGACTTAACAAGCAAGCCACTACTTTTCTTCTCATATAAGGACACATCCCACACCTTCACAAGATGCATTATTGTAGATACAAAGCTCTTGTCCTGATCTATCAAAGCTAATACTTAGGCTTTACTTTGACCTCTTGGACTCCTTTAAACACTTGGCTGAGGTCTCTTGATCCAAAAAAAGCTTCTTCGGTAACTTTATCAATATCTTGTTGGTCTTGGATAAACTTTTCTTGAACTTCTAACCAAAACTCATTATTTAATACTCTGAGTTCTCTTTTACCTCCTTGAGTACCACCACGCTTCCGCTGCGCACTCTGATTTCTGCTGTGCAAACTCGAACGTATGCTACTTCATCTTACCAATTCTTCCTCTTGACTACCCCCCTTAAGATAAGGTAAGGTAGGGAATACCAAAGCATAGCTTGCATCCTCTTGTGATTGCAGTCTACTGTTGTTTAGAATTTTCCTCAGGATTTTTTTTATCGTCCAAAATCAGAGATGTGAACCGATAAAGACAGGCAGCTCCAAAGACGGGATAGGAAAAACCGAAGAAAACCGTAACCCAACTATTTATTTCATTAATCCTTATACCTTAAACCTATAAACTAAATGAAATTGCGGGAACACCCAACAAGATCATTGCAATCATTACAAAGATGCAAAACAAGCATAAACATAATGACAATTCAACAAAGCACTTAAAGATGCACAACTCAATTATTGTCTCACTTGCGATACTATCGTTTTTATTACATAAGGGGCACAACTCCTATTTCTTAAAAATGGCATGATTATAGGGACATCTCTCGCATGGGAGTGACACGTCATCCACTACATCAATTTCACCATATGCTTCCCTTGTATGTGTGTCACCATCGTTTGCTGGTGGTAGTCCTGTATTGACCTAACTTTGGCTACCTCCATGGCATAATTGTTGATTCTTCTGTGGGCAAGATTTAACATAATGTCCTTCCTGCTGGCACTGATAACACTTTCTCTTAGCTGGATCTTTAGTGATGTCATACTCCATAGAATTATTGCTTAGAGTATTGTTAGCTTGCTGACTCTGTAAGTTCATCTTTGTTTGACTAGACCGCTTTTTAGCTCGCTTGATCTTTCGGGGTTGAAACTCCGTATAGGTGATTGTCCACCCATCTATGCATACCTCATGTGGAAAGACTGGAGTAACCTTAGCTTCAGAAACCTCCAATTCTTTAGAGTCTGAGTTTAACTGACTAGGGATTGGAGTTGGATGTGACGATGTAATAGAACTCGAATGTTGATTTCTTCCTGATTCTAACTCTGGTGAGATCTCCTTTCTCTTCTTATCCACATTGTCCTCAGGTATAGGCTGAATACCTTCATACTCAATTCTTTCTCCTGACAGTGCGGTTAGAAGTACTAAACGTTGGGCATACTTGATCACTCCTTTACAAGCAGATAGCCATCCTATTCCAAGAATGACATCAATGTCTACTAATTCTAATACAATGAGGTTTGCTTCAAATTTTACTCCTTTGATGTTAAGACTAACTCTTGGACACATGCGGTTTGCCTTCATTTCTCCTTCTGGGGTCTTAACTATCACTGGTCTCCTCATTGCAAGCATAGTTATCTTATGTTCCTTTACGTATGCACTAGAGATAAACGAATGTGAAGCTCTAGGGTCAAACAGCACTGTGGCGGGAGTTGAGTTTACTGGAATGAAACCATACACAACCTCCTTAGCTCCATGAATGGTAGTCATATCCATATTATTCAATCTTCCTTGGATGTAGTTTTTCTTTGCTTTACTTCCTTGCTCCTGTTTTTTTTTCTGGACCTTCTATTCTTGCTTCTGCTGTGGGTGATCCTGGCATCCATGTGCCATTCTTCCAATATCTTCATTGGAGTTCATATTCTTCCAAGCTTCTACTACTTGTCTCTTCACTGGTCCCTTTGGTATGTTGGTTTGACATTGTGGCAAGCGCTGTTGGAAGCTCCAAGGTTGAGTCATTCCTTCTGGTGCTTGTTGTTGCATAGCCACAAACTTCTCCTTGTCGAATACAGTCAAGGGCAACGTAGCTTGGTCCTCCTGATCTCTGATGTTGGCAGTTATCTCGTTACGTTCCATCTATATAGACAAAGATAGAGGATTAAGAATAGAGACAAAGTTTTCATAACAGACAGAGGCGGAAGTGAGCATAACTTTTCACAAATAACAAGGTTAGGGAGAAAGCAAGAACTAAGCAAAGATAAAAGCATGATAAGACGTCCAGTTCTAACTAGGCTTGCGTCCTACAGTAAGCATTGCTCTGATACCACTTTGTAGCACCCGGTTTTAAAGACAAAACCAGATACACACTATATGTGAGCCCAGGAAGTCAAATCTCACATATAGCCACAGATAAGGGTAATATCAAAAGACAATACTTATTACATAACGTATTAGTAAAAAGAAAATAACCTCAGAGTAATGACAGCGGAAAGTTGACTCCGATCTTCTGGCGAAGACTCCAAATTCACAGGGACGACTGACTGGTTGACCACAAGCCTAACTCCTCCAAACCAGCAATCTGGTACCCATCCGGGATTTTTATCCAATGTATAGAAAAATAAAGCAAGCGTAAGTACATGTCGTACTTAACAATTATATCATGGGGTTCATGAGGCTCAAAAGGGCTGACACTGGTTTACTGCGATTAGCTTTAATAGATCATCTTTTTAAGCAATTGAGTAGCAAAGGATTTATCATTCCCATAAACACATGATCAGGTAAACATGAATAATGTATAGCATAAACAATCAATTATTAGCATCATCATTATCCATTAGTGATCATCTCTATTCCATAAGGGTCCAAGGCCGCTCGTGTCCGTGAGCACGGCTGTTATAACAGTTTTATACTCTGCAGAGTTTGTACACGTTCACTGTGAGTTGTGATTTACCCTTTCGCCCGAGGTAGCTATTCTCTTGACCCACTTCCAAGGAAGGTCGGCAGGGTTCACTATAAAGCCTTTCAAAGAATTCGTCTAACATGTTAGGGCCGCCAGGCGTATGTGGCCCATCTCTAGGAGTGGCAAGCGTGGGCATCGCAGCACGGTACGCACTTCCTAGCAGGAAAGGAAACATACCCCACGCCTCAAAGGTAACCACTAACAAGCTAGAAAAGATCCTCATACTGAGCTAAAGCCAGAGCCATATGGCCCTCACAAATTGCATCAGAAGTCCCGGATGATCGCTACAGATAAGTCCTTAGGGAGAGGAATCTGAAGCAGATAAACACTTCAGCCCCCTGTATCCATGTTACTAAAAAGTCATGTTTTAATGTTTATTGCATATATCATTAGTCAAGTTACAAGATCATGGTTTTGATTAAGCACTAGCAAAAACTATCCCATGCAATAACCCAAAGGTTTCAAGGTGCAAGATATCAAATATCTAGGATATCCTTAATGGCAACAAAGGAGACACATGCAATATGAATTTAGTGATTAAATGTGAATAGGTAACAAGGATAATCCCATGCTATACTTGCCTTTATACACCGATCCTTCTGATAAGCTTTAATCTTTGATGTCTTTCTTCTTCTTCTGGATCACCACGTGTATCTCACAGACTGGACAATCGTAGAACACCACACAAACATCCATACACATACATGCATAGCATACAGTTGCATCTATATCGAACAAAGTACACAATCATAGAAAAATAAGTAAAAGAGATTGATATACGATTCTACGCATCACTACGAACACACAATCATGAGAGGCACGCTAATCGAAGCTACAGCTTGAAAAGTTACAACTACCGAGAGATTTGCTTAACACGTGGAAAAGAAACTATAGGCTTCGCTTATGTTAACTATATGAATTCATATACAAAAGATGTTTATAAATAATATAGATTATATTAAGTCAATTTTAGATTTGAATTATAAAACAAAAGTAAAATGAGATCATATTTTATGTATAAAACTCAAATGTATAATCTTTAATCAAGATATGATTTAAACTATGATATTTATGAAATAGTAATATAGTAAACATCATTACTAATACGTAGATCTCGATGTTACGAAACAAACGCAACTTGAACGGACTATTTCGGAGTTAGAATGAATGAGTTATGATTTAAACAAGTTTTGCTTTAGTTAATTAATAGATTAAATCTACCCATGAATTTCAAGTGTTGAAAACATGCCTAACAGTCGTATAAACATGTAGAAAACATAAATACAATCCTAACGCAATTTGAACGGGTCAAATCGGACTTAAAACGCAAAAGTTACGCATGAAATAAGGTCCAATGGTATTTCTGTAATTAAGTGAACTCAAATTTGAATTGAAACAATTAAAAATCTGAATTTAAACGGATTTTAGACTGGGCGTACTATTTCTGGAAATTACAGGGTCCTAACCGAATAAAAACAGGACTGATTTGAATTTATTTTGAACTGCTACGGACTGCGCGTTATTTTATTGAAACTCCAGGGCTAATCACAAAAACGCACGGTGACCGATCAGGTTGACCCACTGGCTGCTGACCAGCGGGCACGTGGCACTCCGCAAGTGGTGCGGTTCACCACGCGTACGGTGGACGCGGTGCGTTTGCTCCGTGGACCACGTCCACGAGTCCACGGTGGACTGGACACTTAAGCCGAAAGGGTATCTAATCATGGCCGTTCTTTTAAGATCTAACGGCGCTGGCACAAGTACACAGAAGGTTTGCCGGAGAAGATGACTCCCATGGCCACACCATGACCGGCGGCGTGCCAAGCTCGGCGGTGGACGCGGTGGCGGTGATTCCGGCCATCCCAATCGAAACCGAATACACAGAAACAATCTACAGGCGCTTGCGAAGTCGGTAGGGTACCAAAACGGGAACGGGGAGTTCGTCGGGGTGGCGTTCCTCGTGGTGGCGCCATGGCCGGTGGTTCGGAGCTCGCCAATACGTCGTTCTAGGGCCCTATTTGATGAACCGAAGGCATGGGGAGCAGTAGGAGCTCACCGCGAGTCGAGAAGAAGAGGTCTGCGGCGTCTGGAAGGCCTCCAATTGGCGGGTCGACGACGGCGGTGATGGCTGGAGAGAGAGGGAGACGCGGGTGGGGAGAAATCCGAGGAAAACGAGACCAAAATGGGAAATAGATGATACCTACGACTGCGGAGGACAACGACGGAGCTTACGGGCGCGTCGGCGACGAGGTTGGTGCTCGGGAAGGGGGAATTCGCCGACGGCGGTGAGTTGCTTGAGCGCGGCCGGGAAAAGGGAGAAGGAAAGCATCCGGCTCGGGGCTTTATATAAGCGCGGTGCAGTGAGAAAAGGAAGGAGAGCGGGGCTGATTGGCCGCTTGCCAAACGGGCGCGGTGGCTTGCCATCTTGGCATGCTACCATCGCATCAATGACGGCAACTAGAAGGAAGGTAAGTCCATGGGGAAGAAAGGAAACAAACAGGGAGAAAAGGAAGGGAAGAAGAAGGAATGGGGCCGGTGACGACGGCGAATCGATCGGGCAGGCGAAGGAGCGAAGAAAGAGAGAAGGACGGCATGATTTGGGCGAAGGTCAAGTGGAGCGGCCGATTAACTGGTCATGGGCGCTGGTAAAGTGAAGTGAAGCCGAGGCGGGCTGTGCTAGCGAATCAAAGGCGTAAGCGCTGCAGGGCAGCAGCAATGAAGAAAGTGAAAGCCCCACACCGGGCAGTCTTGGCGAAAGTGCTGAGGGAAAGAGGAAGGAGGAAGGTCCACAGTTTGGGCCAGCCAAGCAGAGCAGCCGAGCGCCGGAGGAAGAGAGAGGTCATTGGTCTGGTTCCGAGGTTGGGCCAAAAAGGGAAGAAAAGAAGTTCTTTTCAAGTAAAATCCCTTTTCTATTTTTAGTTTTCAAATCCAAATTCAAATGTAAACCAAATGCAAATTCAATTAGAGTTTTGAATATACTTTTCATTTCCAAGAAAAGTGAGTAAATTTTAGTAAGTTTTCAAAAATAATTTATACAACTTTTTAAATTCTTTTATTTCCTAATTCCTTTTCTTTTATTTCAAAGCCATTTTCAATTTTATTTCAAGAGCATTTCAACCATTTTGACTTTTCATCTAAAACCACTCAACCAATAAAATCAAATGCAATGGCATGTATGTTCAAACATGTTGCTACCTTATGATGTATTTTAATCTAATGAAATTCTTTTATTTTCCTATATTTCATGTGCACAAAAATTCGAATTTTAATCATTTTAACTCTATTTCAAAAGGGGCAATTTTTTTTAGGGTGTTACCACATATAGTGTGTATCTGGTTTTGTCTTTAAAACCGGGTGCTACATAAGACAAGATGTTAGAGTCAAACCATAGAAGCAAGGACCATGCCCTTCTCCACTAACAAGTACCATCGAGGTACGATGGGACGGGCGCTTTAGGCCCTGCCAGACATGATAGAGCCCGAATAGTACTGTAGGCGCCGGGTTTTTCAGCCTACAGTATTGCGGGCGCCGCCTTCAACCCTCGGGCACGAAACCTGACACAAACACCACAATGGAACTCACGTCCCCGGTGCTGACAAGCATGCGGGCACCGCGCCATTCGTCCTCCACAGTGTCGCAGGCCGGCACCCCTGCCTGACACGCCGCCCGTAGGGGCGGGATGGGACATAACCGCTAGCAGATCAATTACAGATACAGCGTCGTCAGCACGCAGCACCCGATGAATGTGTCAAACCCTGACACCGCCTGACCATATCAAACAAGGCTAGCTTGGAAGAAGAAGGGGGGCCCAGTACTTTCGAAGGGTTCCCCGGCTCCTGGTTCTCTTTTTTCGCCACTATGTAAGCCCTACTCCCCTTGATCTATAAAAGGAGGGGCAGGGCACCCCGTCCAGAAGAGGAAAATAGGCACAAGATCCAGTTCGACACCGACATGACACATCACACACACAACCAAGCAGCAACCAAGCTCTTGGCATCCTTTCCATCAGAGACTTGGGATCAGTCCCTCTCTCGACCGTTTGTACCCCCTACTATGAACCATATTCGGTGCTAATAATACAAGCAGTAGCAGCAGACTGGACGTAGGGACATTCGGCCCAAACCAGTATAAACCTTGTGTCCTTTAGCACACCATCCGGCCCTAACGTGCATCAATTATAAATTCACTCACCGGTGTTTGTTCGAAACACCAACAATAACCGATTCTTCTTATACAACCCCATGAGCTTTAATCGATTCATTCTTATGAATATGCTGGAATCGACTATTTAGTCGATTTTATCTCATATCGGCTCTTAGAGCCGCACATTCGGGACTGTCTAGCAATACCGGCATGTTCCGCCCTTAATTACTGATAAGCTTTCTCTCTTTGTCAATTGTAGGGTCAAATTGACTGGCACGTCTTAGGAGGATTATGCAGGATCGACCACCCTTGCGCTGAAGCTAGGCGGATCTGCTCCATCAAGCGGACCCTTCCAGCTTGCTGCGTGTGTCCTCGGCACAGAGACAAAAATTCTGTGTTGACACACATTTCTGACACGCCTGGTGGGACTCGAACCCACAATCCTTTGATGGTGGTTCACAACAACGACAACATCCTTATGGTACATTATGAAGACCTACCTGATAAAGATAAGGATACCATCAACAAAGCTACAGAAGAATTTCAGAAGAAGTGTTTGTTGTCCTACACCAAAACACGTGACAGCACAATTATTCAGAAATTTCCACTACCAAGAGTTCTACTACACGGACAGACAGATACAGTCGAAGCTGAAGAAAGGCGTTTCTTTACAAAAGCCATAGACAAATCTGTTCGTGATGCTCTATCAAGCCGCAATGAAGCTTTCGTTGACGTATTTCACAACGCCATGAAAGAGGCAATTCATGGAATTCTAGTTGGTCAGGTTGGATCGACTTGTTGCAACATTCCAGATTTGTCGACCCAAGGGACTAATCAAGTTGGTACCAGCCATCAAGAAGCAGCACCAGCTGGTAATGGTGATGTCCAGGCACCTCAAGGTTCGTCTGAACAAACTCCAGGTACTACTACGAATCAGATACAGTACAATCCTAGACCGTCGATATAGCATGTGCAACAGCCGGCGGGGCAAAGTCAGAACCAGATGATCAATTTTGGCACATCAGGCCACATACCGTCATCGGCTCAAAAAATAGCAACATCAATTCAAAGGATCCGTAGAGATATAGATCCTTATGTCTATAATCAGAGACTTCAAGCAACAAGTCAGCAAAAGACCCAACAGATTGAGATTCCGCAAGGGTATCACTATGGCATAGATTATAACACTCTCCACATGATACCACATCTAGGATATCAAGGAACATGAGATTTCAATCCACAGATTATCTCATCGGCTCTCAGAGCCGCACATTCGGGACTATCTGGCAATACCGGCACGTTCCACCCTTAATTACTGATAAGCTTTCTCTCCTTGTCAATTGCAGGGTCAAATTGACTGGCATGTCTCGGGAGGATTATGCAGGATCTACAACCCTTGCACTGAAGCTAGGCAGATCTACTCCATCGAGCGAACCCTTCCGGCTTGTTGCGTGTGTCCTCGGCACGGAGACAAAAATTCTGTGTTGACAATGATAAATTTACAATTAAATTATGCCAAAGGAAAGATACCATCACCAAGGTGGATAGATCACCACACAAATTTTCATTTACATGACCATCATAGGTGAGACTTCAATGATATGGATGGTCATAGTTCTCACTTGATGAGTCATGGTGAATTAGAGCTCTTATGATCATCCAAGATCCATATTAGGTTCCTAGTTCTTTGTTTACCACTCTTTGTCGACAAGATTCTAGATGATCCATGGGATGGATTATGTGCACTTGATGAGCTCTAGAGAGAGAATTTACAATGGAAGTCTACTCTTCAATTATTTTCTCTAACTCATTGAAATCTAGTTCCACTAAAAGGATTGGGGTATTCAACATTAAATTGGGAACACTTGCTTTATAAAGATTGAGACCTAGAATAATTATGAAGCACCCTAAGAATCCAAAGGAACCATCCATCCTCCTTTTTCCATGTGTGGGACTACTCAACATATATTTGAGAGAAACCATTAGTCCCATAAGATATAGACTAAACTCCCCCTCAATTTGTGCATACAAGAGTACACAAAGTACACATGCATATCAATAACATGAGGTCAAGGGAGAAGTTTATACTATATTCCAAGTGATTCAAACTCCTTCAAGCTGCTTGTAGTCCAATTAGTTTCACTGGTTGCAGTTGCTTTTAATTGATTTCAGCTAGTTCAACTGATTGTAACTCAGTGATGCTACTTGTCACTGCTGAAGTCAACTAGTTTCATCTAGTTTCAATTGATCTTAGCTGCTATTTCTTCTAGTTCCAATTAGTTACAAGTCCTTCAACCTTTGTTTGAGGCCTTTCTTGTATTTACTGAATTTTGATTTTGATCATCATCTTAAGCAAGAGAATAATTCTAGAACCAAGATGATGTTTCTCATCTTTACTGATTCTTCATGACCAACTTTTGAGCCTGCTTAACCTTGTTATTTCAATGCAGTCCAATACCAAATAGTGAGTTTTTAGACTCTGTCTTCCTTGAAGAAAAATTCATAACTCAAAGACTGCTAGACCAATATGCATGAAATTGGGTAGAGATGATCATCTATGAGTCCACTAACTTCTGTAAAAATTTCAGCTCATTTGTACTCCATTTGATTAGCCAAATTAATTTACTACCAAAACTACTGGACTCTAAAACTGTAGTGCTGAAGCTGACAGAATTCAACTCAAAACTGACTTTCTTCTAAACTAATCTTCATGCCAACTGTACAGCAACAAGTACTAGATGTGTATAGCATGCTCACAAAGTTTTAGGCCAATTCATCAGTATTTGAACATCCAAATCCATGCTTGAAGGCAGGCAACTCAGAATTCTAATTTTCTGGACATATTTGATAATTCCCAATTCTTCTCTTCTTCTTGTCCAATCTTAAGGTGAATTTGGTTGAGAATACCTACAAGACTTTATTTCCATTCAGACCACTTATCAATACTTGTAATCTTGTGAATTCTTCTAATATAGCTTATCCAACTCAACCTCAAATTTGATTTTATCCAATACTTGAGAATTTGGTTTCTTTGGCCTCTAGCAACTTCATCTTACTTTAGGTGAAGAGTGACTTCAGACTTGTGATTTATTCAGTTAAACAAGCACAACCTCTTCTTCTTGATTTTCTATAAATAAGCTCAACACAAGATGGCATTAGTAACACAAGCACTAGTTTCTCATTTAGTAACCTTTTATGTGTGAAAGGCAAATGAGTTACTAAAATAGATAAGTCTCATAACATGGACTAAATCTCCCGTGATGCCTCATGCACACTCTTTTGAGTGGAATAGAAATATAAATGTGCATGATTGGTCAATTAAGTCCAAAGGGCATATTTAAGCCATATTATGGTGAGTGGCTAACATCGATGAATCAATTCCAAATTAACTAGAGAGAGAGTACATCACATAGTTTTGGATTGATGATCTTCCTCTGATAGCACACTTCATTTGAGAAACACATTCTCATTTAGTGAGACTGCACAAATCACTTAGAGAAAGGTTAGTCTCACAACACTAGTTATAGAGTAGATTCCTCTTTGGTAAGTGCTCTAAGTATTTGAATTCCTCACATAGCACTTTATTCATTAAAGAACTTGGGATTTCACTATATATCTAGGTTATGGTAGCAAGAGAGTAATCAAATTAAACTATGCCAAGAGATACTCACAACCAATATAGCATGTAGATGCCCATAAGATAAAAATGAGAATTTGGCAATCTACCATATGATAAGATTTCATCAAGTAGAGAGTTCTTGAAATGTGAGTGATGATTGCCTCTACTTGACCTTGATTCTTTATTCTTGTCTTTCTTGAAATTCTTGGTTCGAAGTCCACAAAGGAAACTTAAGTCATCTATGTTGCTTGTTGTGGATGATCAATTCAATTACAATCATAATTTCTTTCATGATCAACAACCAATGAATATCTCCAAGTGCTTCATTTGTCCTAAGTGGCTACACAAAGCACAAAGGAGTAAAATTTGATAATAGCATGCACTTGAGATTTAGTTGTTACCACCCTTTTTGAATATAATGGACAAGGTGGTTTCTTCATCTTCACTTTGCCCATCATCATGTTGTAGATTTTGTCCATGAATTGGACTGCTGTTAGCTGCTGCTGTATGCAGAGGTGCAGCAGTGCTGCTCCTCTATGCGGCACTGCTGCTGCCCGGCACTGTTGCTCGTATTTCAATAGGAAGTTGCAGATCAGCTGTGACATGAGTATCCACCACCTCTATAGCTTGTACTTCTTGTGGTCTTGTATCACCGATGGCCATTTGCTTGATTGCCTCACAAGGTGGTTCCTCATTACCTACAACATAAATAAGATCTTGCTCTACTAGAGAGCCATTAAAAATATCATATGGCAAATGATTCATTTAAACTTTAATTACTCTAGCCACTCCTAATAATTCACAAACACATACATATTTGTGAACTACTAGAGACTACACAAGTTAAGTGGCTAGCTAGCAAGGGTTAGGTACTAATTACAGAGGTGGGTATGAAGTTAGAAATATATCCATTAATTTGTCCTTAGGTCAATCTTGAGAGAATAGACAATATGAATAAGATTGATAGCTTGAGATCATATTTTTCAATAAACTTGCTCAAGCACCCCAAAGCTTCACATCACCTTCAAGTACCTACAACACTCATCAAGCACAACTTGGTACCCAAACTATGTTGGATCCATCAAGGTTAGTCACGAGAGACTTAGGCACCCAAATGACCTTTGTTCTAGCACGTGGTGAACCAATCACCTTTCTAGCACAAGTGTCATTTTTTAGCCTCCTAAGCAAATTTGAATCAATTAATGAGTTGAGCTTAGGAGTGTTACCCATGGGACAATCCATACTTAGATGTCCCTTTCCTTGGCAAGTGTAGCAAATGCTGTGTTTGTTCTTGCAAGAAATCTTCTTCTCTTGCTTCTTGTTTTCTTCCTTGTCGATGGACCTATTTCTTGATGATGTCAAGCCTTCATCCTTCATGTTGGGGCATGATGCAATTTCATGACCCTTCTCATTGCATCCATAACACTTCCTCTTGCTTCTTCTTATCTTCTTGTTTATGAGTGTTACTTGGTCATCAACCTTGTTAGAACACAAAAAGGCATTGTGTCTTATGTTGGAGCACTTGACATGAGTCATCTTCTTCTTCTCTTGGATCTTGCTCATGCCTTTCTCTTCTTTCTTCAAGGTGTAGTATTTCACATGGTGACCCTCCTTCTTGCATTTGAAGAAAGTGATGAGAGTCTTCTTTAGTTGAAGTTGTACCTTAGTGGCCTTGGGAGCTTTTGTCGGTGTTTTGAGTTGCCACCGGCTAGTAAATTTCTAATATTGCGCGTCTAGCCCGGATGGTGTGCTAAGAGGACATGAGGTTTATACTGGTTCGGGCAAAATATCCCTACGTCTAGTTTGTTGCTGCTGCTCATGTTACTAGCACTGAAAGTTTATAGTAGGGGTTACAAACGGTCGAGAGAGGGATATGTCTCAAGTCTCTGGTGAGGGGAGCGAATGGCATGGTCCTATAGGTCCTCAAGCTCTAGAGCACCATGGGAAGCTCGGTGACCCATCATCCGCTAAACTTGTTCAATCGGTTGAAGATCCTAGGCTTGAGGACCTATAGGACCATGCCGTTTGCCCGCTAGACCTGCCCGACCGTGCGGGGGTGCGCCACGGCTGCCCAATCCATGTGGATGTGATATTCATCGCAGAATTGGAGGAACTTCTTCCTGGTGAACTACGTGCCGTTGTCCATGATGATGGAGTTCGATACTCCAAAGCGATGGATGATATCAAGGAAGAACAACACGGCTTGCTCAGACTTGATCGCGAAGATCGATCAAGCCTCTATCCACTTTGTAAACTTGTCTATGGTGACAAGCAAGTGGGTATAGCCCTTGGGTGCTCTTTTGAGGGGTCCGACTAGGTTGAGCCCCTAGACCATGAACGGCCACATGATGGGGATCGTCTGGAGTGCTTGGGCTGGTAGTTGGGTCCGTAGAGCATAGTACTGACACCCTTCGTAGGTGCACACAATCTGTTCGGCGTCGGCTACTTTGGTTGGCTGGTAGAAGCCTAGATGGAATGTGTTTTCGACCAGGGTTCTAGGCGTGGCATGGTGATCGCAGATCCCACTGTAGATATCTCTCAGCAACCACTTCCCTTGTTCGACGGGGATGCAGTGCTGCAAGATCCTAGTGTGGGTTCACTTGTAGAGCTCACCCTCAATAAGGACAAAAGATTTGGCATGATGTGCAAGCCACTGAGCCTCCGTCTTGTCCATCGGTAGCACCTCGCGGAGAAGGTAGTTGAGGTAAGGCATCCTCCAATTGGCCAGAGGGTCAGGCTCTGTCGCTGGATCCTCGTCAAGCTCCATGACTTTGGGGTTGGATGGAGCCGATGGCTAGTTAGCCCTGAGCCCAGGGTAGGCGGCCCATCACCGACTTGTTTTGGCTCCTCGTAGTAGACTGAGGGCTTGTGCTGATCGCTGGTGAAGATGCCTGTCGGCACTGGCTCTCGGCCAGACACTGCCTTCGCCAGCATGTTGGCTGCCTTGTTGAGACGCCTCGAGATGTGATTGAGCTCAAGGCTATCAAACTTGTCCTCCAGCTGGTGGACTTCTCAGCAGTATGCAGCTATCTTGGTGTCATAGCAGCTTGACTCCTTCATGACTTAGTCGATGACCAGCTGGGAGTCGCCCCGGATGTCGATGCATCAGATACCCAACTCGATGGTGTTGCGCAGGCCATTGATGAGTGCCTCATATTCGGCCATATTGTTGGAGGAGGGGAAATGGATGTGAACCATGTACCTCTTGCATACCCCAAGGGGTAAAACAAAGACCAGCCCCATGTCGGTGCCTTTCTTCATAAGCGATCCATCAAAGTACATCGTCTAATACTCCAGGTCAACGACTGTTGATGGCATTTGGACCTCGGTCCATTCTACAATGAAATCAGCCAACACTTGGGATTTGATGGCCGTCCGAGAGGCATACAAAATGCCTTGACCTATCAACTCGAGCGCCCACTTTGCGATTCTCCCCGTGACATACTAGTTTTGGATGACCTCACCGAGGGGGAAGGACGTCATGACCATCATTAGATGTGACTCGAAGTAGTGACCTAGCTTTCTCTTAGCGATGAGGACGGCATACAGATGCTTCTGGATTTGGGGGTAGCGGGTCCTAAAATCAAACAGGACCTCGCTAATGAAGTACACATGGTGCTGCACTTTGAGGGTGTGTCCCTCTTCTTGTCGCTCCACCACCAGGGTGGTGCTGACCACTTGCGTGGTGGCCGCAATGTAGAGCAAAAGTGGTTCTCTGTCGGTTAGAGGAACTAGGATCGGAGCCTTCGTCAGGAGCTCTTTGACTGTGTCAAGCGCCTCCTGGGCCTCGGGCGTCCATTCAAAATGGTCAGCCTTCTTCAAAAGCTAATAGAGGGGGAGACCTCATTCACCGAGGCACGAGATGAAGTGGCTGAGCATGGCGAGGCACCTTGTAACTCACTGTACCCCCTTCATGTTCTGAATCGGGCCCATCCTTGTGATGGATGAGATCTTCTCCGTGTTGGCTTCAATGCCATGCTTAAAGACGATGAAACCAAGCAGCATACCCCACGGGGCCCCAAAAATTCACTTCTCAGGGTTGAGCTTAATGCCGTTTGCTCAGAGTTTTGCGAAGGTCTGCTCAAGGTCAGCTATGACCTGGTCAGCCCATTTGGATTTGACCACAA
This sequence comes from Miscanthus lutarioriparius, assembly GCA_904845875.1. NCBI lineage: Eukaryota > Viridiplantae > Streptophyta > Magnoliopsida > Poales > Poaceae > Miscanthus > Miscanthus lutarioriparius. Next base: position 239,190 of record CAJGYO010000013.1, on the reverse strand, counting down.
TGTCATCTATGTAGGCCTCAATAGTTCACCCGATGAGGTCATCGAAACACTTGAGTATACAACGCTGGTACGTAGCCCCTATGTTCTTTGGACCGAACAGCATTGTGATGTAGCAGAACGATCCGAACGGGGTGATGAAAGATGTCATGAGCTGGTTAGACTCTTTCATCGCGATTTGATGGTACTCGGAGTACGCATCAAGGAAGCAAAGGGTTTCACACCCTTAGGTAGAGTCGGCTACTTGGTCTATATGTGGCAAAGGAAATGGATCCTTTGGACATGCCTTGTTGAGACCCGTGTAGTCAACACACATTCTCCATTTCCCACTCTTCTTTCATACAAGGATGGGATTGGCTAACCACTCTGGGTGGTATACTTCCCTGATGAACCTTGTCGCCAATAGCTTTGCAATCTCCTCGCTGATGGCCCTACGTTTCCCCTCGTCAAAGTGATGCAGGCGCTATTTCACCAGCTTGGAGCCTAGCCTAATCTTCAAGGCATGCTCGGTGACTTCTCTCGGAATGCCTAGCATGTCCAAGAGTTTTCACGCAAAGATGTCTCTGTTGGCGCGGAGGAAGCCGATGAGCGCGCTTTCCTATTTGGAGAAAAGCGTGGTGCCAATGCGCCCCGCTTTGCCTTTGGAGCCACTAGGGTCTATGAGGACCTCCTTGGCGCCCTCCATAGGCTCGAAAGACCCGGCTGACCGATTGGGGTTAGGCGCTTCTTCAACGACCTCCTTGCTGATGGCCGCAAGCTCCTTGGAGGCGACGATTGCCATAGCGTGTTCGCAGCACTCGACCTCGCACTCGTAGGTGTGCTGGAAGGAGGTGCCGATGGTGATGACCCCGCATGGTCCTGGTATCTTCAGCTTTAGGTAGGTGTAGTTGGGGATGGCCATAAACTTCACGTAGCATGGTCATCCCAGGATGGCATGGTAGGTTCTGTGGAACCCAACCACCTCAAAGGTGAGGGTCTTTGTCCTATAATTGGATGGATCCCTGAAGGTGATGGGCAGATCGATTTGCCCAAGTGGCACGACCTACTTTCTAGGCACGATGCCGTGGATAAGCGCTTTGGTCGGTTGGACGCGTGATCGGTCGATGCCCATAGCGTCAAGCATTTCAGCGTACATGATGTTGAGGCCGCTGCCTCCATCCATCAGTACCTTGGTGAGCTACTTTGTGCTGATGATTGGGTCGACCACGAGCGGATATCTCCCTCTGTAGACAAAAGATGCTCGGCAGTCCTCTGAGGGGTATCCCACGAAGGTAGATTGATCGGCAGAGGTGCGCGTAATCAAGAACAAGAAGGCAACAGAGACACAAGAGTTAGACAGGTTCGGGACGTTAGCATGACATAATACCCTATTCCTATGGTCTATTGGTTTGTATTGGCTATCGTATGATATTCCTTGTGTTTTGAGGGGGGCCCTACCCGCCTTATATAGTCTAGAGGGTAGGGTTACAAGTTAGTTAGATCTAAGAGATAACCAAAAAATAATAACAGATTACAGGAATCATGGGATCGAACGTATCCTAACAGATCTCATAGCATCTTCAGGATATCGCCCTTGATGCCTTGTGGTACACGCCGAGCAGTGCCGTACACCGTAGGTCTTTGTCTTGTGGGTAGGACCGCCCCTGGCAGCACAACCCATGTAATCTACCATGGGTATCTGGGGTCGTACCCCCCCACAGCTAGTCCCCAAGTGCCTTGTATTCGCTGTGCAACATCGTCTTGAGCTTGTTCGAGCAGGTGTAAACAAAGCCGAGCAGTCAGACTCATAGTCCGTCCACTTTAATGAGTCACCGAGCAGTTGTGGACCGTCACCGAGCAGAGTATCCCAAGTAAGGCTTGCCAGAAGGATGTAAGGAGCTCAAGTTAAAAATTGAAAAATTTCTCATTGTGAACCAAGTGTGCCCACTTAGAGTCCAACCACAAGAAAGGGAGATAATCTTCTTCAACTTTGGGAGGCACGGAGTCTTCCAGATTAAAGAAAACACACTCACCACAAGGTGAAGTGTGCCCACTTAGTCCCTGAGCCTAGTAGTAGGTGACGTGGTCATGTGGTGCCAGGGTCTAGAAAATAGAAGAAAGGCAGAAGACTAGCCGAGCAGGCAACCAGTCCATGGGCTGAGCCCTGAAATGAAAAGCGCACATTCATCGCAAGGTGAAGTGTGCCCACTTAGTCCCCGAGCCTGACAGTAGGTGATGTGGTCACGTGGTGCCAGGGTCAGAAACAATAGTAACCAGAAGAAGTCCCAGTGTGGTGAGAAACCGAGCCATAATGATGACGTAGTCCCCGTGCCACAAGTGGAAATCTTGAATAAATCAAGAAGTACCGATTACTCAAATCGTGGAGAAAAAACTAGGGTAATGGCTGTACAGTAGAAATTACTGAGCCTTGATGGTATTGCGGAGAAGTCGGTGAATATTCGGTGTGCGGTACCAAGTTGCATCAAAGAATGGGCGATGTGGGCCACAGTTGCGCGGAAGCCCAAATAACGGCCCACCATGCCGCTTTGGGGAATTCAGAAGGGCGTAAATCAATATGGTGTGATTTCCCAAAAACCCTTGAATGTGAAAAGTGGGTATGGTTTCTTTATAACTACATCGCCGCACTCCGCGCTCCCACCATCTTCCTCCTCTGCCTCGTGCTCCTCCATTCTTATTCACACGCGCTCCGCCGCTAGGGCTAAAAAGCTTGTGAAAAAGGTCAGTTCTGATCTAGATCTGAGGGATGGCGCCGAAGAGGGGAGGTGGTAACCCAAAGAAGGCAGCTGCCAGGGCAAGCCATGACAATGAATGGGTGCCATCACTCATGGCAGAGATGGAGCTCAATGAGATGGTGGAGGCGGGCGTTCTTCCTAACCATATCACCACCGGATGGCATCCGGCCAACGGTGAGCCCTATTCGATGCCACACACCGACGAGCTTGTTGTGTTTGAAGATTATTTTTGGCATGGATTGGGACTTCTAGTACATCCTTTCTTGTGAGATCTATTGGAGTATTGGGGAGTGAGCTTGTGTAATCTTCACCCGAACACTATTTTGCACATTTCCATGTTTATCCATGTCGGGGATCTAATACTGGGATACCCAATGAGGTAGAGTTGATAAGTACCAACAACATTCCCAATCGAACAGGAGCGCAATGACTCCGCCTCGTCTGACCCCCGAGGGCTAGACTCCGCCTCGTCCGACCCAGCATCATCAGCACACAAGTACCCGGTGAACGTGCCAACCTCTGACACCAGCTGGTCGTGTCTGAGGCTAGCTTGGAGGAAAAGGAAGACCCGAGTCCTTCGAAGGACCTTCTATACCCTTGGTATTTTTCACCTGTAATCCCTGCTCCCCCTTTGTCTATAAAAGGGAGGACAAGGCTCCCTATAAGAGGGGGACCGAACAAATCGACTTTCAATGGACAACTCACATACAGACGAGCTCATAGAGCCTTCTGTTCCACGCACACATAGCCAAGTCACCGCCAGGCCCTTGGCATCCTTTCGACCCCTCCATCAGAGACCTAGGACCCATCCCTCTCTCGACCGTTTGTACCCCCTACTACAAACCATATTTGGTGCTAATAAAAGAAGCAGCAGCAGCGGACTGGACGTAGGGACATTCGGCCCGAACCAGTATAAACCTTGTGTCCTTTAGCACACCATTCGGACCTAACGTGCATCAATTATAAATTCACTCGCTGGTGTTTGTTCGAAACACCGACAGTTGGCATGCCAGGTAGGGGCCTTTGCGTGTTCCAAACCAGGCCACGGATGGCTAACCACGACGTCAGTTGGGTCCTAGGCGCACATGTGCGCTTCGGGAGCCTAGATTTCATCATTACGGTGGGGGGAGAGTTGGTACGGGCGAACACTGCCATCCGGTCTCAACCCTCCACTACCCTCAACCATAAGCGGCTTGGGCACCAGCTCAGCGTCTCCCTCGGACCCCAGCAGGCCAGGAAGATCCAGCGTCGCCTCGCCCCTTCCAGCGATAACGACGTGGCATGACCTTCCGGAAAGAGCCACCTCTCTCTGAAGCACCACGTATGGGGCGCCCCGACACCATTTCCGTACGGTCTCCGCAACGCCGCGGCAACCGCTTGCCACCTCATGGCACTGCGCATGGTCCAAACTCCCGCGAACAGCAAGTTCGTGGGGGTAATTGAACACGACATGGAGTCCCTCCACAAACTCCTCATCAGGGAGCCAGAATCATCCTCTAGCTCTGGCTCCAGCATGGGGAGCCATCACCCCTCCCGGGAGTGCTTCATGGCGAACACCTCCGAGGGGCACGTCGAAAGCGTCTCTGAGGGGGACGCTACTCCAACGGCCAACCCTGACATGAGGGACGAAGGAAGGGCGGCGGCCCCATCCCACGTAAGGATGGAGTAGCTGAGAGCACGAAAGCTAGAAATCAATGATGCTGGACAACAACTCGTCCGAGAATACCAGAGAATCGATGAGGAGATCAAGCGTCGCGGGGACGGTGGGCGCGCACGTGCCACGGCCCATGATGTGTACCAGAGGATCCTCACCGACGACGGAGCCCACCCTCACTTCACCCGGGCAAGCCAGAACATCGCCGCCGCAACGGCCTTGTTTCACGGCCTTCCCGAGGCCATGACGTCCGAAGATCGCCGGCCTCGCCAAGAAATCCGCACACTGCTCGAACGCGCGGCGGCGCAACAGGCGGAGACCTCGTTGTCTTGGTGACGCGAGCTCAACGCTAGCCAGCTCACGCTCTCGGTGCGTCCTGCCAAGGACGTGTCGATACACCAGACACCGCATGGCGGCAGGTAGCGTACCCCCATTCCGGTGCACCAACGTCTCGGCCGCAACCACGACGCACGCAACACCATCGACGCCCGCAGGCGCACCTACAATGATTTAGAAGAAGGAGCCAGACATGGCTACCACCCTTAGCGTGGCGGACGCTACGACAACGGCGAGGACCAGAGCCTGAGCCCCGACCTGCCAGGCCCCCAGGCCTTCGGTCAGCACATCCTCAACGCTGCTTTCCCACCAAGGTACCGACCACCTACCAATATCCCTAAATATTCTGGAGAAACCAACCCCGGGCTTTGGCTCGAAGATTACCGGCTTGCCTGTCAAGCCGGTGGTGCGAATGATGACGATTTCATTATTCGCAATCTCCCACTATTCCTGGCCGATTCGGCGCGAGCATGGTTGGAGCATTTACCGTCCAACGCCATCCAGAGTTGGGCGGATTTGAGGGAAATCTTTGTGGGAAATTTCCAAGGCACGTACAAGCGCCTCGAGAACCCATGGGACCTCAAGAACTACCACCAGAAGGCCGATGAAACCCTCCGCGGGTACATCCGGTGCTTCTCCTGGCAGTGCAACGAGCTCCCTAACGTCGCCGACGTTGACGTAATAGGAGCCTTCCTGTCCGGGACCACCTGCGAGTCTTTGGTTCACAAGCTGGGATGCAAGGGCCCACGGACCACCAAGGAGCTCTTGGACATCGCCACTAGCCACGCCTCAGGCGAGGAGGCGGTCGGGGCGATCTTCAACCATTCCAATGACAAGGCGAGGCGGGACGAGGGCGCCGACGAAGGCGCCTCCAACCGCTCTATCAAAAGAAAAATTAAGAAGCAACAGTGCGATGACTCACTCGTGGCCGCTACCGATCGTAAGGGTGGCCAGAAGCCCGCGGAGGGCACTCTGAACCACTTCGAGAAAATGCTCGAGGGGCCATGCCTGAACCACGCCTTCCCGGCCAAACATCTATACAAGGAATGTGGCCTCATGGGCAAATACTTGTCCGGAGGCCTCAACAAGGGGGAGCAGGGGAAGGAACATGTCCCCACCACAGACGACGTCGAGGAGAAGGACAACGCCTTCCCGACGCCAAACGGCGCCCTTATGATTTTCAGGGGATCAACAGCCTACGAATCCAAACGCTGCCAGAAGGTCGCACACCGCGAAGTCTATACGACCGCGCCGGCCACGCCTGCCTTCCTCCAATGGTCGGAGTCTGCCATAACCTTCGACCGGGCCGACCATCCGGATGCCGTCCCACACCTGGGAAGGTATCCGCTGGTAGTCGACCCAATCGTCGGCCCAAAGCGACTCACAAAAGTGCTGATGGACGGAGGCAGCGGCCTCAACAACATGTACGCCAAGACACTCGACGTAATGGGCGTCGACCGGTCGAACCTCCGCCCAATCCGAGCACCCTTTCACGGCGTCGTACCTGGTAAATAGGCCATACCACTTGGGCAGATCGATCTGCCCGTCACCTTCGGGGATCAATCCAACTATAGGACTGAGACCCTCACCTTTGACGTGGTAGAGTTCCCTAGAACCTTCCACGCCATCCTAGGACGACCATGTTACGTGAAGTTCATGGCCGTTCCAAACTACACCTATCTCAAGCTAAAAATGTCTGGCCCTTGCGGGGTCATCACCGTCGGCACCTCCTTCTAACATGCCTATGAATGCGAGGTTGAATGCTGCGGCCATGCCACGGCAACTGTTGCCTCCGAGGAGCTCGTCGCCCTCCAAGATGAGGTGACTGAAGAAGCACCCAACGCCAAGAAATCGGCCAGGTCGTTCGAATCAGTAGAGGGCTCTAAGGAGGTCCTCATAGACTCTAGCAACTCTGAGGGTAAAACGGTACGCATCGGTACCATGCTGTCCTCCGAATAGGAAAGCACGCTCATCGACTTCCTCCGTGACAACAAAGACATTTTTGCGTGGAAACCCTCTGATATGCCAGGCATCCCGAGGGAGGTCACCGAGCATGCCTTGAACATCCGCCCGGGCTCTAAGCCAGTAAGGCAACGCCTATGCCGCTTTGACGAGAAGAAGCGCAGGACCATCGGCGAAGAGATAGCAAAGCTATCAACCACTGGGTTCATCAAGGAAGTATACCACCCAGAGTGGTTAGCTAATCCCATCCTTGTGCGGAAGAAGAGCGGGAAATGGAGGATGTGTGTTGATTACACAGGTCTCAACAAAGCGTGCCCAAAGGATCCGTTTCCTTTACCACGTATTGACCAAATAGTCGACTCGACCTCGGGGTGCGAAACCCTCTGCTTCCTTGACGCGTACTCTGGATACCATCAAATAGCGATGAAAGAATCTGACCAGCTCACGACGTCTTTCATCACCCCCTTCGGATCGTACTGCTACGTCACAATGCCGTTCGGTCTAAAGAATGTTGGGGCTACGTACCAGCGATGTATGCTCAAATGTTTCGACGACCTTCCTATGTTACATTTGCAAACATTCTCTAGTGTTTTCCGGTCTCCTCATATCCAAGTTCTAAGGACCAAGATTTCGAGAGCTAATTCTGACAAACAACTAGGTAGGACTGCGAGAGACCCACGCCCGGCTGCGACCTCTTTGCTCACCAGCGTAGTCAGAATTACTTCACCCGCACTCCTAGTTCCTTATGGCTTGATCCATGGGGAGGATCTGAGGGCACTTATGCCTCTTCTGTAGGAAGAGAAAGCTGAAAAACTGTTTGCCACAACAAAGGACGAAAATTTGTTCATTCTTCGCACAAATTCACCACTTACAAAGTGATTCCATCGCAAAAAGGACCAATGTACTCGAAAATTAAGAGAACTGTTTACTCAGGGGCTCCCCCACGAAACTCACCCAATTGCAGTTTCTCCCTAGTTTTATTACAAGTACTACGGCGGCCGCCGCGCCAAGCTCTCCATCGGCAACGACCTGGCGGTACACGGGCCAGTTCGTCTACTGCGACCGCCATGACATGCTCTCCATCGGCGATGTCTCGCCGATCCGTAGGACCCCCGAGGGCATCGTCATCTGCAACATCGAGCACCACGCCGGCGACTGTGGTACCTCTTCGCCGAGGCACCCAGGGACTACGCCATCGTCATCAGCCACAACCTCAACAACGGCGTCTGGATAGGGGACGCCCACCGCTAAAGGAAAGCCACCAAGAACGACGGCGAGGCCAATGACGCTCGGCACCTTCCGGTGTCCCTCCTCCTTCGACAACGGGGACCCCTTCTCGGCAAAGACAACCCGCACCATCTCATCTACGTTGAATGACCTCCGACTCGACATCACACTTCGGATTCACGAACGAATCAGTGAGTTTCTCTCTCTCTGGCATTACCCTTCCTCACTCAGGAACCGCCGCGATGGACTAACTCATCCGGTGGAAAGAAAGAAGAAGAAGAGGTAGCGGCTCAGAGGTAGGCCAAACGAGACGGGACGAGAGCTCCCTTCCCCTCCCTATTTAAAGAGGGAGGCGCTGTAGCTAAGGAAAGACGAAAGGTTGGGACAAAAAACTCTCTCCCTTCCCCTACTTAATGCAGATATGAAATCGACGTTGACGGAAAGCCGAGGGGACGTGCCTCATCCCGCTCCCGACGCAGCCGATCGATCAACACGGCATCTTGATCCGCCCTCCACTGAAGGTCCGAGGACCTATCCTCAGCCTCCCGCCTGAGATCCCGCTCCATCTCCAGCTCGCTCAGGACCTCGGCGGCCCGCTTGCTGGCCTCGACATCCTTCCGTACCAGCTCGTCCCGCTCCTTTTTGATCTGGGTGGCCTCCTCGTCGTCCAGCTTCACCCTTGCCGCTAAGTCCTCGAACATCCTGTGGGTCTCCTCCGCGTCCCGGCACGCCGGGGCCTCCCGCTGCTGGGCGGCAGCAAGCTGCGCACCCATGTCTCCTCGCAGCCGGGCCTCCTCAATAAGGCGATCCCACTCCGCCTTCTGCTCGTGGAGGAACTGGGATTTGTTCCGACTATGAGCAACAAGGATCTAGAAAGAAAACCGGCATTAAGAAATACGAAAACACAAAAGCACTTGAAGAAAGAAGGAAGAACGAACGGATACCTGGCTAGTAGGAACGAAGATTTCACGTAGGACCCCTCTGGCCTGGTCCAGGGCATTCATCATGGTCGAAAGCCCAATGTCGAGACTCTCCTGCTCCATGCTTTCGGCATGATCGTCGAGCGTGAAAAGGGCCGACGTCGGGTCCTGAGCAACCCTCCATTGAAGCGGCGGCTCGCCCCGCATGGGGGAATGGCTGCCTCCCGACAAGATGGCTGGGGGCGACTCCCTCCTGGTCCTCCACACCGCCACCATGACGCCCGAGGACCCCCCGACCAGGTCCTCCTCCATCTGGGCCGCCTCAAACGCCACGGGTGGATCCACCGGCGGTGCCAATCCCGTCACCCCCTCGGACGCCACAGTGGCGACACCTGGCCCCGCTAGGCTTGTCGTGGCCGCGGTCATCTCCACCTGGGCCTCTGATGGCATGGACTACACCGCACCCTCGGACACCACCATGGCTACGTCCGGCTGCTCCCGGCACGACGTGGTCGCATCCACCTCCACCGGGGCCTCTAGGGGCACGGACCGCACTACGCCCTTGGGCACCACCGTGGCTAGGCCCGGCTGATCCTGGCTCGGCACGGTCACGACCATGACCACTGGTGATACAGGACCCTCGACCAGCGGTACAGCACCCGCCATGGACGTTCTCGCCTGCTCGGCGGCCACCAAAAGCGTGGGTGCCACCACGACCGCCGTTGAGCCGGTCAGCATGGCCACGGCATCATCACCACTCCTGCCCAAAGTAGGAGCAACATTGGCCAATGCCACCCATCCCACCTAGCGGGCAAGGCTCTTCTTGGGCACCGGTCCCAGAGGGCGGCCCGTCCGCAAGAATCTGCACAGTGGAGAAAAGCATAAAGTCAAGATAGAAAAATGAAACAGAAGAAAACACAGGGGAGTCAGTGGCTTACCCTGACGCCCTCGGCCGGCGGGGTTGCTTTGGGGATGAACCCCTAGACCCCTGCCCGGACTCGATGGGGTGAGACCGCTTCGAAGCTGCCTCCCGCTCCCGGGTAGGGGAATTCACCTCCCTCATGACCGAGGGCGCGACAGCAGAGCCACCCCTCTCGGTCGACACCTCGGGCGGGGCATTAGAACCGCCTCCCTCTGTCAGCTCACGGGGCGCGGCGTCAGAGCCACCCCCCTCCATCAGCACCCCAGAAACCTCCTTGGATCCGGCCACCCACCGATCTTCTGCCGGCACCCCACGCGAAGCGACGGACTCTTCGGCTCCAACTACCGCCGACCTCGCAGACTCGCTTCCCTCCGCGTGGGACGAAAGGGGTTCCTACGCAGACGGAGGGGCACTGGTCAGCATGCCCTCATCCTCCAGGATGCCCCAATCCACATCAGCAGCAACCTCATCATCATCATCATCGTCATCATCATCGTCGTCATCGTCGTCGTCGTCGTCGCTGCTTACATCCTCTCCTCGATCCCGTGCTTCCTGCTTCCGCTGCTTCTCCTATTTTCTCTACTCCCTTACCTGCTTGTCCCACTCGGCCGCGATGCGATTCACCATCGCCACAACATGGTCCTTCGGCAGCAGGACCGGGCAGTCCTTGAAGATTAGCCTCCTCGGCTGGTCCTGCCATCCCAAAAGTTGATATCAAAAAGGTCGGAAACTCAAACGACAAGGGAAGCACGGGGAAGAAAAAACTTACAAATTCCAAAAACCCTGGTTCTAGCCGCATTGGGGGATGCCCCAGCACCAGATACACATGTTCGAGGGTGGAGCCGGTGGTGTCCTTCGGAAGCTCCATCGCCTCCTTGATATGCTGCGCTACCTCGAAAGGAGCAAGCGCCTCATCAGCGAGCACCGTTCCCTCGAACGACTCTCCAAGAACCATCCGGTATAGGGGGAGCACGCGCGCCATTAGCGGCGCCACCCTCCTCGCATGGTAGGCACCAATAATCCCAGACCCCTTCACGCCCCGGACCTTCAGAGAGCGAATGGCGGCAAAAAGGTCGGCAAGGTGTTTCTTCGCCGGCGTCGGGCAACCCCACAGCCATGGCTTCGGGGCCTCGACGGTAAGACGCCTAGAGTACCTCGGCAAGGTGGCGCTCAGGTCATCCTTGACGTAAAACCACTACGAATGCCACCCCTTATTTGAGGTCGACAGACGCATCAGCGGGTAGTCCTTCGACCGAGTGGGGCGCAGATGAATACTGGCATAACCCATCGGCATGTTCACATCCTCCCCCCACAATCTTCCTCTTTGATAGGCTGACGGTGAAGAAGTGCCGCCACAAATTGAAGTGGGGATAGATCCCCAAGAAACCCTCACACAGGGCAACAAACGCCGCCATGTGCTGAACACCGTTGGGGGTAAGATGCTGCAACTCCACCTGGTACTAATCTAGCAACCCCCGAAGAAATCTATGCGTGGGTATGGCAAATCCCCGCTCATGAAAGACGGCAAAGGACACGACGTACCCTTCGGGCGGTGCCGGCTCATTCTCCTCGCCGGGCAGCAGCCACTCCCCGACGGTGGACAGCGGGCGGAGGAGGCCATGGCGGACGAGGCCCTCCAAACACCAAGGAGTAATGCCGGATCTACCCCATAGCTCCATCGAAACACCGGGAGGAAGGTGGGTGCGAGCTCAATGGGGGCGACAACACGAATGCGAACTCGACGGCGGTAGTGAACGAGGACGCGGACCCAACGGTGGCAGCAGTACTAGCGTGGGAAGCTAGGGCGATTGGCGGCGAGGGTTGCAGATGCGAAGACGAGGGGGCAGAGTACGGAACCCTGGGGGCGAACCCCACGGTTTTATAGTGGCGATGGATGCGAGAAGGGCAACCATCCGCCACGATCTCCGGGCCTACCACGCGCACCACCGCGTCATGTCGCGGGACACGCGCCTGCAATCCCTATCCGCTCCCACCAAAATCGCGCCGAACGGTTCATCTTCCTAGGTGATCGGACTCTTCTCCAAACAGAGGAGACTTGGGCCAAAAAGACTTCCTTCTCTGGTCCGTCTAGGCCCAAAAAGACCAGGGCCAGCCCAACCATCTCAACAGACGTCTCAAACAAGGGACGGGCCTGCAAAAGACAAAGACTCCGGTACGCGAGCACCAATGGGACTTCAACTTCTTAAAGTCCAAACCCCGGCCAAGCTAATCCCGGGTGACATCCCCGCAAACAGGACCCCATGGTTTCCTCAAAAGCTATCCAGCTGAGAAAAGCTGAATCTCACTGTCCTACCCACAGAGGGTCCAAAAACACCCCTCGGGCGATTCTACCCGAATCACCCGGGGGCTCGGGGGCTACACCCATCGGGTACGCTCGCGTGCACCCTCTGGCAAACTCGAACACCCTCTAGTGAGCCGGGACACCCCTCGGGCGTCGTCTACTTTGGTTGGCTGATAGAAGCCTAGACGGAATGTGTTTTCGACTAGGGTTCTAGGCGTGGCATGGTGATCGCAGATCCCACTATAGATATTGCTCAGCAACCGCTTCCCTTGTTCAACGGGGATGCAGCGCTGCAAGATCCTAGTGTGGGTTCACTTGTAGAGCTCACCGTCAATAAGGACAAAAGATTTGGCACGATGTGCAAGCTGCTGAGCCTCCGTCTTGTCCGTTGGTAGCACCTCGTGGAGAAGGTAGTTGAGGTAAGGCATCCTCCAATTGGCTAGAGGGTTAGGCTCTGTCGCTGGATCCTCGTCAAGCTCAATGACTTTGGGGTTGGATGGAGCCGACGGCTGGTTAGCCCTAAGCCCAGGGCAGGCGGCCCGTCACCGGCTTGTTTTGGCTCCTCGTAGTAGACTGAGGGCTTGTGCTGATCGCTGGTGAAGATGCCTGTCGGCACTAGCTCTCGGCTAGACACCACCCTCGCCAGCGTGTTGGCTGCCTTGTTGAGACGCCTCAAGATGTGATTGAGCTCGAGGCTATCAAACTTGTCCTCCAGCTGGTGGACTTCTCAGCATTATGTAGCTATCTTGGTGTCATAGCAGCTTGACTCCTTCATGACTTAGTCGATGACCAGCTGGGAGTCGCCCCGGACGTCGAGGCGTCAGATACCCAACTCGATGGTGATGCGCATGCCATTGATGAGTGCCTCATATTCGGCCATATTGTTGGAGGAGGGGAAATGGATGTGAACCATGTACCTCTTGCGTACCCCAAGGTGCGAAACAAAGACCAGCTCCATGTCGGTGCCTTTCTTCATCAGCGATCCATCAAAGTACATCGTCTAGTACTCCAGGTCGACGACTGCTGACGGCATTTGGACCTCGGTCCATTCTACAATGAAATCAGCCAGCACTTGGAATTTGATGGCCGTCCGAGAGGCATACAAAATGCCTTAACCTATCAACTCGAGCGCCCACTTTGCGATTCTCCCCGTGACATACTAGTTTTGGATGACCTCACTGAGGGGGAAGGACGTCATGACCATCATTAGATGTGACTCAAAGTAGTGACGTAGCTTTCTCTTAGCGATGAGGACGGCATACAGAAGCTTCTAGATTTGGGGGTAGCGGGTCCTGAAATCAAACAGGACCTCGCTAATGAAGTACACATGGTGCTGCACTTTGAGGGTGTGTCCCTCTTCTTATCGCTCCACCACTAGGGTAGTGCTGACCACTTGCATGGTGGCCACAATGTAGAGCAAAAGTGGTTCTCCATCGGTTGGAGGAACTAGGATCGGAGCCTTCGTCAGGAGCTGTTTGACCGTGTCAAGCGCCTCCTGGGCCTCGGGCGTCCATTCAAAATGGTCAGCCTTCTTCAAAAGCTAATAGAGGGGGAGACCTCATTCACCGAGGCACGAGATGAAGTGGCTGAGCGTGGCGAGGCACCTTGTAACTCATTGTACCCCCTTCATGTTCTGAATCGGGCCCATCCTTGTGATGGATGAGATCTTCTCTGTGTTGGCTTCAATGCCATGCTCAGAGACGATGAAACCAAGCAGCATACCCCTCGGGGCCCCAAAAATGCACTTCTCAGGGTTGAGCTTAATGTTGTTTGCTCAGAGTTTTGTGAAGGTCTGCTCAAGGTCAGCTATGACCTGGTCAGCCCATTTGGACTTGACCACAATGTCATCTATGTAGGCCTCAATAGTTCACCCTATGAGGTCATCGAAACACTTGAGCATACAACGCTGGTACGTAGCCCCTATGTTCTTTAGACCGAACAACATTGTGATGTAGCAGAACGATCCGAACGGGGTGATGAAAGATGTCGCAAGCTGGTTGGACTCTTTCATCGCGATTTGATGGTACTCGAAGTACGCATCAAGGAAGCAAACGGTTTCGCACCCTTAGGTAGAGTCGGCTACTTGGTCTATATGTGGCAAAGGAAATGGATCCTTTGGACATGCCTTGTTGAGACCCGTGTAGTCTACACACATTCTCCATTTCCCACTCTTCTTTCATTCAAGGATAGGATTGGCTAACCACTCTGGGTGGTATACTTCCCTGATGAACCTTGTCGCCAATAGCTTTGCAATCTCCTCGCTGATGGCCCTACGTTTCCCCTCGTCGAAGCAATACAGGCGCTATTTCACCGGCTTGGAGCCTGGCCTGATCTTCAAGGCATGCTCGGTGACTTCTCTCAGAATGCCTGGCATGTCCAAGAGTTTTCACGCAAAGATGTCTCTGTTGGCGCGGAGGAAGCCGAAGAGCGCGCTTTCCTATTCGGAGAAAAGCGTGGTGCCAATGCGCCCCGCTTTGCCTTTGGAGACACTGGGGTCTATGAGGACCTCCTTGGCGCCCTCCATAGGCTTGAAAGACCCGGCTGACCGATTAGGGTTAGGCGCTTTGTAACAGAACCGCCCAATTTATACAAGATCAAGTATGGCTGTCCCCGCTAACACGTTGACACACACATACTTTCACTCATATAAACCCGGTAGTCCACCAAGTGTCCCGAAAGACCTCGATAAATCAACATCACAACCAAGATCGCGTGATTAAGCAAATACACATCACATACGCAGAGTTGCAGCGAAAATAATATAATAAATGGGTTCACAAATAATAGTACAAGTTTGGGTTTCAAAACCGCTTAGTGAAAACAATCATAGCTTTCAAATGATTACATTAATATAAGTTCCAAATATATTGCTAGCATAAGTGACATCATCCGACAAAAGCATATAGACGAGAAGTAACTATAGAATCACCGAGCCACCGGTGGTTAGCCACCATCTTCACAGGCCGAGAACTTCACCTGCAACATGGTGGGATAAACCCTAAGTACGAGAAGGTACTCAGCTAGACTTACCCGTCAAAACCAGAAATAAAGGACACCAAGGGTCATGCAAGGCTTATGAGGTGGGCTAGCTTGACACAGTTGCATAAAAGAGCTTATGAATATAGTGACCAATTTAAACTTAGCATCAAGTTTATCATCATTTACCTATCCACTAGATTAGCACCTGTACTAGAGCACTCACTTATTAGGAGCAATCAATATTAACCATAGCAGGTATAATAAGGCTGTCATCATCATATCATCATTCTGAACCATTATGTTATTTAGTGTATCTACTTTGGAGATAAGCCCGTCAAGTTCTCACTAACCAGGAGAGACGGCGACTCGAATCGAATTACAACTCAGCTGAGGGGGTATTCCTAACTCTCACCCTGGCATACTTTGCAAGGGTAGCTGTGGGTCACCTTTGGGACAACTCAGGAACCAAATTCATGGGTTTGATCAGCGCCAGCACTCTCAGGGATTACCCTTCTGCCAGGACGATTAGGACTTTTAAATCACCTGCCCTTGGACTCACGCCTATGGCTCCCTTCCGAGGCGCACTTTATACTTATCGACTCCCGGCCTGAGGTGAGCTACTCAGCTTCATGGTCGGTCTTCAGACATGGCCAACTAAGAGAGAGGCATGAGTTCAACATGAATAGGAAATGCTCCAAGATTCAGTCCTTAAGCGACACAGACGGAGTCACTACAAACCGACAAGCCTCCGCCCGGTCTTTATTTCAAATTAAGATAGGTTCTTTTCCACGATAGCAAATATAGCCAACCATGCCATATGTATATTCCTATATCTCGCAGGTGACAGGAAATCACCTGACTTCTACCGCGTTTAAGCAGGGCTAAGAACTACACGAGCCTAAGCTACATAGGATTCAGGGTATCAATATCTGGACAAGGATTGGATAACCAATGCAGCAAGTGTTTGCATCCAACACTTAAACTTAATGCAACAATATATATATGTAACAATAATACTTTAACTGCATTTCGGAAATTAAGAGGCTTAATATGCTCCGGGGCTTGCCTAGGATCCAACATAAGTCAGTTCAGTTAGCTTGCACCGTACTGGTGACATCTCAGGTCCTAGCACTTGCTTAGTCCTTCCATCTTCGGGATAGATCCATCAAACGCTGTCTTCGGGTTTGGCTCCAACATCTCATCCTTCACGTGGTGCATCTAGCGTACCTAGATGAGATGCAATATGCAAGTGCATAAATATGAAGAATAGTACCATGAGACGCATCACAAAATAGCAAGCAAGACAAACATAATTTACACTAACACACTTAAGTAATTTGCGATGCTTAACTTAAACATCACACAATCTATCATGCTAAGATGGCAAAGAAGACGACAACACCAAGCATGACACAAGTTTCCCAAGATCTCAGGTGCTCTAACTCAGTCATCATTCAAGGCATAAGTCACACTTAACAATATACAAGCAAACACTAAAATTGGAATCTGCCAATTTCTGGACATGCAAACAGCAGCTACAAGATTTAGCTATAACTGGAGTTACACAAATCCAAATGACTTGCAAGAAGACATTTTGGAAATATTATGACATTTTATACAATTCATCTTTAATCATCTTAGCATGATTCTCCAGCTAACTAAATCAAATATACCCATTTATAGACACTGGTCCACAATTGACAGAGAGCAGCCATTTCTGAAGCCCAACTTTAAACAGGCATCACTCACCAACCACAAGACCAAATACCACCAAATTTTAACAGAAGATAGACACATGAATTATATACAACTTTGTTATTATCACCAAAAGCTAATTCTACTATTAAGAAGACCCCACAATAAGAACAAGGAAACCCTCTCTCGGTTTGGGCAGAAACAGCCACAGAGATTTAAGCAAGTATAACTCAAGATCTACTTAACCAAAAATCATGATATTTAGCTTTTTGAAAATCTTAATAAAAGTACTACAATTCATGTATTATCATGAATTCATGATTCATAACTTAACTAAGCCAATTAATTCAAGCATGCAGGACTATTCAGAGTTGAAGCAAAGCAATACAGTACATTTGTTATTTTTATAACTCTTAAAATATAAATCCTACACTTCTGACATTTTTACGAGAGAACAACAATCACCTTATGAGCACTCCATAAAAATTTCACATTTATTTGAGCAAAATAACTACAGTTATGAAAAAGACATACAACTAGCATTCAAAACCTAACTGCATAAATCTATTTTTACAGCTAAACCTTTAAACTAAAACATGTAATATTATAGATCTAGTGCATAGATAATTTCACAAGGATTCCAAAAAGTCCTCATTTACTATTTTACGAGTTTTGTACAAATTACTACGAATTTTCAAAGTGGAGCATTGAAATCTGTAAAACCCAGAGAAAAGGAATTGAAATCTTGCATCGGGGTCCCTACGGAAAATATAAATCAAACGTCAGCGAAGAGGTCCTCCTGAGAACTATTCACATGTGTCACAACTTCATAGAAAGAACCTTCCCTTTTCTCGAATTCGAGCGCGAAGTCCTTCCATCTTCTTCAGACTGACTGAGCAGAGAACATCGGGCCGGCCGGTGGTCGATTCGGCCGGCTGGAGAGGGGCATCGGCGGCCAAAAGGGTGGTGCTAGGGCTTGGCCACGGACAGCCGTGGCCATGCCTGGCCTTGGCCAGCCAAGCTGCAGGCAGCAGCTGCGCAGCCGCTGAGCAGCGCCAGGACGGCATGCCGGCAGTAGCAGCTTCGGCGACAGCAAGCAGTGCGGCGAATCCGGCCGGAGAAGAGACGGCGGCGGAGCAGCAGCGCGGCGTGCCTAAGCACTGCAGCAGAGGAGGAGAGGGAGCAATGCTATAACAGCAGCGGCAGCTCAAGCTTCGCTCGGCATCAAAGGTGGCCATGGCCATAGCGAGAGGCAGGGAGCGAGAGGGGCGGTGGAGAGGTGAGAGAGGAGGCGAGGGCCACTCGGGCGCTCGGTTAGAGGGGCAGGGGCACTCGGCAACGCGTGGCGCAGAGCTTGGACGCGCGTCAGCCATGGCGGGGCACGCTCCGGTGCATGGCTGCCACGGCGTCATTTCGCCGAACACGTGGCGCGCATCGCGGTGCTCGACTTGGAGGCCGTGATAGGGATGCTTGCGTGCTGAACTGGGCTATGGCCCTTGAATAAAAATTGTTCCACTTCTGACGATCTACAAACTTTATTAAGGGATCATAGACATTGGGGCAATAGATTAGCGGTTAATGACACTCGAAGATGGCAGTGTCAGTGCATTAACGGCGATAAACAACCTCTAGAAATTGATTGGCAAAATGAAGTCAACTAAGTGTCATCTTTATACATGCTCTTCTCCATCATGTATACTCCAACTTTTATTTTGTGACCTGCTCACTTTGCTTAACAAAATCACAAGAACGCAAGATGCCAATGGCGACGACGATGAATTCCAGACTTAGAAAAATTCTATGTCTGAAAACAGCCGCTGATTCAATTTCTAGCCTCTGTTTGACTTAGTTTCAAGTTGATCTAGCTCTTGTTCCAAAAACAAAGTTTGTTCTACTCTACTCAATCTTCAACTTTTATTTAAGGTGCAACTCCATGCAAGCACTGTAAGTGGTTGGTCAACATAGGTCAAAGTATCGTCACTGTAAAGTTTAAATTAGAGTTATTGACCGATTGAGGCATTTTCTTGACTTCTGCTCAACATGAACCCTTCATGACTTTTGTTGTAGAGTTCAATTAGAGTCATTTGGGCAAGGCTGCAAGGTTTGGTTGATGACCTACATTTCCATTCACTTAATAGTGCAATTCAAGCACTTAGTAAAGTCATTCCAATAAGGATATAACTTATCATTTCATGTGACTTTTTCATTCCAAACTTCATGAAACTTTTCTAGTGATCCATATAAATGGGTATTGATGTGAGACACATGAAGATATTCCAATAACACCAGCCAAGCATATATCTTTAAAAGGGCCTATATGTAAAGCAAGGGTGCAATATCCGAGTTTAGGTTGGGGCTCATTCCCATAGGTTTGACCTTGACATCTCCATCACCACTGAACATGTCATAGTTGAGCTCAAACCCATTGCTTAACTGGTGACAAACACCTGGGGCGTTACAGCCCTCCCCCCTTAAAGGAATCGCGTCCCGAGATTCGGTGCGAAAGACTTTTAAGGGAAGAGAAACTTGTCATCCAGTTTCCAACATCAGCGATAGCTTTAGGCTACATAGCTTCCAGCATCTGAGGGACCAAATTGGTCAAGACAGCTTACTATACTTGTTCCTTGTAGTAAATTTTTGTCAAAAGAATTTCGTTCATTGGCTTCCATAAAGCATTGTTACATTGGGAGGAATCCAAGATAGCACTGTCCTACGTACTTCATCCTTGATGTACGAAGAGTGATACAAGTGTAGACTAAATACTTGTAACATCTACTTCCCTAGTGGATATAGCATAGACCTATGGACTTTGCACTAGATCGCAGTCGGTTGATGGATATTCCTTGCAACGGTGCTATATTTGTTCCCAAGGGTTGAAAAGCAGTTCTCTACTAAAGTAGCTCGAGCACAACTTTTCGTAAAGGATGTGATCATAGATGGGGTAAACATTGTTGAGGGTATAAGAAGCTAGTTAACCAATATCCAAACTGGTTCTAGCGGTGCACTGACTCATACGTCAACTGATGGAAAGCTACATAATGTTCCATGTGTGCAGTGCTCTTTCTCTGATAACAACACTGTATTACCTAAGTCTGTTGAGTGAGCGGTGAATGTGATAGCTGACTCTGTTGACTCAGCGTTTTTGACGACCATTATTTAAGGGAATTCTCGTATCCCAGCGGCAACAGTTATCTGAGTTGTATCTGAGGCAACCCCTTGGGTAAAACACATGGAAGACACCTTAGGCATGTCAGCATTGGAGAACCATTGATGCAGAAGGATGTTAGCGAGGCTTAGAGGGCAACATAAGTTGCAAGTAATCACAAAACTAGGGACTAGTTCACTACCAAGCAGGTTAAGTACAATTTGCCTTCGTGGTGCAGTTGCACAGCAAGTTGGGTTTACTTGCATCGTAGCAAAACCAGCTTTCTTAAACTATATTTAACGTCGAGGCTTCCATTCTTAGGCCAATCGATATCTCAAAAACCATAATCCAAAAATCTATGGTTTGACACCTTTCCAATTACTTTCGAATTGCAAGGGCACAATTTGACTTCTAGAACACCTTGACTGCTCACGCATTGCTGATCTAAGAGGGCAAAAGCAAGGCACATAGGGGTGCAATTAGTCTCCTCAAGGGTATGGAGGGTTGCCTAACAGCAATACACCTACAAGTTGTAATTTCTTGGCATGAATTACAAACACAACCGTCTAATGCAAAGGATGATCGTAGTCACAGCGAAATTGCAGATTCTATACCCTTTTGTTTTCTATTCATATCTCACAAACTACTGCTCCCATATGCACAAATTTTGGTGGGCATGTAGATCCATGGGTCTTCTAACTACTCACCAAAATTCAACTCGACCGGACACCGTTTGACCATACAAACAATTCATCTACCAAAACTGCTCTGTTCTGAAATGGCAACAAACCGAGCTGACAAGATATATCTCAAATCTGATGTTTTACTCAACCAATACTCAAGCCAACTTAAGACATTGAAGGGTCCTAAGCAAGGAATGAGATCACCAAGTTTGGGGTCAATCCAACTTTGTTTGAGTCACTAATCGCCGGCTTGAAGATAACCGGTTTAGTGCCACAAAATCTGGATAGATTTCGTGTTCTCACTTTTCTTTGCTTCACACATTGAGGTGTGTGTTTTGCACTCTCTAACCTTTCTCATAGCTGAATATGGAGGCTATAGTCTTCCTGACATGTTTCTTAGGTAACAATTTCCGCCGTTGATCTAGACACCAACTTGACGATGCACAAGCATTGGACTTGTGGGCTGTTTTCGCAGGGCACAAAGCATTATTCCACATGTAGGGCATTCCTACAGAGACAAGGAACCGTTTCTGAATATTCTCTGGTACTTGGTCCAATAGAACCTTGAACAAATCCGTTTGTGGTACTTAAGGGCACAATGATGCTGATCAAAACTAGGCACATGCTTTAGCTAGCTCCTTACGTAGCCGATACAACGTCTTGTACTATCTACGTGGTTGTCCAAGATGGAATTGACGTGATAGCATAGGTTTTGGAAAACAAAGCAGTAGTTGCATTGCTAAACGTCCTTGTTGTTTCTTTGCTTAACATCGTCCTTTGAGACATAGCCTTCATAGCTACCAATAAGTCGCTACCTAGCTGGAGATTAACCTTACTATGGGTAACTAATCAATTGTCTCTCAACACTCAAAGTTCCAAATTCTTACTCTTGACCACAACAATAATTGCAATCGAGGCACAAACAGACGGTTGCCAACGAAGTCTGCAGATAAGGAGTCACACTAGAGATGGTTGATTTCAACTGTATGATCATCATGCACCTACAGATCAAGAACTTGAATGGGAGGTTCATGAGCACCCGGTGACCTGTTACACCACATGATATCGCCATACATTATCATTAGATTGATAACTTGTCCAACATTAAGTGTTGGGTACCATTCTGATCCAACATGGATGACATAAGTTGTTCACTAGGTGACGGACGTCAATACTAGGTCAACCAAGTGGAGTCACTTGTCTACCACCTCTTGTAGTCTGTTAATGTTTATGTCAGTGACCAGTTCTTCAAAGGGTATCCTTTTTGTGACTTCAAAAGGAAGCTCTACTACTTTCGGTCTGATATATGGATCTTCAATAAGATATAGAGAGATAACCAAGGAAGAGCTCACGTGAAAATAACACATCGGTGTAGTTCGGCAATGGATCATGACTAGAAACCTTGATACTAGCACGCACCCAGCAGCACAACCATGCGTCGGCCGCCCACAAGGAGGCCCTAGGTTCCGTCGTGGCACCATAGATCGCTAATCGTGGCACCATTACTGAACATACAACCAAAGTAAAACTTCTAGTGGCACCAATTAGATTGTAAGAACAAGCATTGTGCAAAAGAGGGATAGCAAACAAGGATAGTCACAAGGTTAGGAATCAACAAGGAGGCGATCAGAAGATCAAAACACAGCGTAAAAGAACATAGCCTAATTGCCAAAGGCAACTAAGCAGGAGACTCTTGCTTAATTTCCATATACACCTCGTGTCCACCAAAGTGATTACCAGATAAAGATTAACATGAGATTTGGTCCTGTCGAGCAGCAACAGGAGATCAAGACTGATAAACATCCAGAGACTTGAAGGAGTTGGAGACAAAACAAACGAGATTCAAGGGACAAAGCCATTGCACTGACTAGGGATTCAGTTGATAAAGCAATGACATGATCTGTGAGGAAAAGGTTCCAAAGCCAGGGCAGATAACGATTAGCGTTGCACTAGCTCATCAGTAGGAGAAAGAGCAATGAGGTCTAATAAGGATTTTTGCAGCAGGGTCCTCCCACACAGGAGCGGAACAACCACGAAACATGCAAGCATTCAAGGGAACTAAGCTTGGGACTAAGGTCAAGCAAAGGCATAGATAAAGTCTTCGTAGCACAACGTTCAAGGCTAGCAACCACGTGTACAGGCTCAGGTTCCTAAGAGAGAACTTAATTGTAGATGACAACCCTGAGATTACCAAAACTTGGACGCTGCTCCAGGATAGCGCTCTTCCACACTCATATGCTTACCGAGGGCAAAAGGGTGACAACTACGGCACTACCTAGATAACGAGCATCCACGCCTACATCATGGTCTTAAGTGAGCATTTCGAAACACTCAATCCAATTAGCTTAAATGGCTATTACGAAGCACAAAGCTCGTACATAACAAGCAGTCACCTACAACAACACCACTACACATATCAGGCAAACACATGGTGGTAAGGCACTATTATCTTTTATTTCCCTTTTTACTAAGTAGGTGGATATCTCTACAAAACAAGTTTTACTTACATTTAGCAATTTAGTTTTCGAAGGGGTGAGTTTTTGCCAATTAATAACTTGTCATCTATTTCCTTTGGAAGCAAACATACAAGACAAAACTAATCACACACTACCTTCAAGCATAGCTATTCAAGCAGCATGGGACAAGGCATTTTGTCTAGCTTCACACAGGGAAGATAGTAACATCACATTGATCACAAGTTACTTAGTATTAGAACAAGGTGAGGGAAGCATATTTATGCACAAGCACAATCATGATGCATGCTCGTCCTATTCGTCCTCACGAAATTGCCAGCCTAAGGTGGCAATCATGTTCTATGTCGGTGGCATAACACGTACTCTCTTGACATATAGCTAGTCATCAGCTATATTCAATCTACGCATTCGTGGTTAGCGTACCTATAGGCAATTTCATTGCAGCCCATCCCCACAAGAGATAAATAAGCACACAATGAAAGCAGTAAACTAAGATACTCTGCATATATACATCCCCAAATGTATATACTTCGATATCCATAGCTACCCGATAAATATACCTGCAATTAAGTACCTTCATATATACATGTGTGTGACATGTAAATATTCCAGTAACCACAGCTAACTCTCCCCTAGACCGACAGTTGGACGGTCATGCTCTCACAACTCCCACTTACCTGAGCATAGAGGCAATTGATCCATACATTACCATTCAAGTGAATGGCATCCATACAATAGCACGTCGTATGGACGACGAAAGTAAAAACACCCATGTTAGTACTTAGATAGCCACCTAATGGTCCTTAACTGGGCATAAAGGAGGATGTCGCTAGCATAGTTTTGCAAATAAGTTTTGACAATTTTGTTTGTAGCTAAAGTTTTAGTCAAAATAGGCTTTTTAAAACCAAAACTTTATTTTTTAAAACGACGTACATGACAGTATTATGCTTCATCTTGCTCTGATGCCAGCTGTAATAGAACCGCCCAATTTATACAAGATCAAGTACGGCTATCCCCGCTAACACGTTGACACACACATACTTTCACTCATATAAACCCGGTAGTCCGCCGAGTGTCCCGAAAGACCTCGGTAAATCAACATCACAACTAAGATCGCGTGATTAAGCAAATACACATCACATACGCGGAGTTGCAGCGAAAATAATATTATAAATGGTGTCGGTGTTTCAGACCGGGGGTCCTCTACCAACTAGTGAATTTGAACTGTGTGTGCCCCTAATCCCGGATGGTGATGCAAAGAGACACAAGGTTTATACTGGTTCAGGCAATCGATGCCCTACGTCCAGTCTGAGAGATCGATCTTGTATTCCTTGCACCGAAGCGCTAGTAGTAGGGGGTTACAAGCACAGTGAGAGAGGGAGCTAATCCCAGGTCTCGGCGAGGTGTCGTGTGGGCTGCTTGAGACGTTGCTCTCAGGCGGCTGGGATGTGCCTGTGTGAGCTACCAGGTGTTCTCCTTATTTCTTTTTCTCCTCTTCTAAGGGGCCCAAGTCCTCTCCTTTTATAGTTGAAGGGAGGACAAGGACAGTACATGTGCTGACTATACGGCATCGTGCCAACAGGGGCGGTGTGTCTGAGCCCTGTGGCCTGTTCCTGTGGCGGCATGGTCGTCGGAGTGGTTCGTCCTTGGAGCACTGGGGCGACGTGCTGGTCACGTCCGACCCTGTGCATCATGGGAGCTTCTGGGCTACCTAGGAGCAGGTGCGGCGGCCAGGACGTGGATCGCTGTGGATTGGCGGCGCGTGAGGCCGAGGCTTCAGTTAGTGCCGAGGCTGCACCGTAGTGGGGGTCTTGGCGAGCACGAACCCCGAGATAGCCGAGACCTTGGTGTATAGTGCAGAGGCTCTGAGAGGGCGGCTGATCTGGCGCGCTGGCTTTGGAGGCGGTGATGACCCGGGCCAAGTAGTCCGCGCGATGTTGTTTTTCGAGCGGGATCGCGGGGCCACAGGTCACGGTGTGGGCACCGATCGTGGGCACATGCCGTCGTAACACGATGGCGGTAATCCCTGCCACGCCCTGTCCCAGCCGGTATGGCGTTGATGCAACCTCAGGTCCCGTCGGCCATTCTATGGTGTCAAGCCGTCGTCCGGCTGAGATTGCGGGAGTGGTTGAAGCATTAATGGGACATGACGTGCTGTCAGGAGGGTCGGTCGAAGCGGGGGCGACGGACTATGGATAAGCTGGCCTCACGCAATACGGAGAATGAGGCCTTACGTGAGACAGAGGGCGGAGCCTCGCGTGAGACGGAGATCGGACTCCTTGCTGAGGCCTTCCGTGAAGAGCCTCGCACGAGGTAGAGATTGTGTTCCCCGCCGAGGCCTTCCGTGGAGAGCCTCACACGAGGCGGAGATTGCGTCAGGACACCGAGACCTTCTGCGCGAGGCTTGAGATGAGGCGGAGAGCCTGGCGGGCTCGGACGTGGCGGGTGAGGGGCCCACGGCTTACCTTCTAGCTTTGTATTTTGATGGGACTTAAGTGACCCCTTTGATGTTCACTCGGGGTACCCCGTCCTAAGGTACCCGATAGTAGCCCCCGAGCCTCCGGGGGAGTGCATGCACTCTCCCTGAGGGTTCGCCGAGGCTTGGTTTATTCCTGCTCCCGCAGGAATTAGGTTTTGTTTCTTGAGGTTCCGATGGGTGCGCACGAGCGCACCCGCCGGGTGTAGCCCCCGAGGCCCTGGAGGAGTGGAGTTACTCCTCCAGGGGCTTTTTTCATTTTCGCGTTTGAGCGAGGAGTTTTTATCGCATTTGCTGAGCCCACAAGCGCAAGTTCGGGTTGCGGGGGTCTCGGCGAGGCTGTAGGAAAAGCCCTCTAGCCTCCGCATGGAGTGAGAGGTCTGTCATGGATCCCCCTGACTTTGGGTACGACCCTCACGCTTCCTTTTCGCTCGGAAGGAGGGGTGGAATGTGCCAGGCTACCCTCGATGGAAACGAGCGTGGGCACTTCCAGTGAGCTATTATCGGGTAGTCCGAGTGGAGGCCCGAACCCCGTTCACTAAGGGTCGGCTAGCGGTCCGGAGAGGCACTCCAAGAGTACCAGAGGGTTTCTCTAGTGGGTGCTGAGGCCGTTCACTGGGCCTCAGTGGCTCGGTGCCTCCCTACGGTGGGATCCCATTCGGAGACTTCCCTGCCGATCTCAGACACGACTTAGGACGCCCCGAGCGATCGAGCGATCGTTCGCTCGGGCCTCGGCCATTCGTAGGCTCGCCCCAAGGTCGTCCCTGACTCTGTTGCCCTGGGGCGACTGTCGAAACCTCTGGAGTCCCAGCCTTTGAACCCCTGGACCGTAACGGGCTCGGTGCCCTTTATCTTATTTGTAACGGAACTTCTAGCGTGGACTTAGACCGTTTGTCTTTGTCTTGGGCGCAGGAGGAGCCCCCGAGCCTCCGCCAGGAGCAGGAGGGCGGTCAGGGGTCCCCTGGCTTTTTCATCCGACCCTCACATATCCTTTTTGTTCGGACGGAGGGTTTGTTTGCCGAGCCCATTCTGGTGCGAGCCGGAGCCGCTGGTCTCGGCAAGGTTGCAGGAAGAGCCCCTAGCCTTTGCGCGGAGCGAGAGGGCCGTCGGGAGTTCCCCTGGCTTTTTATACGCCCCTCGCGCGTGAGGGTTTGTTTGCCGAGGCCCCTTTGGGCGCCAGCCCGGGTCGTGGGGTCTCGACGTATCTGTAGGAAGAGCCCCCTAGCCTCTGCACAGGGCGAGAGGGCCTTCAGGAGCTCCCCTATCTTTTTGTATGACCCTCACGCTTCCTTTTTGCTCGGAAGGAGGGTTTGTTTTGCCGAGCCCCTTTGAGTGCGAGCCGGGGTCGCCGGGTCTCGGCAAGGTTGCAGGAAGAGCCCCTTAGCCCATGCTTAGAGCGAGAAGGCCATCAGGGGTTCCCCTGACTTTTTATACGACCCTCATGCTTCCTTTTCGCTCAGAAGGAGGGGTGGAATGTGCCTCGCTACCCTCGGTGGGCACGAGCGGTGGCACCTCCGGTGAGCTATTTTTGGGTAGTCCGAGTGGAGGCCCGAACCCCGTTCGCTAGGGGATGGCTAGTGGTCTAGAGACACACTCCAAGAGTACCAAAGGATTTCTCTAGTGGGTGCCGAGGCCGTTCATTGGGCCTCGGTGGCTCGGTGCCTCCTCCTACACGTGGGATCCCATTCGAGACCTTCCTACCGTCTCGGACATGACTTTAGGCGTCCCAAGCGTTTCGCTTGCTTGGGTCTCGGCCCGTAGATAGGCTCGCCCGCAGTCCCCTAACTCATTATCCTTATCACAGAATTTGTCGAAACCCCTTGGGGCCCAGCCTTCGAACCCCTGGACCGTAATAGGCTCAGAGCCTAGTTCCTTCATATGAAAGGAATAGGCCATGGGGAATATCTTCCCTATTAGCTCAGCAACGGGTGGCATGCCTTTTGAGGCGGTTTCCTAGGGAGGCGAAATGACACCTGCTGCCGTAGTGGCCGAGCGTGATGTGGTGGATGGGATGTAACTGTTCTTGCATTTAATGAGGGAGACGTGGGCGCGTGGGCCGGCGAAATCGGCTCATGGTTAACTGCACCGGATCAGGGGGGAAACTTCCCCGATTTCATCGCCCGTTTGTTTCGCCTCCTCCCTGCATAAATACCTGAAGAGTCTCGCCCCTCCTCGTCTTACCTTGCCTGCATTAGCACTGCCTCCGTCGAGCCGTCGCTAGAGCAGCGGGTGCCAGGAAGAAGAGGGGAGAAGAGCGAGCCTAGGGAGAAAGCGAGGAAAAAGCAAGAGCGTGGGAGAGAGAAAAAACTCACCGCCGCACCCGATTCCTCCATCGCACCCATGGCCGGCGACATCGTCGTTGTCGAGGCGGACACCTGGGATCCATTGGATGTCACCGAGGAGATGCTTCAGTCGCTTGTCGATGGCGGACTCCTTCGCCCGGTGATAGACCCCACCAGGCCAGAGTGGATTGCTCCGTACGGCGAGCCAGAGCCGAGGCCCCACGACGGCTACGTCATAAGCTTCGTCTCCTTTCACGAGCGCGGCCTCGGCATCCCGGCGGATCGGTTCATGCGGGCGCTCCCGCATTACTACGGCATAGAGCTCCACAACTTCAATCCCAACTCCATTGCTCAGGCGGCTATCTTTGTTGCCATCTGCGAGGGGTACTTGGGGATTGCTCCCCATTGGGAGTTGTGGCTCCACCTATTCTAGGCGGGGCACACTACCAAGCCGACGGGCACATCGGGTATGAGGAAGGCGACGAGGGCCGGCGGCTGCACTCTCCAAGTGCGCCAGGACCGCCTGCACCTCTACATTCCAGCCCAGCTCGCGTCATCCAATCGCCGGTGGTACACGAGTTGGTTCTACCTTCGCAATGACGACGGAGGACTTCCCCCCTACACTAGGCAGATTGTGGGGAGTTGCCCAGAGAGATGGAAGTACGGCATCCCGAAGGACGACCAGCCCAAGCTGCAGCCGCTTCTAGAGGGGCTGGCGAGGCTATGGGGCCATGGTCTCACCGCGGCTGTAGTCGTGGCCGCCTTCCACCGCCGAAGGGTGCTGCCGCTGATGGCTCGGCGGCGGCGGCTGTTCGAGATGAAGCCGGGTGAGCCCATTGAGGGCACCCGGATGTCCTCCTCCGCCCTTTCCGACGAGGAAATTCTTCGTCGGGTGGGGGAGATGGTATAGGCGAAGCTGAGGGGCGGCAACTTGACCCCTATCGCTATGCGGCCGTCGCGGGGGTTCCTCTCACTGGTAAGTCGTGCGCCGCTTGTAGCCTCCGAGCCTCCTCAGTCTCCCCTTACCCCTTGTTTCCTTATGCGCATCCGTCGTTCCTGCAGGGGATGAGGGACATACGCTCATGTCCGCCGCCCATTCCCGAGGACGCGAGGCGGCGGGTGATCAACCGCGCGCACGCCGATGCGCAGAAAAAGCGGAAAGACGCCAAGGCGGCGAAGCACACGAAGCAAATCCTCGCGCGTGAGGAGCTGGATAAGCGCCGCCGTCAACAATGGAAGGATGGTCTCCCGTTGGAGGAATCCCCGTCGGCGTCGCTATTAACGGAGGCCTCGGACGGGGATGATGGGAGCAAGGTGGGGCGAGGTCCCCTAGACCATCTTCCTGACGTAGTGGAGGTGGTGCCTGGGGCGATGGCAAGCAGCCCGATACTCCCGAGAGGAGGAGGAGAAGCGGACCTGGGGTCGGCGGTTGTCCGCTCTGGGGCCGAGGCTGACACGCTCGAGGCGCGGGCGTTGGGCAAACGCGCCATCAGCCCAGTGGGCTCGGTGGCTGTGGTGGAACAAGTGGTGGTGGAGGCGACACCACCGCCCCTGTAGAGGACCAAAGGGGCGCCGGGGTCTATTGAGGACCGACCGGCGCCGATGGACACGGAGGCGACACCTCTGCCGCCGCCTCCGTCGTTGCGGACGAGGTTTGCCGTGGCGAAACGGTTGCCACCCCGTTCAAGGTAAGAGTATTTTTGGCAGGGTCATAGTGCCTTCCGTTCGCCTTTTGGTCTTGCGCTGACCCTGTCGATTATTTTTCCTTAGTCGGAAGCAGCCTGCGGACGAGCTTCCCTTGGCGCCCCTTAAGGCGCTCAAGGCGAGCCCTGGCTCCGCCCACTGGGTGGCGGAGGCACAAGCCACTATCCAACGCGGCGCGGCGTCGGTGAGGGTCAATCCGAAGGAGCCGGCCGCCCAAGGAGGGGCTGCCGAGGCGGCCCCTACACAGACGAGGGAGGGAGTGCCTCCGCCCCGTGAGGGCGAGGCTCACGAGTCAGATGGGGCCGGCATGCCCTTGGTTGCCGAGGCCCCCGGGGTCTCTAGGGCTGAGGCGACGGAGGCCAGGGCATCCAAGACCGCCGAGACCGCAGTGGCTGCGGTCGGTGTTTCTGCGTCCTCCGAGGCCACGATGGCGGAGGCCGGAGCCCCTGAGACCACCAAGGCCGTCGTGATGGCGGCGAGGCCATCTGTCTAGGAGGCAAAGATGAAGGCGGTGGAGGCCTTGGTGGCGCCCTTGCTTCAGGGGCCGCCGTTGTTGCGAGAGAGCGCTCGGGAGACGGAGGTCTATCCGATCTCCTCCGATGATACTTCCCAGGCGCGGGAGGTGGTCGACGCCAAGGATGACGGTGCCGTGGGACAGTCGGCACTGATCTTGGACAAGGGAAACTCGGCCCTCGTGTGGGTGCGACCCGAGCCTCGCGGGTGGGATCACCCGCGGGTACTGTGGCAGAGCCGGGATGACCCTAAGGGGGAGCCTCTGTTTGCCCTCGAGGACGTAGCCGAGGGCGGGCGCTGGGGCACCTTCGAGCAATACCGTCAGCTAGCGGAGCGGTCGCTATGGACGGCCCTATCCATGGTGGCCGACGACCTACCCGGAGTCGCCCAGGTTTGCATTTTCCTTTCTCACGCGACGTTGTCCTTTTCTGGTTTTGTTACAATCAATGACCCCTGTTCTGCTTCCCCAGGAGATCGAGACCCGATCCCTTGGGAAGTCGGTCTTTCTCTGGCAGGAGAGGGGCGTCTGGGACCAGCTTCAGCAGCAGGAGGGACTTCTCGCTGGCGCCAATGAGCTCCTGTCGGCGCGGAGCGCAGAGGTAGAGGACCTCCGCCTTCGTTGTGCCGACACGAAGGTCGAGGCGGCCACGGCCCAGACGCAGCTCGCCCCTCTGGCAGTGCAGGTCAAGGAGTTGGAGGAGGAGCTCACCCGCATGGTCAGCGATCGGGATGCCTTCAGGGGCCGAGCCACTGATGCTATGGCCTCAGCCGCGGCTCTCGCGGGGCAGCTGGAGGTGGAACGGAGGGCGCACCAGCTGACGAAAGGTGCCTTGGATGAGACCCTTGCTGCAGCTGAGGCCTCGTGAACCGAGGCTGTGGTTTGGAGGGGGACGATCGAGGGTGAGTCTTAGTCCCCTCATTTTGTTTTCTTTTCCTTATGTTCGCTCCCTAACTCCCTTGTGTGACGCAGAGCTGGGGAGTGAAGCTTCCAGGGCGGCCGAGGCTTCTTGGGTCGAGGCCCAGCGCTTGAAGGAGGAGGTCGAGGCTTCCAGGGCCGAGGCCCTGCGCTGGAAGGAGAAAGCCGAGGCCTGTCAGGTTGAGACCCGACACTGGGAGCTGAAGGCCAAGGGTGAGTTCCGTGGGCTTCCTCTCCTAATTTAGGTTGTTTTTTCCCTTGCTCAACCTTACTCTGTTCTCCATGGTGTAGAGTCAGAGGTGGAGGTTACTCGGGTAGCCGAGGCTTCCAGCGCGGTGCAGACGGTGCTCGATAACGAGATCGGGGAGCATGAGGCGCCGAAACGTGCTGCCCTTTCTGCCTGTGAGGCCTTGGAGGTTGAAGGGGTTCAGTCAGGCAGCTCCCTAGGAAGCCGTTTGATCACGCTGAGCAACTAGATGCGCGAGCGGCTCCGAGGAGCGCTACACACGGGTGTCAAGCGCGCGCTGGCCGTCATCTCTTCTCACTACATCGGCGTTGACCTCCCGGCCATCAGTGATGGGTATGTCCTGCCTGATGATGACGAGGAGGCTGACGCGGCGGTCATGAAGCTAATGGAGGCGACGGAAGGCCCTGGCACGGCGCTGGCGATGCTCTTCGAAGAGGAGGTGGTTCCTCCCCTACCATCTGCCGGTGTTGAAGGCCCTGAGCCTTGATCTGGGCCCTAGGGGCTATGTAAAAATAGAGTAGGAGTTATTTTTGTATCGTAACGCTTGTGGCCGTCGAGGCCTTTATTTTTGAAGTATTTGTGTTTCTTAGTTGTTTTTCTCATGTTTCCGAGCCTCTACCCTCTGTTGCTCTTGATTAGATTTCGCTTTGCAAAACACCCCCTTTGGGGCCTAAGCTGTCCCTTGGGCGAGAGGTAGTGAGGGAGTGCCGTAGCCCGAAGGCGTAGGCCATCTCGCGACTCTACCGGCCTCTTGCTTAGGAAACAGACCTTGGTCCGAGGGGTTTTTACAACTGATTCATCAGAGCATGCTAGAGTCTTGGCGTAGGAATTTTTGCGAAAAATGACTGAAGAATGGTGCGTGGGACCTAGGGGGAGTCCCCCATCTAGCCCCCGAGGGAGGCTTGGTTCTACCAAGGCAGAGCCGAGCCTCCCTTGTCGTGTTACTGTATTGCCGAGACCTACGATGGGCTCGGGGGGTTTCTCGAAATATTAGACCAACTAAAGAACGCTTTTTAATTGTATTTCGAGAAACGACATATACAATGCTTGGAAATTTAGGGATAAAAGCGACGTATCTGTTCTATGTTCCAAGCGTTGGTGAAGACTTCGCCCTTCTCGTTGGCCAGCTTGTAGGTCCCGTGCTTTAGTACTTGGGCGGGCCACCAACTTCCAATTCGTCGATGAGGTCACTGGCCTTCCTGGACTTGTCCTTGATGTCGTCCACGCCGGCCTCGACGGTTCGCCCGATGTGCTCGCCCAAGACCTGGGTGGTGCACCGTTGGTACGTGGCCCCTGCATTTCTGAGACTGAATGGCATAGTCACATAGTAGTACATGTCGAATGGGGTGATGAAGGAAATCGGCTCCTCAGGAGGTGGCGGGGCAGAGCTTGATGGCAGGACGTCATTCCGTGCCACCGGCGTCTTTCCCCTGCCCTTAAGCTAGATAGGTCCCCAACCAGGGACTCTGTACCAACAGTCGGGCATGGGATACCGACGGGGCGTCGTCGCATGCCGCCGGCGTTTCGCCCATGTCCAGGCTCAGGCAAGTCAGGTCCCCAACCAGGGACCTTGTACCAATAGCTAGACATGGGGTGTCGGTAGAACATGGTGCGCCACCATGAGCACGCGCGGTGTCGGGGTGGTCCTGCCCGTGTTGCGCCTGGCGAGCGTGACGAGAGCGGTGGCTCGAGCGCTACCCGCGCCTGGGCTGCTGGTGCATGATGTCGCTGTCGGTTGATGGGGCTCTGGGTGGGAGGAGTACCATGTCGTACTTGTATCTAGAGACATGAACTCTAGGCTCCCGAACCAGATCATCGTGCTGAGATATAGTGGTCATATGGGGTCTGCCATCCGGAACTTGTTGGGATGATTAAGCTAACACGCAGTAACCCCTACCTGGCGCACCAACTGTCGGTGTTTCGGACCGGGGGTCCTCTACCAACTAGTGAATTTGAATTGCATGCCCCTAATCCCGGATGGTGATGCAAAGAGACACAAGGTTTATACTGGTTTAGGCAATCGATGCCCTACGTCCAGTCTGAGAGATCGATCTTGTATTCCTTGCACCGAAGCGCTAGTAGTAGGGGGTTACAAGCACAGTGAGAGAGGGAGCTAATCCCAGGTCTCGACGAGGTGTCATGTGGGCTGCTTGAGACGTTGCTCTCAGGCGGCTGGGATGTGCCTGTGTGTGAGCTACCAGGTGTTCTCCTTATTTCTTTTTCTCCTCTTCTAAGGGGCCCAAGTCCTCTCCTTTTATAGTTGAAGGGAGGACAAGGACAGTACATGTGCTGACTATACGGCGTTGTGCCAATAGGGGCGGTGTGTCCGAGCCCTGTGGCCTGTTCCTGTGGTGGCGTGGTCATCGGAGTGGTCCGTCCTTGGAGCACTGGGGCGACGTGCTGGTCATGTCCGACCCTGTGCATCATGGGAGCTTCTAGGCTACCTCGGAGCAGGTGCGGCGCCCAGGACATGGATCGCTGTGGATTGGCGGCACATGAGGGCGAGGCTTTGGTCAGTGCCGAGGCTGCACCGCAGTGGGGGTCTCGGCGAGCATGAACCCCGAGATAGCCGAGACCTTGGTGTATAGTGTCGAGGCTCCGAGAGGGCGGCTGATCTGGCGTGCTGGCTTTGGAGGCGGTGATGACCCGGGCCAAGTAGTCCGTGCGATGTTGTTTTCGAGGCGGGGATCGCGGGGCACAGTGCGGTGTGGGCACTGATCGTGGGCACAACGTTAGAACACAGTGGCCGGTAATCCCTGCCGCGCCCTATCCTAGCCGGTATGGCGTTGATGCGACCTCAGGTCCCGTCGGCCATTCTGTGGTGTCAAGCCGTCGTCCGGCTAAGATTGCGGGAGTGGTTGAAGCATTAATGGGACATGATGTGCTGTCAGGAGGGTCGGTTGAAGCGGGGGCGACGGACTATGGATAAGCTGGCCTCGCGCAATACGGAGAATGAGGCCTTACATGAGATGGAGGCCGAAGCCTCGCGCGAGATGGAGATCGAACTCCTTGCCGAGGCCTTCCGTGAAGAGCCTCGCACGAGGCAGAGATTGTGTTCCCCGCCGAGGCCTTCCGTGGAGAGCCTCGCGCGAGGCGGAGATTGTGTCAGGACGCCGAGACCTTCTGCGTGAGGCTCGAGATGAGGCAGAGAGCCTGGCGGGCTCGGACGTGGTGGGTGAGGGGCCCACGGCTTACCTTCTAGCTTTGTATTTTGATGGGACTTAAGTGAGCCCTTTGATGTTCGCTCGGGGTACCCCGTCCTAAGGTACCCGACAAATGGGTTCACAAATAATAGTACAAGTTTGGGTTTCAAAACCGCTTAGTGAAAACAATCATAGCTTTCAAATGATTACATTAATATAAGTTCCAAATATATTGCTAGCATAAGTGACATCATCCGACAAAAGCATATAGATGAGAAGTAACTATAGAATCACCGAGCCACCGGTGGTTAGCCACCATCTTCACAGGCCGAGAACTTCACCTGCAACATGGTGGGATAAACCCTAAGTACGAGAAGGTACTCAGCTAGACTTACCCGTCAAAACCAGAAATAAAGAACACCAAGGGTCATGCAAGGCTTATGAGGTGGGCTAGCTTGACACAGTTGCATAAAAGAGCTTATGAATATAGTGACCAATTTAAACTTAGCATCAAGTTTATCATCATTTACCTGTCCACTAGATTAGCACCTGTACTCGAGCACTCACTTATTAGGAGCAATCAATATTAACCATAGCAGGTACAATAAGGCTGGCATCATCATATCATCATTTCTGAACCATTATGTTATTTAGTATATCTACTTTGGAGATAAGCCCGTCAAGTTCTCACTAACCGGGAGAGACGGCGACTCGAATCGAATTACAACTCAGCTGAGGGGGTATTCCTAACTCTCACCCTGGCATACTTTGCAAGGGTAGCCGTGGGTCACCTTTGGGACAACTCAGGAACCAAATTCGCGGGTTCGATCAGCGCCAGCACTCTCAGGGATTACCCTTCTACCAGGACGATCAGGACTTTTAAATCACCTGCCCTTGGACTCACGCCTACGGCTCCCTTCCGAGGCGCGCTTTATACTTATTGACTCCCGGCCTGAGGTGAGCTACTCGGCTTCGTGGTCGGTCTTCAGACACGGCCAACTAAGAGAGAGGCATGCGTTCAACATGAACAGGAAAGGCTCCAAGATTCAGTCCTTAAGCGACACAGACGGAGTCACTACAAACCGGCAAGCCTCCGCCCGGTCTTTATTTCAAATTAAGATAGGTTCTTTTCCATGATAGCAAATATAGCCAACCGTGCCATATGTATATTCCTATATCTCACAGGTGATAGGAAATCACCTGACTTCTACCGCGTTTAAGCAGGGCTAAGCACTACACTAGCCTGAGCTACATAGGATTCAGGGTATCAATATCTAGACAAGGAATGGATAACCAATGCAGCAAGTGTTTGCATCCAACACCTAAATTTAATGCAACAATATATATATATATATGTAACAATAATACTTTAACTGCATTTCGGAAATTAGGAGGCTTAATATGCTCCGGGCTT
Source organism: Miscanthus lutarioriparius (assembly GCA_904845875.1). Lineage (NCBI taxonomy): Eukaryota > Viridiplantae > Streptophyta > Magnoliopsida > Poales > Poaceae > Miscanthus > Miscanthus lutarioriparius. The sequence continues at coordinate 203,467 of CAJGYO010000013.1, read as the reverse complement.
GCCTGGGATCCGACATAAGTCAGTTCAGTTAGCTTGCACTGTCCTGGTGACATCTCAGGTCCTAGCACTTGCTTAGTCCTTCCATCTTCAGGATAGATCCATCAAACGCTGTCTTCGGGTTTGGCTCCAACATCTCATCCTTCACGTGGTGCATCTAGCGTACCTAGATGAGATGCAATATGCAAGTGCATAAATATGAAGAATAGTACCATGAGACGCATCACAAAATAGCAAGCAAGACAAGCATAATTTACACTAACACACTTAAGTACTTTGCGATGCTTAACTTAAACATCACACAATCTATCATGCTAAGATGGCAAAGAAGACGACAACACCAAGCATGACACAAGTTTCCCAAGATATCAGGTGCTCCAACTCAGTCATCATTCAAGGCATAAGTCACACTTAACAATATACAAGCAAACACTAAAATTGGAATCTGCCAATTTCTGGACATGCAAACAGCAGCTACAAGATTTAGCTATAACTGGAGTTACACAAATCCAAATGACTTGCAAGAAGACATTTTGGAAAGATTATGACATTTTCTACAATGCATCTTTAATCATCTTAGTATGATTCTCCAGCTAACTAAATCAAATATACCCATTTACAGACACTGGTCCACAATTGACAGAGAGCAGCCATTTCTGAAGCCCAACTTTAAACAGGCATCACATACCAACCACAAGACCAAATACCACCAAATTTTAACAAAAGCTAGATACATGAATTATCTACAACTTTGTTATTATCAACAAAAGCTAATTCTACAATTAAGAAGATCCCACAATAAGAACAAGGAAACCCTCTCTGGGTTTGGGCAGAAACAGCCACAGAGATTTAAGCAAGTATAACTCAAGATCTACTTAACCAAAAATCATGATATTTAGCTTTTTGAAAATATTAATAAAATTACTACAATTCATGTATTATCATGAAGTCATGATTCATAACTTAACTAAGCCAATTAATTCAAGCATTCAGAACTATTCAGAGTTGAAGCAAAGCAATACAATACATTTGTTATTTTTATAACTCTTAAAATATAAATCCTACACTTCTGAAATTTTTACCAGACAACAACAATAACCTTATGAGCACTCCATAAAAATTTCACATTTATTTGAGAAAAATAACTATAGTTATGAAAAAGACAAATACAACTAGCATTAAAAACCTAACTGCATAAATCTATTTTTACAGCTAAACATTTGAACTAAAACATGTAATATTATAGATCTAGTGCATAGATAATTTCACAAGGATTCCAAAAAGTCCTCATTTACTATTTTACGAGTTTTCTACAAATTACTACGAATTTTCAAAGTGGAGCATTCAAATCTGTAAAAACCAGATAAAAGGAATTGAAATCTTGCATCGGGGTCCCTACGGAAAATATAAATCAAACATCAGCAAAGAGGTCCTCCTGAGCACTATTCACATGTGTCACAACTTCGCAGAAAGAACCTTCCCTTTTCTCGAATTTGAGAGCGAAGTCCTTCCTTCTTCTTCAGACCGACCGAGCAGAGAACATCGAGCCGGCCGGTGGTCGATTTGGCCGGCTGGAGAGGGGCGTCGGCGGCCAAAAGGGTGGCGCTGGGGCTTGGCCGCGGACAGCTGTGGCTGTGCCTGGCCCTGGCCAGCTAGGCTGCAGGCAGCAGCGGCGCAGTCGCTGAGCAGCGCCAGGACGGCATGCCGACAGTAGCAGCTTCGACGACGGCAAGCAGTGCGGTGAATCCGGCCGAAGAAGAGACGGCGGCGGAGGAGCAGCGCGGCATGCCTAAGCACCACAGCAGAGGAGGAGAGGGAGCAATGCTATAACAGCAGTGGCAGCTCAAGCTTCGCTCGGCGTCAAAGGCGACCATGGCCATAGCGAGAGGCAGGGAGCGAGAGGGGCGGTGGAGAGGTGAGAGAGGAGGCGAGGGCCGCTCGGGCGCTCAGTTAGAGGGGCAGGGGCACTCGGCAGCACATGGCGCAGAGCTTGGATGCGCGTCAGCCATGGCGGGGCACGCTCCGGTGCATGGCTGCCACGACGTCATTTCGCCGAACACGTGGCGCGCGTCGCGGTGCTCAACTTGGAGGCCATGATAGGGATGCTTGGGTGCTGAACTAGGCTATGGCCCTTGAATAAAAATTGTTCCACTTCTGACGATCTACAAACTTTATTAAGGGATCATAGCCATTGGGGCAATAGATTAGCGGTTAATGACACTCAAAGATGGCAGTGTCAGTGCATTAACGGCGATAAACAACCTCCAGAAATTGATGGGCAAAATGAAGTCAACTGAGTGTCATCTTTATACATGCTCTTCTCCATCATGTATACTCCAACTTTTATTTTGGGACCTGCTCACTTTGCTTAACAAAATCACGAGAACGCAAGATGCCAATGGCGACGACGATGAATTCCAGACTTAGAAAAATTCTAAGTCTGAAAACAGCCGCTGATTCAATTTTTGAGCCTCTGTTTGACTTAGTTCCAAGTTGATCTGGCTCTTGTTCCAAAAATAAAGTTTGTTCTACTCTACTCAATCTTCAACTTTTATTTAAGGTGCAACTCCATGCAAGCACTGTAAGTGGTTGGTCAACATAGGTCAAAGTATCGTCACTGTAAAGTTTAAATTAGAGTTATTGACCGATTGAGGCATTTTCTTGACTTCTGCTCAACATGAACCCTTCATGACTTTTGTTGTAGAGTTCAATTAGAGTCATTTGGGAAAGGTTGCAAGGTTTGGTTGATGACCTACATTTCCATTCACTTAATAGTGCAATTCAAGGACTTAGTAAAGTCATTCCAATAAGGATATAACTTATCATTTCATGTGACTTTTTTATTCCAAACTTCATGAAACTTTTCCAGTGATCCATATAGATGGGTATTGATGTGAGACACTTGAAGATATTCTAATAACACCAGCCAAGCATATATCTTTAAAAGGGCCTATATGTAAAGCAAGGGTGCAATATCCGAGTTTAGGTTGGGGCTCATTCCCATAGGTTTGACCTTGACATCTCCATCACCACTGAACATGTCATGGTTGAGCTCAAACCCATTGCTTAACTAGTGACAAACACCTGGGGTGTTACACGCTTCTTCAGCGACCTCCTTGCTGATGGCCGCAAGCTCCTTGGAGGCGACGATTGCCACAGCGTGTTCGCAGCACTCGACCTCGCACTTGTAGGTGTGCTGGAAGGAGGTGCCGATGGTGATGATCCCGCATGGTCCTGGTATCTTCAGCTTTAGGTAGGTGTAGTTGGGGATGGCTATAAACTTCATGTAGCATGGTCATACCAGGATGGCATGGTAGGTTCTGTGGAACCCAACCACCTCAAAGGTGAGGGTCTTTGTCCTATAATTGGA